>VYZX01028649.1:0-30829 GCA_013401335.1 Brachypteracias leptosomus | reverse complement strand
AAGAGAGGAAGAAAAAATAAAAAAAAAAAAATCAGGTACCTTTTTTAAATTAAAGGACTTTGTTACTTTAGCCACAAAGCTAAACAGCATTACCTCAACTCTAAACTAGCCTTGAAGTTTACAGACATGACTTTGTAAATGTATTGTTTTTCTTTGTTGTGATGTCTTTTTATTTTTTTTTTTTTTCCTTTGGAAACTGCTATCATGTAAGATAAGATGTAAATTGCTGCCAACTGTAGTAATGATGCTTTTAATAAAAGTGACCCATGATATGCAGAGATGTAATTATAGAAACGTAGTGTTTAGGGACATCAAAACTTGATGTTCGCTGCCTGTATTTGCATTGTGGCTTTTCCTAACAGCATTTTTCTGCTAAATTCTTTATAGATTAGAGGCTGTAAATGCCAAGCCTCTCGTCTTGAAGGGACCAGGCAGGAACCTGCTTATTTTACCCTCTGAGTAACTCTACGGCAATGCTCACTAAACCCCCTACTCTACTCCTTCAAAGGGGCAGGGGGACTGAGAATACTTTCAAATGTGTTCAGCATGTGATAATGTGGTACACTACAGAACAAAAGGGCAAAAGAAAAATGAGGCTTTAATAGGCACAATATCTAGGTCATTTATCCTTGGTTAATGGGTAGAAAAACACAATGCTGTAGTGACAGCAAGGGATACAAAGGCTCTGTGGTATCCTGTAGACCAGAGCTTGTGATGCCAGAAACCACTGTGTCAAACAACCTACATGAAACTAAAACTGACCCACTTTTCATAAAAACCAGTGTCTCTTCTGGAGAGCCTCCGATTTGTAGCCTTTTGTGACCTTTTTGCTATGGGAGATGATGTACCCTTTGAGAACTTCTGGTTTCGGCGTTGTCACCTTGACACGCACGTTCCCGGCCGGCACCAGAGCCAGGAGGAGAGGTTAGATGTTCAGTGGAGGACATGAAAAATGAGCTATTGGAGCAGCCAGCTGCAGGTGGACCAACCCCCATCTTAGGACTGATCCCATCTGTGCTCTCGGAAGGCTGGAGAGCCTCACACCTCTCGCTCTCAGGTCCACCAGGACTTTGCTCAAACGGCCAAAATTCAGTCCTGAGGGAGACGTATGGAGAGGGGTGAGCTCGGCCTGAAAAGCCCATTCCAGGAGTGAGGAAAGCAGCTGAGAGGAAGGCTTAGGAGGTGGATCTGGTGTGAATGAACCACAGGCACACGCTGTTGAAAGGAGTGGATGTCAGGATGGCTTGTACAGCCACTTAAACAGATCCTACGGAGTTAATGAAGGTCAGGAAGGATTCCTCTGCCATGCTTGAGGTGTCTGTGTTATTCCTGCCTCTTTCTAAAGCCACATGTAGACCAGGACAAAAAGCTGATGTACATTAACTTGATCAGGTGCGTTGCAGACTCTTGGATTCCTTTGAGCTCTCACTTAAGTTGTTTAAATCCCTCACTTATTTTTTTTTCTTCTACCTCTAGAATTCCCACTGTAAAAGTTGGTGCGTTCTTCCCGTTGTGTGTAGTCCGCATACCGGTACCTTTTATTTTTTTATTTCAAATTCAGTTTTATACTTCCCAGCAAAGATTTACAGACTTAATGATATCCCTTGGGAGGGCCCTTTTTAATTGGCAAGACTATAAATTACATTGTTAAATGCCACGCTAACCCTCTTTCTCCTTGCATCAAAAATGAGGGGGAAGTTCTGGTAACCTCCTGTTTCTGCCTGAAGTTTTTTGGCATGGGAACATCCAAGCCATGGCATGAGGTGTCCCAGAGACAACTAAGTGACTCCTACCCCTATTTCAGGTGTTCTTCCGTGATGGTGTCACTCATCTGCTTTTCCTAATCAAAGGAAAAATGACCTGGAGGACAGTGGGAGCAGAACGAACGCCGTGGTCACAAACCAGCCAGACCCCTCACCTGTTGCAAAGAAGGTGACATTTGATTTTTGGAAGGGTTATGGGCCCCTGCTATGAAAAATGGAAGTGGGGGGATTGCCATCTAATGTCCGAGAAATGTATTACATGGAAATAGGAAGGGGTTTCTTTGATTTGACACAGAGTTTTTACGTTTTAATTATCGCAGAGGTTCTTGGGGAGTTTTTAAAGTGGGTCGGAGTGAATAAAGGCTTTTGGGAGTAAGATGCTTAGATCTGATACTGCTCTGCACTGGATTCACATCTGGAGCACCCTTTTTGCCCATCTCAATGAGAAGCCTGGGGGGTTTTTTGCCACCAGCCTTTCTTTGTTGGTCACAGAAACGTTTATGGTGTTATCGAGGAATACAAATGACTTTTTTCTGTTGTTGTTTTGAAGAAGAAAGTACCTGTGTCCAAGTACAGGGGTGGTCTGCATACTAACACGGCTGCTTCTGTTGAGGGCTTTTGCCATTTAGTACAGCAAAATAAGCACTTTTTCCGTTGAGAGAGGCTTAAGATTTGGGCAAGGAGGGTGGAATCGCTTCTTGTTTCTAGTATTAACCTTCCCATTGAATTCTGTGTTGTGTATAAAGGTGCTTGGGACTTCTATGGCTCCTTTAGGTTGCTTTACCACCCATTACAACTATCTCTGAACCCTTAATGTTGGGGCATCTGAGAGCTCTGGGTCCTGCTGCCTCCAAACTCTTCCCTGGGGGCCTGAAAGGTTCCAGTCCCTGGATGTTTTTTGACCCTCCTCAATGAAAGCGAGCACTGGCTTTGCCTCAGTGCTGTGGGAAGAACCTGTTGTCCCTCTCTTTGGCTTCAAGTCATGATGCCTTGGAGAGACTTGAGGTTGGCTTCTTGCATAGAGAGATGATGTTTAGGGCATTGCTAAAGGCAGCTGTTCTGAGGAAAATATGTAAAGGGAATGGAATTTTAAGGATTGGCAGTTGTGATTGAAGTTTGACGTGAATTTTGGAAGCAATCGTGTTGCCCAGGGGGTTTGTGGATGTTCTGTCCCTGAAGGTGTTCAAGGCCAGGTTGGATGGGGTTTTGAGCAACCTGGTCTACTGGGAGGTATCCCTGCCATGGCAGGGGGGGTGGCACTAAATGATCTCTGAGGTCCCTTCCAACCCAAACCATTCTATGATTTAATCAAAAACCTCCATCTGAATGCAAGGTGAATGTCCCAGCTCAGTCTGCCTGCGGCTTGGGGTGATAGATTTAACACAAAATAGCAAATATTCAGGATAACATGAATTCTAGCACAAAAATATATTTTTTAAAGGGGGATAAATAGTTTTTAAAGGGGGATGAATCTGTGTCAGTGACTGGTGTTGTTTTTCCAGCTTTTATAGGTGGCTGTCAGTGCTGGTAAAGCCATCAAACTGCAATCGTTGGAGCTATTTGTGTTGCAGTAGCTCAAGGCTGGTAGTTTCCAATCTGTTGCCTGCACTCCCTCAGTTTTTGCTTAAAAAATGTAGATATCAGTGATAGCTGCAAGTCAGAGACTTCATTAAATCCTAGTAATTGTCATCTGCCTTACGAACCCATCCCACCCATTTAGAAAGTTTGCTGGGAGGACGCAGAGGCGCGCCTTGTTAATTGGGGTCTCACCACAGAAGCTCCTTCTCTCTTTTAGTTCCAACATTTTATCCGTGAGCCTTATTAACCTTTGGGGCAATATAGAGACATCAAACCATGGCTTCATCAATCTTTGGGCAGGTGTAAACCAAACAGCAGCCAAACGGAGCTTCAGAATGCCCTGTAGCATCGACGAGTGGTCAGCTCTGGTACCAGAGCTTTTGCAGCTCTCCTTGGGCGATGCTTTGACCTTCTTCCAGCTTTTGGGAAGTCCCAGGAACCTGTGGGCTTTGCTGGAGAAGGAGTTGGGAGCAGCAGCCGCCTGCTCTGTGCTGTGGTCTCCTCCCACAGGGTTTCTGCTATTGTTGGGCCAGGGGAATGATTTGCATATCTGTGAGCGCAGAGCTGGTGTGCTCCCTCTTCGGAGGCCCTGCAAGGAAACTCCATGATCCTTCCCCCTTTTTTTTTTTTCCTCTTTTTTTTTTTTTTTTTCTAAGGGCTAGTAGAAAATAAGAGCCGGCCATTGTATCTCACTGCAGCAGCATTGTTCTGCACCAGACAAAGATGGCATCTTTCTCCAATCCATAGTTTCTGCTCCTTCAGCCATGGCTGGCGACTGATGAGCAGCTGTGCAGGCTCTGAATAGCCCAAGGCATTTCCTAAAACCATTAAAAATATGAATTTTCCCCCAAATGTGTGCCAAACCCCTCCCAAAAATGTGTGGCAGGAGGAAGGAAGCAAAGGCTTTGCTTTTTAGCCAGAATGTGTTTTCCTAAAACCAAACTTTCAGGGCGTTTTCAAGTTCTCTCAAACCTATCAGTTGATTCCTGAATGACTTTTATGTAAGTCCTGTTTAGAAGAATATTTTAAAAGGAGAAGTGTGGGGGGGTTTTATGTTTTATTTAAGGATTTTTGTGCAGGAAAGAGGTTGAAGATTTAAACTATATAGCTAAATAAGCCACATAATTTTGCTTTCAGAGCCGGGCAGGTGCTGGTAGTAAATAGTTGAAGAAAACATAACAAATCAGTCCTGTTCCTCATCTGCCATGCATCTGACACTTCCAAAATATCCTTTTGGGCTGTCACTGTAAGGGACACGCTTTTCCTTCCCAGTCGTCTTCGAGTTCTCCTCCACCAGCCTGGCCATCTTCTGCTGTCTCAGCCTGCAGCAGGCTTGCCATCTGCTATATGGCTAATCAATTCACAAAGGTGCTGCTGGGCAGTGCAGGCTCCCTGTCCTCTGCCAATATTTTCTGGAAGTTGTCAAACATAGCTGAATTTGTTCTCAGCTGTCACAATCCTCGCGGTGGTTCCAGCTTGTAGCGCTCCGGTGACCAGTGGGGAACACGCTTTGTTTTGCAAGCAGCGTTTGCTCTTTTGTGCCCGTTTGGTGAGGGCTGGAACTGGCGCTGGAGGCTCAGGCTCTGCAGGTATAAGGTGCCCTTTGCCTGCTCGAAGTTGCCCACTCCCAGGTTTGGAGGGTGAAGCCCGTGGGCGAATCAGTGGACTGGGACTCCAGATTCTATTTCTAATTCTGTCTGCTTCCCCGAGGCGGTTGCTTTAATTGCGGCTTCCAATCTTCAGAGCAGAGAGTGACACTTGCCTTCCTCACGGAGATGTTGTGAGGCTAATGTTAGCAACAATCAGGCAGTGCTCCAACCACCCTGATTAGGACTGCCTGGCTCTGAGGCTTCAGCTCATTCTTGAAGATGACAATCTTCATTACATCGTGGGCTGTCGTAATACAACAGACACCCCCCCCATCAATTGCTGCTACTGCACGATGGTGAACCTGCTGTCCCACTGTGAGATAGCAGATCTGTCAGCTTCTCCCTGCTGTCTCCTGCTTCCATGGAAAACTGTGTGCCCAGCTTTGGGTCTCACTTCTCCTTGTCCTGTGGGGTCCTGCTTTTGGGGCAGGAGTTGCAGGTATTGCTCCCACCGTGCAAATCGCTGCTGCTTGACCTTGGGGCTGTTTTGGCTGTGTAGTACATCATAGACATGTGAATGTAAATCAGGGCACTGGCTAATTCAGGAGAAGAGTTGGTTGTCGTTCACAGAATCCCAGCATGGTAGGGGTTGGAAGGGACCTCTGGAGATCATCTCATTCAACCCCTCTGCTCTAGCAGGTCACCCAGAGCAGGGTGCACAGGATTGTGTCCGGGAGGGTTTGGAATCTCTCCAGAGAAGGAAACTCCACAACCTCTCTGGGCAGCCTGGGACAGGCTCTGCCACACTTGTGGAAAAGTTTTTCCTTATGTTCAAGTGAAAAATTCATATTTCTTTAATACTTCTTTGTTTGCACCTGGATCTGATGGTGGAGCTGCTTCACCTGACTAATGCGGTTACCAAAGTGGCATGTTCAGACACTGGTTTTAAGTGGCAGGGTTCGTGTCTTTCCAGCTTTATGTTCTCCTCAAAAGGCTTCTGCTCTACACATTGCTCTGCTGACGGGGCAAATCTGAATTTAAGATGGGGGCAAATCTGGAATTAAGGTGGTAGGATGCTTTAGTATACTCCAAGCTACATGTTTCTCTTCCTCCCTGGTCATGCAGAAGTGCTGAAAAGCCCTCCCCTGATTCTTCTTTGGCTTTATTTACAGCTGCCTCAAGCAGGGAGCTTGTGGATACATCAGGGATGGGCAGAGAGAAGATAATATTCCTGGGTTTTTTCTAGCCCTACCTGCTTCCAGTCAGAGAGCAAGTGTTTAGCTGATGTTTCCTTTGGTCTTTTACCAGAAATCAGTAGTTTTAAAAAGGCAGAAACTCCACTGGCCTTTTAGTGGAAATCCATAGTTTTAAAAAGGCCTTAAGTCCAGCTTTCCAAGTACCAGTTCCCACCAAGGAGCACCTTCTGCCCTTGGTGCTGTACATCTGCACTAGAAAGGAGCATTCGGGAAGAGAAAAAGGCACCTGCTGGCTTTGAACACTCAGTGCTTCACTTGAGCAGCCTTTTCCATTGCCCTGTTAGTTCCCTTGCCACATGAAGAGCTGCCATCGTTTCTTATCCTACTGTATATTTATATTTAATCCAAAGGAGAAGAAGCAATTTTCTGGAAGCCACAAGACACGAGCTCCCAAAGATCTCTCAGCCTGTTTTCAGTGCACGCTGCTAAATACCTCGTGTTTGTCAGCTCCTCTTGGCACCTCTCTGTGTAACAGCCTCTGATGAGTTTGGATCAGCTTCTCTGCTGGTGGCTGGTAGGGCTTGTGCTCTGCAGAACAGCACTTGAATACATGTAGCCTTTGACTGTACCCATTTCAGAGGTGGAGGTTTTGAACCTGGGTTTGTAACAGGATTTGCAAGATGAGTGCAATGAAATCTACTGATGAAAACAAGCTAAAGGACAGAGTGGCCTTTCTTGCATGCAGTTTAATGAAGTCTTCCTAAAGCTGATGTGTCAAGAGGGTCTTAACTAGATTGGAAGAAATAATGCTTCTCTGCCACGTGCTTCATTTATTCCTCATGGAGATGTAGCTTTTTAGATCTCCTCTCCTCAGGCTTCATGCCTGTGGTGACTCAAGCAACGTTTGCGAGTGGTGGTGTCAGGTTTTCTTGCCAAGCCTTGACTGTTTAAGCTGCAGAAATAATCTGCAAGTGATTGTGGAGCTGGTTTTTATGTTTGTCCTCACTCTTCCTGATAGGTAAGGGAGGCAGCAGCAAATTGAATCTGCACTGGTCTCTCTGACAGCCACTGTGCAATGGGGCTGCACGCAAATGTCTGCCTGTCTGCTGCTTGCAGCAAACAAAAGCGATCAGTAGGAAAAGCAGAACCAGGAGCTTCTGGAAGGAACGTGGAGATCTCTGTGGGAGTACTGTGTTTGCCTGTCCTGGTTTGAGGTGGCTGTGGTGCTCCTCCAGTGAAAGGTGAAGGCTGAAGGGTTATGTGGCTGATGCAGTGAAGGAGTCCTTGAGGGAATCCTCCTTGTATTAGTGTGCCTTGTTAATGGAGACTACAGCAAGGGCAGGGAGAACTTCCCTTGTTGGATCTGTTATCCTGGGGAACATGCAAGGACAAGGCTGGCACAAGAAGGCTCTCTCCTCTCCCATCCCATCCCAGGCAGGGTTTCTGACAGGAGCCTCAGGAGGGAGGCAAGCCAGAGGCAACAAAAACCTCTTGTAACCTCTCAGAAAGGGATAGTTTCATCTGCAAGATGATAAATTGCTGGTATGAATCAGTAGCAGAATACAGGGGTTTTCCCTCATGATTCCCTTCACCTGCCAACAACCACTCAACCTTGGACACGAGCAGTTAGAACCTTCCTGGCTGTGCAGGATGAGAGCATGTGGGCTTCTTGGTGCTCAGTAGATTGGTGCTGGGTAGCTTTAAATCACAGAGCATGTTTCTACCTGACACAGGCTGTGTATGTAGGTACTTGGCTGTTGGGAGGATGGAAATGGTGAGGACACTGTCCTGAAGACCATAATGTCACCATCTGACCTACTGCCTCTGGACTAACCCATGTTCTCTGAGGTCCTGGCCTGCAGATTTAGTGGTTTTTACCAGCTCATTTTCAAGTTCTGGTTTTATGTCCTGTTTTATGGTATGTTTATTTCTTTTGGCTTTATTACTAGTTTACAGTTGCACAGCTCTTGTGTTGGCTGGCACTGAACCTCATGTGAATCCACAGCTATTATCCCCATAGCTAAAATCCTAATGGCACCTCCTGAAATCCCAGTAGCAATAGATGCAACACCAAGTTTGAGTCTGGTCCCCCATAGAAATAAAAGCTGAAAATGAAGATGTCACCCTGAAATACCAGCAAACTGACCACTCTGAATTTGTTTAGGAATCACATTTGACTCTAAGAAATCAGCCAAGCTACGCACGAGTAGTTCAGGAAGATATAAATGGCTACATCATAATGAGCAGACACCTCTTTTAAGCATGATCTATGTTTTTAAGAAAATTCATTACAATAAGTCTTACAATACCGAGCTCTTCAATGAATTTTTCATGTCTGCATACCAAGATATATATAAAATGATTGTAATCATACACCTTTGGGGCAATGCTGAGCACCAGCTGCTTCACTGATGATTTATAGGTTGCCACGTTCAAGGTTAATAATCAGGAGAAACAGGTTACAGTATGCAATGTATTTATGTCAGGTTAGAAGTTCAGTGGTGAGGATGGGATGTTAGGATGATCTGTGTGGTTTTAATTAGCTACATCCCAGCTTTCTGCAAAATCAACTGCGACCGCTTTCCAGCAGTAAGATCTGTGGAAAGTTAATGGTGCTCGTTTATATATATATAGCTCGGTTGAAATTAAGACAGCAAAATATCCTCTGATCTCGTCTGACATCTGCACGGGAGCTGCTGAAGTGGTCACGTCCTAATAAAGACTCAGTGCTGAGGTGGATAGAGATTTTCCCAGGGTGGAGAATAGGATAGTTTGAACTACAGGTGCTGTTGCACTCCTTGCTTGGTGAGCTGCCACATGCAACCCAACCTGTTAAGAGAAGCTGTTAGGGTCTGTCAATGGACCAGCCTTGGAGCAGAAGTTGAGATGGTGGCCATGGTGCATCAACCCGTGCAGCTGCCCCAGCCACTGATAGAGGGATTGCTGGTGGCCGTGGTTGTTCTCTCCCTGGTTCCAGCTGCAAAAGGACCAAGTGATTGCCAGGGTCTGCTCTTCTGTGCAAGATGGACAAGAGGTAATGGCCTCAAGTTGCACCAGGGGAGGTTTAGATTGGATATTAGGAAAAAAGTCTTTACTGAAAGAGTGGTCAGGCGCTGAACAGACTGTCCAGGGCAGTGGTGGAGTCACCATCCCTGGAGGGGTTCAAAAAACATGTACACATGTCACTTCAAGACACTGTTTAGTGGTCATGGTAGTGTTGGGTTGACAGTTGAACTTGATGATCTTAGAGGTCTTTTCCAACCTTAATGATTCTATGGCTCTATGTTTACTTGAAACAACAAGAAAGAAAGGCTTGGAGTCAACAACTGGTGCCTTTTTTAAGTTTCTGAAGAGTTACCCCTTGGTTTAACTAGGCAACCACCTACAAGCTGGCAACATGGAAGAACCTTTTCCTCCACCTCGGCAGTGAAACATTCAGCACTGGAGTTTTCTGACACAACCAAAAGGTGCAACTTTTCTTGTAAGGCCTGGGGTGCTTTAGCTGCCTGTGAACACCAGAGTCCCTGAGCTGGGCCTCAGAGCATTGTCATCGTGTTGCATTGCTTTGCAAAAACCTCTGCTGCTTCTGTTCAGCTTTCCTGAGCTCCCTTGACGCTGGATGCTCATTCCCAGAAGTCAGCAGCTTTCTCTACACACCCCTGTGATTATATTGGCAGCAGGGAACTCCAGGTAACGTGAGGAAAGGGGATAATTCATTTCATCAGGATGGCTTTAAATCTCAGCACATTCAGCAGACTCTTCTTTGGATTAAATCCATTCCATCTTCATTTTTTCGATTGTGTTGCCCACCAGACTGGGAGTGATGTGAGGTGTGCTGGTGCTGGAGTACCAGCCCTGGGTTGGGTCAAGTTTCATGCCCACAAGTGGACATTTGAGCCCAAGGCTGCCCAGGGTAGTGGTAGAGTCCCCATCCCTGGAGTGGTTTCAAAGCTGTGGAGATGTGGTGCTGAGGGACATGATTTAGTGGTGACCTGGCAGTGTTGGGGGAACAGTTGTACTTAATGATCCTGAAGGTCTTTTCCAACCAAAACCATTCTATGATTCCAAGTTGCTGCATCCAGCTTTTACCCCAGGACTGATCCATGGCTTAGTGGGATCTGAGTCTTGGACCACAATGAGCCTTCAATAAGGATTTCCTTGGTGTTGAGGTGCTACGTGCAGTGACATCCCTCACCCCCAGACCCCAATGGCAGGTGTTGGCTGTACCATGTCATGCATTCAGGGCCTGTCTCCACTTCCCCCTGCACATTGATGTGTACTAAACAACCTGCTGAACTTCTTCTAATAAGGAATGCAGCCTGCCCTCTAAACAAATGGGGAGAGGCACCCTGGCATCATAAAATCACCAGAGAGAGGGCAAGGAATAGGACACAGATGAGATTTCATTCTCATAAATTGCTTCTCTATTACACTTGGAGTATATTCACAATAAGGAACTCCAAATAAGATGGGAAAAGGGGCTAATTCATTTCACGAGCATGGCTTTAAATCTCAGCCTACACCCATGCTAAGAAATTAATTATGGCTATGATGAATGAAAGGAGAAGTTATACCAGTAATGAACATCACCATATCCTGCTTTCTTAGCCCAATAAAATTTTCTTTAACTGAGCAGTGGCATTCATAAATGTCAGCAAAGCAAAACATGGAGATAATAGGACACATTGACCTGCGTGCGGGCAGTGGTGCCTACAGGTACAGGAGAAGCTGCTGGAGCCTGTCCATGTTTGTGTGCAATTTTAAAAGACCAGCCTGTCTCAGGCATTCCACTGGCAGCAGAGAAATAGCCAATAAAAAGGAGTGGTATAAATAATTGTTCTTGGGAGTTGTGGTTGATGGTGGGGGGAGCTGAAATAGGGAGGTGAAAACTTGGCTGTATTGAAGGCAGTAGTAAAACTCCTCCTGGCTCTGGATTCTGGTCTTACGGGATCCAGGCCCTTAACAAAAGAACCTCAATTGTCCTATTAAGTTATTAGACTGCATTCTCTGGGTTATTACTGGAGGGCTTGTGCTCAAGCATTTTACTTCACTGCTATGTCAATGTATTTGTGCCTGGCAGGGACTTTTGGAGGTCTAACAAGTCCATGACCCTAAAAGAGGCCTAACTACCCTTCAGTGTCTCCTGGACATATTTGCTTTACCTTTTCTTCAAAACCTTGAGATACAGAGGTCCCACAAACTGTGCTGTGCTTCACTTATGTTTTAGCTTACTACTCTTGCTGTAGTTTTTGCCTGTTCCTGTTACTCCAGTTCTCTGTGGATGTGGAGAACCGAAGGATCCCTCTTCCTTTGCTGTGATGTTGAAAATCAGTTACGTGCTGCCCCTCAGTCTTTTTATCTTCAGACTGACCCACGGTTTGCCCAGTCTTTCCCTTCAGGTTGGACCTTCCAGACCACTTCTTAAAGTAGGTCTTGGCACTGGCCACCCTGTTTCGGCTGGGACAGTCCGTGTGGGCGACTTACTTCATGTAGGGCTTCAGCTCTACACCTCCTGGTACCCAGCTTTCCTCTTTTGCCATGGTGTGCTGCTGTTTTGGGCTCAGCTTGTGCTCCTCTGTTCCCTCAGAGTTCCTCCCAATCCTTTCGTATAGCTTCCAATTTGCTTTTCAGTTGCGTGGCAGGACTTTGAGCTAGAATGTGCTTCCCCAGTTTACTTAAGAGGATGGTTGGAGGACTGCCCCAAAAGCTTTGCTCACCTCAAGCATATCCACCAAGCCTATTACTTTACCACACAAGGAAATTAATTTGATTTGCTGCAATATCTTCTTGACAAACCCGTCTTGGCTGACTCTCATCTCCTTGTTCTCATCCGTGTGCCTACAAATAGTTGTGGGTTGTTTTTTTATTTTCCTGGGAAATGAAATTAAGCTGACAGTGGTTTATAATCCCCAGCCCTCCTTCCCCCTCTCCGCCCCCATCCCTGTGCATCCTCTTCCTTTCTCCAGCCTCCCTGGATCCTCTCTGTGTTGCTTGGGCCTTCTGCTGAGATTTCCGCCCCTGCTTTCCTGTCCTGTTTTGCTCTGGGGGGGGGTTTGGGGGGGCTTGGTTTGGTTTTTGTGTTCCTCTGGTGCAGTACCTCTCCTTTCCCATCCAAAGCCCTCTCTGCAGGGCTCCCACGGGGGCTGGAAGCTGCTGTTTTCCCTCCCGTGTCGTGACATTTGACCGCTTCACCCTCGGCCAGGCGGCTCGCGGCTCGCTGCTTCATTTCAGGATCCAAAGTACAATTGCTTTTTAAACTCCCTGTGGACGCTTTCCAGGCTACTGCACAAATTAAGCCTGTTTCTCCTCCTTTCCCCACCGCTTCCTCTCCTCACAGAGCAGCGGCCTCTTCCTTCTTTTTTAAACTTTTATATAGTGCTATAAATTCACGGGGAGGTTCACAAGCGCCCGGTAAGACCCTCTGGCTGAATTTCCAGTGCTCGGCTCTGGTGAGAGAGGGTCTCCTCCTCCTCTTCCAGTGTAGAAGCCAGACAGGAGCAAAGCATCTCCTTCTTGCCGAGGTATCATCAGCAAACGGTGCTGCCTCATCAAATATTGTTGCATCCTTCTGCTTCTCCGCCTGGGTCTGAGATGCACGAGGACCTGTGGGTCTTCTGCACGGCTCTATGGCCTCCTGGCTTGCTCTCAAAGCAGATCAGGAGCTGCAGTTTCATTTCCTGTCCATGCTAATGAGCTCAGCTGTTCTGGCAGCAGCAAAGCCAAGCGAGGGGCTCAGCTGTGGGCTCTGAGCAACCCCAAAACCACTGGGAATGGCCTCTCTGGAAGCCCTGCAATGGAAACCAGCCCTTCCTCGCTTAGCCTCCAAGACCTGGACCCTGTCTCCGTGGTGGCGAGGGTGATGCTACCCTTCAAGCATGGCTCTTGGTGGGCTGAGGGCATCTGATGACCACCCCATCCTTTCCCCTCTGCTGACTGGGGAGGCTTCATGAGCCCATGGCACTGGGAATCACCATGGCAAAGGATGGAGGGCAGTCATTTGAACTTGGCCACAAATCAGGCAGATGAATTTGGTTTCCACTATGTTTTGAAGACTACATGAACCACTTTATCTTTGAGTCTAAACATGCCTGCTAACCAAGTAGAGTTTCATGTGGTTTTGTGCTCTATGCCCACGGTTGTTGCTCCATCATTGTGCTCAGCATCTGGTTTCTGCAATGAAAATGAAGCTCATGAAGACCCTCTGGTTAATGACTATTAAAAGCCCTCTGTAAATATTGTTTGCTGTGAACATTGTAGCAAAAAAAACCCTCACAAGCAGTAGTGAGTGAAAACCAACTGCATCTATGCTCCTGCTTTGGTGCTTAATATTGCCTGCCTAGATGTTCTAGGAATATCAGCTCTGAAGATGCACAGTAATATAGACTTTATGTTTTACAGTGCTCAGGTTATCCCATCAAAGCTGGAATGGCTGGACTGTAAAATTTGTCTAGTGAGTTCACAAATTCTCAGCAAGCAGAAGTCACAGGGGACATCCCCTCTTTTGATTTTTTTTTTAATCATTTTTGACTTTGGAAAAAAATACTCCTCCAGCATACTTTAAACCCATCTTTCTGTAGATATTTTGTAGGCTGTGTCCAGCTCCACCAGCTCTGATAAGAGGGTTTATTTAAAGAAAAAAACAAACCCACCCACCAAGCAGCTTTGTGGAGACAGAGCCCTGAAAGCCCCAGGTGGGTGCAGCCACATCGTGGGGTCCCACACATGGTCCTGTACCTGCCCCGTTCTGGGGCAGCTTCCCCAGCTGGACTGCATGAACCTGAACTCGTGTGTGAACCTGAACTCGTGCAGTTCCTGCCTTTGTGTTGTTTTGTTGTGTTCCATTGTTGGCCAGCCCAGCCCCTCCCCAGCCTCCCCAGCGGATGCTCCCTGGCTTCAGCCTCTTCCTATTCTCAGAATCCCTCCCTCATTTGCTCCTCTTCAGGCTGCAGGCAAACTTTTGTGCCTTTTCTGTGTTTTCCTTGATTTTTCCAGCAGCTGAGTCAGCATCTCCCTTTCGAGCTGCTGTTATCTCGCACACGTGCCGTTTGCTACAGCCACCACCTAGAGCAGCCGAGATAAGGGAGGCAGTTGAGGGCGTAGCCATCTCCTCACAGCCCATGAATGCTTCCAGTCAGGCCAGGAAATAATAGAAATATTTATTCTCTGGAAGAGCTTCCCTCAGCTGCTCTTACTCCCTCTTTGTTTCACCCGGCGCTGCCTATCTTGGTGGCAAACAGAGATGGAGCTGGGAAAGGCCTGAGCCTGGTGCAAAGTCCAGCTCTTCTCCTCATTAGGAAGACTTTTAGTGAGCACCGGGCTGAGAAGAGACCAGCTTTGACCTCTCTCCTCCATGATATCCTTGGCTTCTGGTGCTGCTGGAGGGACCTGGCAAGAAGTAGGTTGGTGGTACCTAAATCCCCTTGGCAAAGTCTTGTGCAATGAGCTCAGGGTGCCAAGAGCAGGTGGGAACAACAGCTGAGGGCCAGGCTGCTGTGAATACTCATAGAGTTGTTTAGGATGGAAAGACCTTTCAGGTCCAACAGTTAACCTAGCACTGCCAGGTCACCACTGAACCATGTCCCTCAGCACCACATCTCCATGGCATTGAAACCCCTCCATGTTTGGGACTCTACCACTGCCCTTGACAACCCTTTTGGGGAAGAAATTTTTCCTAATATTTAATCTAAACCGCCCCTGGTGCAACTTGAGGCCCATTCCACATAACAATGGCATGAGAGCCAGGCAGGGCAAGCATATATTCTGTGTTTATAAACTTTTCAGCGTCCCATTTAACTTCTTGGGGTGTAACCATCAGGGTAGAAACTCAAATGGCAGCTTAGCTGGAAAAATAACAAATTATAAACACTCCAAGCTCATTTGGTGGCCCCTTCCTTGGTAGCCCTAGTGTGTGCCCAGGTTAGATGGAAAACTAGTTTAATCTTCTCTTCTCTCTGAAAATACCCATCGTGCAGCCAGTTCCTGCAATGGGGAGGAGACAGTAACTTTCTGATGAAGGCTCCTGCTCCAGGAGGTCCATGGTTACAGGGGAATCTGCCATTTTTACATCAGACCAGCAGCTTCTACATCAGCTCTTTGTGATTAGCCCTTTTCTTTTCACAAACCAGATGAAGATCAAAGGCTACGAGGTGGAGAGCCAGGTTTATCTCGATGGGTTGTGTCTGAGCCATGGGTTTTGACAGGCTGGAAGTGGCTGTGTGGAATCTGGGCAGCAGTTGCTCCCTGTGCTGGTTTTGCACCCCTTTCTGTGAGGGGTAACTGGGGAGCAGCCAGTGGAGTGTTGAGAGCCAGGTGTTGACTTGTTAGTGATGTTTGCAGGGGTTAAACATGGTGCTCTGTGTCACTGGAGAGTTGGGCGGAGAGGAACCTCATGAAGTTCAAAAGAAGGCAAGTGTATCATCCTGCAGGGGGGTTGGACCAGATGATCTCCAGAGGTCCCTTCCAACCCCTGCCATGCTGGGATTCTGTGGTTTCTCAGGTGTAGCAGGCTACAGGTGCTATCAGAGGAGTCTCGTGACGACATCTTTCTGTAAATACATATTTATGTTTGTACTGAAAAGCGAAGGGAGATACTATAAGATAGAGCTGTATCAACCTAAGGGTGGTCAAAATCATTCCTGAGACTTTTTTTTCTGTATGCTCATGTCCTGCTGTGCTCCACTCAGTGCTGCATCCCACTGTGGGTGTGTTTTTGGGGGTTCTTTCTGGCCCTGCCAGCTGCTGGAGGAGACAGGCTGTGGTAGGTCTGAGCTGTGCCAGCCTCTACAGGGGTGCAGGGTCTGCAGCTGTGCCTCGGGACCTCTCCATCCCTCTCAGCCAGACTCGTTCACCCAGTGTATCAGGTGGAAGTGGCTGGAACTTGACCAATTTTTAATTAGCAGCACGGTTATTGAAATGGTGGCAGCAGCAGCGACCTGGAGTCCAGAGGGATTGACTTAGAATCTGCTCTCACTCTGACCCTGCCGTGGGACCTGTGCCAGGAGATCAAGAGCAGAAACCTGATTTTCAGAGGTGGCAAAAGCAGAGAGAGGTGACAGCTCCCTACCACAGCCCCTGGCCACTGGAACAGGCTGCCCAGGGAGGTGGTGGAGTCACCATCCCTGGAGGTGTTTAAAAACCAAGTAGTTGTAGCACTCGGTCTAGTGGTTAGGGAGATGCTGGGATGATGATTGGACTTGATGATCCTCGAGGTCCTTTCCAACCATAATGATTCTGTGGGCAGCCCTTGAGTGTGGAACTGTGGTTAGATACCACCATGGCACAGCATGGCCTGTGGTGCTCTCCAATAAAGAGAGGAAGGAAAAGGATTGTAAGTAAACAAGAGCAGGGCAGTTCAGAGCTGGCCAGGCAGCCTCATCAATACCCTGCATACTTGCCTCTGACTGCAGATTATTTCAGTGTCAGCACAGATGCTGTTTCTGGAAGGTCCCTGCAGCCCAAGGACATTGGAAGAGCCATTTTCTTGCGCTCAGTGGGTGAGTGCAGGAGGCAGAGGTTAATAATGCACAGTGCAGGTGGAATCAAAGTGGTGGTGTGAAAAGTTTGCATGAAAACAGTTTTGTTTTCTCTATGCACACACATCCCTTCCTCCAATTCCTGTTTTTAAATGCTCCTCCATGATTCCTGCAGCTGCTGCCCTGGAATGTTCTCCTGAGCAGAAGGTTTCTCACCTCATACACACATCCTTAACTACCTCTGAAACTCATTCCTCTGCACCAGCTACTTCCAGGCTCCTGGCATCAAATAGTTTTGAGGCAAAGCTGTGTTTGTATTCTCCTGTGACAGCACCACAGGAGGTGTTTTGGTGTTGTTTTGTAAAGTCTCTCTGTTCCTGTACATGAGCCACATTTGTCTGTGGATGTGAGGAAGCCCCCCCAGCCCCTTTGGATTTAGAGAGAGATTTGAGGAGAGCAATGGTTGTATTTGAATATTGCCTAAGTTTAGAAAAAGAAAATGTTTTTCTAGGGTCTCTTAAGAGCATAAAAAGGTTTGGAATCGTGTTTTCAGATGCACCAGAAGTCCTTGAGTTTTATGGTGTTGGAAGGTTAATGGTTGGACTTGATGATCTTGAAGGTCTCTTCCAAACAAAGTGACTTTATGATTCTAGGAGCTTTCCAAAACCCTCATGTGCCCAACTCGAGCTGTGTGACACTTTCAGGGCAACTTGGGAGTGCCTTGGCACCCAAATGCCCAAAACCACCATGAGGTGAGTGTGCTGGAGGGCTGCCAGCATGACCCCTGTTTGGAAAGGTGACCTTTAGGCCATGAGGAAACCTCCTTGCGCACCAGGGTGTGAAGAAGGTGTGTCTGTGGTTCCTAAATTATTCCTGAGTAAGTCTCCCCACACTTTTCAGGGAGCAGCACAGGCAGGAGGAGGAGAAAAAAAGGGTTTGCTGTTGCCAGCCTGGGTGACTTTGTAGCACCATGAAGGCAAAGCTTAGGGAAACGCTGGGAAGGGTCTGAGGTCACTAATTACCACATGGTTCTATAGGGAACCATGGAACCCTGGAAGAGCAGAGGCAAAGGTGTGAGTCCTAGGTAAAGACCTGGGGATGGGATGGGATGGGATGGGATGGGATGGCCCCACAGGCACGCAGGCAGCTGGCTGAGGGCAGCTCTCTGAGCATGAAGCATCAGTTTGTCCATGCTGTGAGAGAAGGGAAGAAGGTGCCATGATGTCCCAGACCTAATGACTCTTGACCACGTTCACAGCAGCCACAAGTGCTTAGGGAGATAAAATCCTAACGCCTTGGCCGGCTGAATGCTCAGGTTCAGTGAAAGCTGAGAAGGGGCTCCAGCTCTTTCCGAAGACAACACGTCCAGACAAAAGATGCAGCAGAGCCGAGTGCAGCAGCATATGCCACAAAAAGTTCTCTCCTGGCCCTTTGTAGGCAGGAGGGGCTGCAGCTGCGAGGCGGGGGGAGCGCGGGGGGGCCGGGCAGGAGCAGCTGCTCCCATCACGTGTGGGCACCTCCTGGGGATGGATCAGGAGAAAGGGGGGCTGGCCCTGGGTCTGCTGCAATGCTGCTGATGATGGGAGGCAGAGATGTGGGATGAGCCTGGCTACGAGCATCAGGGTGCTCCATGCAAACGGCCATCCCGGTTAAAAAAGGAAATTGGGAAGGGTTGAAGGTGGTGAAGTTGATGCTGGTTGTGTGGAGCTGTAGAGAGATACTTGTGCTGCTCTCCAGGAGTCCTGGAGTGGGGTTTGTTCATTTGGAGGAAGGCAATGCTTTGTTAAGGCTGTTGATTTACCACCAGTTGAGCTGGAAGAAGAGTGGATGGATAAACTGGGCTCCAACCTAAATGATTCTATGGGTTTTTTTATCCCCCTAGATGCTTAATAATGTACTTCTAACCAGACAAGCGAATATACTACAAACTCAGATGGGGCAGCAGGGAACCAGCGAGTAAATCTGGGTGGGGAATCTCATCCTTGAAGCTATTTTGCAGATTTCCTAGATTATCCATCAGGGTTCAACATGCAGCAGGGCTGTTGGCCAGGAGTGATATTGGTGAGGAATTTAAGCACATAAAGTTAATGATGTGAGAACAGGTGCTCGCTGCTGTAGTTGGTGGGGAGGAGCTTGGAGCAGCATCTATATAAGGACAAGATGAGCAGCAAGAGATGAAAATACATGTGGGTAGCAACAGCGTGAGAGACCAGCAAATAGCAGGGATGTCATGTGTGAGCAATGGGGTGGCTGGAAAGGGTGGAAAAAGATGATGCTGCAGAGTTTAAAGCCTGAACTCAAACGCAGATAGAAGAAAAAAAAAAAGAGTTTAAAATCAAGCGGTGGATGCTGTCAGGTGCCGAGATGCTCACAGATCAGCAGCAGAGAGGAAAACATGTACCCTCCTGAGATAGCTGCAGCTCCAAGCAGATGGGGTTGAGGCAGTGGCACGGCAGACCTGGCACCAGCCACCCAAAACGCTACCACAGAGGTCCCCTTGCTGGGAGCAGCCCCCCCGACCCCGCGGCGGGTGTTGCTGAGAGCACCAAATGGTGGCTTCTTAACACGGGGATTGCCCTAAGAGTGGATTTGAGCACTCAAGTTAATGCAATTTCCATTACTAGACCTTTTTCTCTAACTTTCTCAAATTAATTGTGGGGTTTCTTGCTCCAGCTTTCCTCGTGAGTGATGACTTCTTGTTGTCTAAAGGGGTGGGGGAGGGAAAAAGGCAGAAGTGCGACCAGAAATCCCGTCTCCTTTTTGATTCTAATGCAAGGATTTAACCAGATGCAACCATTTGACCTGAATATTCCAAACAAAATGAATGGGTTGTTAAGCCCTGGCCCAGGCTGCCCAGGGCAGTGGTGGAGTCCCCATCCCTGGAGGGGTTTCCAAGCCTTGGAGATGTGGTGCTGAGGGACGTGGTTTAGTGGTGACCTGGCGGTGCTGAGGGAACAGTTGGACTCGATGATCTTAAAGGTCTTTTCCAAATGAAATTATTCCATGATTCTATGAAAATCAAACAGATTTTGTTCAGCCATAGCCCAAATTCACACCTCTGTGGAAGATGCAAAACCTCTTAATAGCACGGTAGAAGACACTTGCTGTGGATACAGCCAAAGAAACACAACAGAGGGTAAGGAACACAGCCTGCGGGAGGTTTAGGTCCTTTCCTGTCACTCTTGGGTCTTAATAATTGGTGTTCTATCAAATGTGGCTTTGTCATATCATTAGTTGAATTTGCCAATAAGGAAAATTATGTTTATAACCTGCCTTAGCAGCAGATTGGGATAAGAATGCCAATATGAAATTACCTTAAAAAAAGAAAATAAAAGCAATGGAGAAAACCACAGGATGGAAAAGGAACTGATGTTGAGAAGCTGAGACCAGAGACACAGGGAGAAAAGGAGCTTGAACCTGCTGCCTGAGAGGACTGCAGCATCTCAGGAAAGTGTGTTTCTCCTCAAGGAACGCTAAGTATTTTTCATGGAATAGTTCTACCTGCAGCCTGGTGTCAAGCAAAGCTTGGAAAAAGTACATGTTGCCCAAAGCACAACAGGATGCGATGGTAAGTGGAGAATTTGCAGAGAACACAGAAGATCAAGCCAAATTTGCAACTTTCTGTTCATTTTAGCCAAGAGATTAAAATACTAGGGAAAAAAAAAAAAAAGATGGAGCAGTTGCAGCATCTCCATGGGGCTTCTTCTCTCAGCCACCTTCCTGCTCCTCCTGCCTTGTGCTGTCTTGTCCTCTGGAGTGTCACAACAGTCCTGGTTACTAAAAAGGCACATGGGAGGTAATTCAGAGAGATGCTTGGAGGACATGGGACTGTCCCGCTTTGGGATACTCTTGGATGCAGAAAATCCTGGCAATCTGGTGCAAGATGACCTCCAGACACTTCTGGAGAGGTAGAAGAAGAGTCCCATGTGGTAAAGTCCTTAAAGATAAATAATTTCCAAAGTGAAACATCATTTTGAAATGCAAAATTGGATATTTTCATTTTGAGAATTGTAGAAACTTCCATTTGAAATCCCAGATGAAAAGCTGGTGGTTTTTTGTTTTTTTTTTCCAGTTGTCCAAACTATTCACCAAAACCACGATGAGCTTGGCAAATAGTTTCAACTGATCTACAGTTGCATTTTTTTTCCAAATCAGCTGCTCCTCTGAAGAAAAACCTGTCCCACCACTAGCTATAGCCTTAGCTATTAAAAATCGCACATAATTATTGACCCGTGTGAGCCATGCATAGCAGGAAGGAGAAGAATGATGAGGTGTATCCACCAGGCTTCATCCACATCAGTCACCAGCTTCCTGGGCAAATTCCTTACCTGGCTGAAGTCAACACCAAAACTCTCTCAGCAGCATCAAGAGCTTCAGAGGTTTGTTTTATTTTATGCTATTTTTTCAGCCCCAAATCCGTTTTAAAGCACAGCTTTTTAACCTGCAAATTTGGATCCACGGTGGAGAAAATCAAGCAACACAACACCTTGGTGCTCCAAGTCCAAGAAGTCTGTGATTCTATGATTCCAAATGGATTTTGGAGGCCATGATGCTGCATCCTGATGGTGCCACAGGGCTTTCAGCCCACAGGTACCAGCTGCTGCAGTCCTGGATCTGCCACGTGCACACACATGTACACATGTGTCCACACGTGCTCACACACACAACAAAGAAACCCCCCTCCCCGTGCCCTCTCCAGCCCCTGCAGCATCACGCAGCTCCCATGTGAAACTCAAATCTATCTTAAAATATTTTATTTATTATTCCAGATCAATTATTTGCTAATATAGATTCGTTTTGGTTGGAAAAGACCTTTCAGATCGTTGAGTCCAGCCCTTAACCCAGCACTGCCAGGTCACTACTGAGCCATGTCCCCCAGCACCACATCTCCATCCTTCTCTCTATACAATGGCTATTCTCCTATCAATGTTGTTTTCTCTCTCACCCATTCCCCCTCTTTTTCCTTCTATTTTTGGAAGGGGGGGCTGCTCATTAACCCTTCTCAAAGCAGGGTCCTTGGCAGCATCACCACCTGGTGAAGGTGGGTCTGTGAGGAGGAGGAGGAGGGCTGGAGGGGTGCGGAGGAGAGGAAGATGACACAACCACCACGAGGCTGCCGGTTCCAGACACAACATCTGCAGAATGAGGCCATTTTTCTGTAACTCTAATCTCATAATTCATTGTTTGTGGGGTGTTGGTTACAGTAGCTGAGAGGGGGGATAACAGCAGGTCAATTTGGCACAGGAGCCGCGCTTGAATCTGCAATGAGGGACTAGCCCACCTTCTGACGAGCTGCTGAACCGTGGCCAGAAAGGGAGAAAATAAGCAGGGACGAGGCTTCAAAGGAAAAACAGACCCCTTAAAATCATAGAAACCTCTAAAAAGACTTATTTCTTCAAACCCGTGGGGATGGTGTGTCTTTGACAAGCACTGGGGTGATGCCACAGCCTTTCCTCGCTGCTGCTGTTCATTTACTTTTTGGGCTCCCATGAAAAAGCCTCTGCTGGCTCAGCCCCGGGGGCTCTCTGCAGCACCATCCACCTCCCTGTTTTATTCTTTCTGCCAGAGAAAATAAACAAACGTGGGGTTTTTCTGGCCCGTAAGGCTGAAGGACACCCAAGCCCGGCGTGGGTGGTTGCGTTGGTTCCATGTTAGTGGCTGATTACCAAACTTCTCCTTTCAAACCACAAAACCCCAGCGTGTCAGCCCGAATTAGCTAACAAGGGAGGGTCTTTCTCGGTGTGCAGGCCACGGCACATCTGCTCTTTGAGGAAAGGGAATGAGCGGAATCAGGCCGGGTGGTTGGTGGTTGGTGGTGGGTTGGTGGTGGTTGTTGTTGTTGTTTTTTGCCTCCCATTTGTGCGTGTTCATAAATATCCCGATGAGAAGCTGCCGAGGGGAAGGGGGGAGAAGGAGGGTGGATAAAGAGCGATTCTCCGCCCGCATAGGGGGACACCCTTCCTCCCCTCCCCGCCACCTCCTCTTCCTCCCCCTCCCCTCGCCGTTTGACCTTGAGTTCGTTCTCTGCTCCCGCTCCCCTCCTCCCGCTGCCCGCCTGCATCTGGCATCCGAGCCTGGCTGGTGGAGCTGGGGGGGGATGAAAACCCCCCTCCCCACACCCCTCAACCCCCGCCGCTCTGGTGGGGAGAACTGTGGGTGCTCCCCATCACAACCCCCCGGGGTCTGGGGGCTGAGGGCCGGGAGCAACCCCCTCGTCTCCCCGGCACGGGTGTCCCTGCGCCACTCGACATCCCTAATCCGGTTGTCTTTCCCAGCAGCGTCCTGGGGAACAATGGGCAGCCTTGTGCTGGGCCCATCCCCGTCCCTGCAGCTGGTGCGTCCACCGGTGCTAAGCTCCAGTGAGCAGGATCAGCTGAAGCCCTCGTTCCCCTTCACCCTCTTCAAGGGCTCGACTGTCCACGGGGGCTGCTCTCGGTTACACGAAACATTTGGTTGGCAATGGGCTGTTTGTGCTGGGAGGCTCTTCCAGCAGCGGGCAGCCGTCCTCGCTGGAAAAAGCTCGCCCTGTGTTAGTTTACAACAGTTTCATCCCCACAAAGTACAATGGAGACAGATCATGCACGGTGACAGGCTGCCGGCGGCTCCAGGGGATCCATAATTTATGATGTTTGTCTTACTGGTTTTGGATTTCACAAGCAGACCCGTTTCCTTCCCATTTGTTGCTTCCTTCCATCCTCCATCTGAGGAATTGAGGCTCGAAGTGAGCTGAGTTTGCCCCATGGGGCAGGTGGGGCTTCCTCAACCTCACCTTGAGTTTATCACAGGGGAAGGAGAACGTCCTGACACCTCTCCCCACCTCAGCTTCTTGCTGAGCAGTGGTGGTGGCCACCCACATGCTGCTGTCCTGAACCACATTCAGGTTCACCGGGTCACCCGGTAAAAGCAGGACTCAGTCCCAGCAATGGGCTGATTAAAGGTAAGGAGGTTAATAGTGGCTTTTAAGGATTGTTCTTACTCAAATAAATAAGAATCAAAACTTAATCTGCTTTGTCGCCCATAATCTAGCCATGGTTTCCTTACCAGAAATAGATGCACCAGAACAAGATGCACCAGGGCAAGATGCCACCTCCACAGCGTGGGTGCCATCAGTCACATCCAGAGATGGAGATGAGGAGCTACGTGGATTTGGCCAATGTGTCAACCCTGAACCATTGGATCTGGAGCTGGATTTTTGGCCCAAACCCATCCCCACCATGAGCCACTGGTCCTGCTTGCTCTGTGACCACGCTCCCAAGCTTCTTGCACCCATTTAGGAAGCCACCTGCACCAAGATGGGGAAAGGACCAGTTTGGAAGACCCATCACCCCCCACTCCATCATGGGCTGATCAGTGAGGGGTGCAGAACTGCATGTCCCCAGCTGCCTGCCCACCCTGCTGCAGATGTCTGGGTCATCTGGATGGTTTGCAAATGACCAAGTAAGGTGAAAACCACAGTCACTGTGGTTACCAGCGACTGTGATTAGTCACACAGTAAGTGATCCAATTATAGCAACCCCTCCCCCGCAACACCCCTCACTTCATCTGGTGAAAAGGAAAAGCCCAGGCCTCCCTCAGCTAGGTTTCAGCACAGGTTTATATCCAAAAAAAAAAAGGGAGCCTGAAGTTGGAATGGGAGAAATGGGGAGCTCTGGGGACACCAGTGAGGTTTGGGGTTCAAAACCTGCCATGGGTCAAAAAGATGAGGGATCAGGATGGAGGATGAGGGATGAGGATGAGGGATGAGCCTTTCTTGCCCCTCTGTTGGTGCCATCAGGTGAAATGAGGTGGCTTTAGGGGAGGTGTGGGTCCTGTAGCTGCTGGGAGGGCATTTCACTGCTGTCGTGCTGCCCACCACACGTCCTCAGAGTTCAGTCCATCTCCTGCCACCGTGGTTTATTGACCCTGAAGCTGCTCTCCTGCTGCTTCCCACCTGGACCTCTGTGCAGCTCAGTTCCCTTTTATTATTTTAAAAAAAAGAGGATTTCAAGCGATTTGAAGGACTCTCGGTGCAATTGGCTGCGCTTTTTAGAAACGCATTTCCCCTTGTGCTGGGGGAGGCAGCAGGGGATGAGGGGATGATGCTGGCACTGGGAGCAGGTGACGGGCACCTGTGTCCCCCCACCCTCCAGGCCCCCTCCCCAGCGACCACCAGGGTGGTGCGAGGGACGGGTGGGAAGCAGGGGGGGAGGGAAGGGGAGGCAGTAATTTGCTCTTGCCCGCAGAGCGTGGAGCTGGGCACCACCTGGGCACCCCAAAGCAGCGTCGTGCCCGCAGGAGCCTGTGAGTCCCACTGGCATTGTCCTGTTACCACCAGCAAGGACTGTTATTTATTGTCCTTTTCAGTGTGGGGCAATCCCCAGGGGGATACGAAGGCTCAATGATGTTGCTCCTGTACCTTCTCCACCTCTCCTTGCATGTGTCTCCACGGCTGAGAGCACAAACATGGTAGTGTTGGGCTGACAGTTGGACTTGATGATCTTAGAGGTCTTTTCCAACCTTGATGATTCTGTGATTCTTCAGCAGGGTTGAGAACAGCTGAGGCAGATCTGCAGATGAATGATAACACCACAGCTTTGTTCCCACGCTGCTGGTTTTCACCCCAGTGTAGTTTCATGCTGTAAATCCTTGAGAAACCATCTAGAAGAGACCCCGATGCTTTGGTGTGGTGTCTGCCATGGTGTTCATGCAGGTGAGCTGTCACAGCCCCAGCCCTCCTCCTTCTTATGGTTGCAGCCTCTTTGCAGTGGCCTTCACAGCTCCATCTCATGTGCACCTTAGGTCTTATCTGGTTGGGGCTGAAGAAACACCTGCAAAAGCTGAGGGCTCTGTCCTGAAGGAGAGGGATGGGAGGCTGAGGACTGACCTAGTGACTTGGGGGGCCTGTCAAGACCTTGCTGGGAAAAATCTCCCAGCAACACATTTTTGACTCCCTGAATAACTGGGAAGTTTCCTGGAGCTCTTCCAACAGGTGCTCTCCATTATCTTGCTTGCCTGCTGATATTGCCTTCCTGCTTGAACCTTCCTGCTTTTCCTATCTTCTCCCTCCCCTGCCTACCTTCCTGCCTGTCAGGAGGGGTTTTCCCCCTCTCTCCCCAGCCAAGCCAAGGAAAATGTCCTCTCCCTCCTCCATAGTGAAGTGTTCCCCTCGTGCAACTGCTTGTCAAAGTGCCCTCTTGTTGGAGACCCTCTGTGCCACAGAGATGTGGAGGACCAAGTCCACCTACCTCTTCCCTATCTGCCCATCCTCCAGGCTTCAGCAAAACACCACAATAAAATACTGTAGTCCCTTCTTGAACCAGTGCCAGCTCCGACACCAGCAGCGCAGCCGATGTCTGCAGCAGCAGATGTCTGAGACCTCAGAAGAGCCATTTCCCAGTGGAAGAAAAATGAATGACAAAGTCTAGGTCAAGGCTGTGCAGCCCAAACCACCTCAGTGTGTGGAGATAGGGCTGAGCAACAGCCTTCCAGCCTCTGCAAAAGCAAGGATGGAGGGGCCAAGGGAGGGCTGGGGGAGACCCCCTGCCTCTGGCAGGTCCCCTTAGCCTGGGACACTTTTCCTGTAGAAATAGAGTGATGTTCTCACGAGGGTTCTGGGCCAAACCCCAGAACTGACACCCAAGCAGGTTAGAACATTCTGGGTTAAACAAATTCTGAGATTTACTTCTTTTCTAGGTGCCAACGTGTGCCAGTCCCCCAGCAAGGCTCCCCGGACTGCCTGAACACAACCAGCTCCTGCCTTGAGAACTGCCCTGTAACTGGGACAAGGAGCAGCTGGAAAACTCCTCTGGCCCTTCTCACAACGTCCTCTCACGTTGGAATCACCTCTGCAAGGAGCAGCTCAGCAGAAACTCTTCCCGAGGCTGGAGATAATTGCACAAGAAGGAGCAGGACGGGGTCAGCAGCAGGTAACAGGCACCCAGCCTAAGTCCTGCCCACAAGGCTGTCAGAAACATCACCCGTAGCATTGTGTGTTGGGTTTGCATCAATGAGGTGTAGAAGGATTAAATTTTCTCCATGTCTTGGCAGAGCTGGTTCCTGCCAGTGAGTGGTTCAAATTTTAAACTCTGATCCCAGACCCTCAAAGTCCTGCAGACCTTGATTGTCTGTGTTTCGAGTTCTTTGTGAGTAAAGGGGTGGAAAGAGGAACAAAATGAGTTTCTTTAATGAATGGAAGGGAGGGAAGAAATTCCCAAATAATTACAACTGTGTTTACAGTGACTCCCACTGTTTTATGCCCGTGACCCTGGGTCAGATGTGGGGTTTTGTATAGATCCATCCATAAGCACATAATACACTTGTCATAGATGAGATCAGCTCTGATGTATTTTTCTGGCAGCTTCAGAACCATCATATTTTCAATGTTTTGTCCAGTCAATCACATCTCAAATGGCAGGATTTCCATCACATCCCTCCACCGTCTCTGAGGAGCTCTTTGTTAGGACAGTCTCTTGGTGCTGGCAGTAACTCTTTGAGTAGAAAAAGGTGAGCCTTGTTTGCAATGACCTGTTTTATTTTGGATGCAAAATGTAATCCCTTGCAGCTCTCCCTGGCTTTTATCAGCCTGACTTGCAGAGATGGAGGAGCACATACCCACGTGGCTGAGCACGATGCTCTGCAAAGCTACCCCTTGCAGGCCCAAGCAGCAGACCTCACTGTCTGGAGGCAATGAACCTCTGCTTGTCCACCAGCCCTGCTGGGAACATCAGCAGAGGATGAGCAACCTCCTTCCAGGTTGTTGTAAGAGTGAGAAGGTCTCCCCTGAGCCTCCTTTCCTTGCTTCTCACAAGACTTGTTCTCTAGACCCCTCATCAGCTTAGTGGTGACTTGGCAGTGCTGGGTCAACAGTTGGGCTTGATGATCTTAAAGATCTCTTCCAACCTAAACAATTCTACTCTATGACTCCATTGAGGGACGCTGGCACCTTTCCCACCCTGATCTGCACCTTTTGTGCTGAGCACTGTGTTTAGCCAGGATTATTTTGGTGTCCTCACCCTGCTTGTCTTGAATCACTGGCATGCAAGGCAGCTCCTATCTGTGGTAGAGCCACGTGATGGTGGTAGCAGTTAACACCAAGCCTGGGTAAATAGACCCTGCCCTTGAGCTGGGCTGGCTTGCTTGCTTTGGCTCTGGGCTGACCACGCTGCTTGGTCTCTGGTGAGGCTGGAGTGTGAGAGGGGCAGGGTCATATCTGCTGTTAATGTCTCACTGGAACCTGGGCAGTTTGTTTTAGCCTGAGATAGGTCCTGGCTGGTCTTTGTGGTGTGCACCCTACAGAGCAAATGTTTGTTCTCTAAGTCTTGATTTGGCTAGCCTCAAAAGAGCCCCTCTCCACCACTGCCTGCTTTGTTTCCCTGTCATATTTTTTTAATTTCTTATTATTTTAGTGGTTTTGAATTTATTAAGAGTCTCATGATATCTGGGGTTATTATTTAAAGTCTTGTGAATGCACAGGAACTGCTGCTTTCAGTGTGAGAGTGAACAAAGCAAGGGTGAGCTTGGGCTTTCTATAGCCATAAAGACCTGCCAGAGCCCTAAGCACCCCTCAGTCACCCAGAAGGTCAGCAAAGGGAAAGCCAGGCTTACACTGAGGTGCATTTAGAACCATGGCCTCTTTTCCATTTCACTTGGTGGTGGCCCTGAGCAGCAGACTCATGCTTGCTGCATGGTGATGCTGAATTGGACACATTTTTGGAATGGGACCAGAAGCTGGCCGTGAGCTGCAAGGAGGTGACCATGGTGCAGTGGGGAGATGTCCCTGGAGCAGGGAGGAGGTGGCCATAGTGCAGTGAGGTGTCGGCCATAGTGCAGTGAGGTGTCCCTGGAGCAGGGAGGAGGTGGCAATGTGCAGTGAGATGTCCCTGGAGCACTGCAAAGGCAGGAGCTACTCCCTGGGTCTGGAGGAAGGAAAGGACCCCCTCCTTCCTAATGGATGCCTTCAGATAAAAGAGCCCCAGCTATTTCTCTTCCCTGTAATGGCCCCTGAGGGTGATGTCTTGGAGAGGAAACAAAAGGGTTGCTTTACATCACACAAGTGGGGCAGGAGCTCAGTGGGGAGAGAAGCCCTTGAGAGATGCTGCACTGCCGGGGCTCCTGCAGCAGGATGGAGCCCAGGGGGAGGGGTGCAGCTGGCCCTAACCTGGGCTTTGCTATGTGGCCTCTTGGTATTAAGCCCTTCATTAACCTCTTCTCTGCTGCCTTGGTGTCCATGTGCTCCTGGAGGGCTCTTCTGTCCTGGGGACATCAAGGTGGGCCAAGCATTTGTGTTTCGTGGGCATTGCCAGCAATGAAGATGTGTGGTCTGCAGCCACTAACCCAACCAGATGCAGTGATAATAATCCTAAAACCACATAATAATTCTTCAGTAATGCCTGAAAAAGGAAGGCAAGCAATGAACACGAAGGAGACATGGTCTAGGGATCAGGGAGATGTTGGACTTGATGATCCTAGAGGTCCTTTCCAACCTAAATGATTCTGTGCAGCAGGTCTGCTCCTCT
Organism: Brachypteracias leptosomus; assembly: GCA_013401335.1. Taxonomy (NCBI): domain Eukaryota; kingdom Metazoa; phylum Chordata; class Aves; order Coraciiformes; family Brachypteraciidae; genus Brachypteracias; species Brachypteracias leptosomus. The sequence continues at coordinate 1,737 of VYZX01028649.1, read as the reverse complement.
AAGGAGGATGTTGCTGCTTGTGCTGCCCATCCTGACCAGCCATTGTGTCCCTCTGACTCTGTGTGGTTGTTGACTGTATAAACCACCCATTCTGGCAGCAGGAATTTTCCACACACGGTCCCTGCACAGCATCTTCTGTGTATCTGTTTTTTTGGCAGGGGGTTGTGTAGGAGAGGTTGCTGTAGGGAGAATAAACTGGCAAACAAAGTAAAAGAGACACCTTTGATTAGCAGCTAATAGAGGAGAATCGACTCCTTTGGACCATCATCATCCTTGCCACATTGGATCAGCACGATGCTCTGTCAGTGCCCTGGCTTTGACCCTGCCCCACACTGGTTTCTTCACAGGGGGAGACAGGGAAGGGGGCTAATCAGCATCTCCACCAGCATCCTCCTCACCCTCGGGATCCCTGCTTTGTCACATCCCTGAAGTATCATCTCCCTGTGCCTCTCCCAAAGTCATTTTACAAGGCACAAGAGTCTTTTGTGCTTGAATTTAACACGTTTAAAGCAGAGCAGGTGATGTTTGAAGCTTGCCCTGCTGTGGCTCCCATTGACAATAAATGTTTTGCTTGGTTGAATACGAAGCAGCTGAAGAAAAAAAGCCTCTGTGGCTGGCTGGTGTGGTCTGCTAAGACTTCCAGCCTTGTAGGGCAGGTCTGTCCCCTCGGTGACATTATGGGGCACACAACCCTCCTCCAGGCTTGAGAAGCTGCTCTCAGCAGAGCTTGCCAAAGGAAGATCTCACCCTGCCATTGAAACCTATATGAACAGCAGATAAAGTGAAAAAAGAATTAAAAATTCATCAAGACCACAAATCCAGCCCTCTCCTATTTTAACAGCAGGGCCAAGGGAGAATATTGGGTGCTGAAAATGACACCTCCCCAAGGAGCAAGCAGCATCTTCTCAAAGGTGCAGTTCTCCCATGGAGAGCACCCATAGGAGCATCACCTGCACCTACAGCTTTGAAGTTTGTAATTTGTCTGCAATTTCTCTACAATCACCTATATTCTGTGGGGATCCTAGGGTGCTTTATACATATATATATAAAATTTGTGTTTGCTTTCCCATTGTAAAGGTCCAGCTCTTTCTGAAAGCCCAGATGCTGCTGTCTTGTTTGACTTAAGCATGGAGGAAATGGCCTCTGTCCAATTAGCAGCATGGGAATTAGCACCTCTTGAAATTGGCTGCTCCCCTCTGAATTTCCCTCTGAAAGCCTGAACTTTGGTGCTCAATCCTCTCTCTTTCTTAAAGGCTGAGTGCATAGGAAGCTGTTAAAAAATCACTACTAATCCTGAAGTCAGGAGATACAGCAGTTAAATTCCCAGCCATATTAACCCAGAGGTATTTCAGGTGAGTTGTGTTTCCAAGTTGCATTTTTTTTCTGGCTTAATATGTGTCATTTATCATCTAAGATGGGAACAGCCTTGGCAGTTCATGGTGAACTCGTAATGTTTGATACTTTACTTAAGCCCAAGCCTCTGGAATAGGAAAAATCTCAGTTTTAACACTCTTATATCTGTGAAAATCGTGGTAAGCATGAAAAAAACCTCAGGTTTAGCTCCCTTACATTTGTGAAAATTACATTGAGCATCTTCAAAGTGCAGATGGAAAATTAAAATGAAGAAATAATCACAATTCCCTACATACACCTGTATATATGTGATTATTACTTCATATTATATTATATTATATGTATAATATGATATGATGTGCTATAATTAATATAATATAATAT
>VYZX01028648.1:309-11032 GCA_013401335.1 Brachypteracias leptosomus | reverse complement strand
ATGTAGTAGAAAGTCCTTGAGGAAATTAATAATTCCATAACAGGATTTTAATCATGTAAAGTGAAGAAGGCATAGGATTACATATTTAATAAGGGAAATAAAACCTAGAGGTGGGGATCTGCTCATTAAGTGAGCATACTCTGTTCCGTGAGTTGACTTGAGTCCTGTGACAGAAAGAGCAGGTGAGTGTGTAGTTAAAACCGAATGTCCGTGTGTGCTGCTCATATGCGGTGGATACACACTAAATAAAGGGGATTTAATATTGAATTGACAAATTCTGCTATAGTATTTCTTACTTTTTGCATGCTTCATTATCAACCTTAGTGCTTCCTGATGTAAAAGCTTTATTTTTTCCCCAACGTTATATCTTTTAACAAAGTATTTAATCAACAAGTGAATCATGTCAACTGCTCAAAAGAGAAGCAAAATAAAACTCTCAGATAAATTTCACACGAGTTAAAATTTTTCAGATGGAATTAGAGCTTCTGCAAAATTATTGATCTGACACACATATTTGTTTATGCGTTCTCCAGATTGTGTTCCTTCTTCATGAACACAATCACTTCATGAGAACAATCAGGTTGCAAAATGCTGTCACGGATGCTGCCAGCTTTTCTTATACTGAAACTTTTGCCCTTGGTGGCCCCTTCCAGGTTGCAGTATGGTACAACGCAGTCTAAATACAGTGCAGCTGTAGCCACTGGCACTGTGAGATTTCAATGTATGATAAGACTTTATTTTTCACATAGTGCAAAATTTGATAGGAGAGTACATACATTTCTCTGGGAGAAGAAAAAAAAAAGGTTTTATATATGAAATTCTAAGCCACCAGTATTTACTTTAAATTTTAATGAAATCCAATATGGTACAGACTGCATAAAGCACTTTAAATCGCTTCTTTGTACATGCGGAAAAGAATAAATAAATAGGTCTTTATTCTGTCTCTGTATTTTAGTTATTTAATAAAGTTCTCATAGGTGAAAATTTATACAGGAAAATAAACTTATTTTGGAATATAGTGACAAAGCCTCAAAACATGCCTTACAAGTCAGACCAGAGGGGGATTGTTTATGTATAAGCTGAGTAGAAAGAACATACAAATGAATTATTGCTGATAGGCAAATGGCTCAGCTTGTAAAAAGCTGAATTCTGTAAAAGCAGAATTGTTCTCACTGCAAAGTACTGCAGGAATATTTGCAGGCAAACAACATGTGCTTTATGCCTTCTCTGGAGTAGATAATGACCCTGTAGTAGCAATGAATCTCCTGATAAGACAGGCTTAAACAGTTGAGCATGTCCTAGCTTATATTAGAAATGGGTTCAGGACACTATTGCTTTGAACCTGCGACTCATTTCTAATGAAAATATTTTGAACAATTGTACATAGTCCATAGTCCTTGCTAATGGTCTCCTGAGCTTTCACTGGTCAAAATGCCATTGGCCTTTAGACATTTTCCAGGTCCAAGCTGGTCAGAACCAGAAAGGATTCGGAAGGAAAATAAATACATGAAGCAGTTGCAAAATGCTGTGAAAGACTGAATATGTTCTACTTTTTCAAGTTTCTGTATACCATTTACAGGTGGGCTATTCCTATGTAACCCATAATGATGAAATGACTGGCCTGCTAGATGAGAGGAGAGCAATGGATATTGCTTACCTGGAATTTAGGAAGGCTTTTGACAGTCTCCCGTAAGATCCTCACAGAGAAGCTGATGAAGTATGGCTGAATGAGCAGGTAAGGGACATAAACCGAGAACTGGTTGAATGGCTGGGACCAGAGAGTGATGATGAGTGGCACAAAGTCTACAAAAGTAGAAATAATTTTTTTTCTTTAACTTCTTTTTTTTTTAATGCAGAAACAATCTCCATGGTGCTACAGTGCAAGTTAAGACTGAAGTATATGGTGCATGTGAAGTGATAAACATAATGAAGGAGTAATGCAGCCCTTCTGCTATGGAATTCCTCTTAAAGAGTTGTTCGGTATAGCCTTAAAAGCGTTCATGTTTGCAAAATCTAACAGCCACACCACAGGCGTTACTTCCAGGGTCAAACCCTGTCAGGCCTCTTCTTATTGAAAAGTACAGTGCAATGTACCTTGAGCTGCAGTTCTCCTCAGTGACACCTCACAAATTCGACATCCCAAGGCTTTGTCCAAGTATTGCATCAAAGTGCCTTCATTCCTGGTAGAAGCATGCGTGGCTGTGCCTAGTGCTATTCCAGGCACTTCAGCTGATGTCAGGCAGAGCCAGACCCAGGCAGTCATGGCAGGAAGCTGGCACAAGAGAAGTTAAATCTGTATTTTCATATTGATGTCTCTTTAAATATTAATATTTTCTTTTAATTTCATGCAGAGTTTTGCTCATCCTTTCGAGGAGACCATGTTTTTCATTAACTTGCTGATAATTACCATGCTGGTAATTTCATAACTTACATGGTTCCTTAGCAGAATATTGCACCCTTTATGCCAATCAAATGCTTCCCTTATGGCGAGAACTCCAGAAGGGTGATATAAAAAAATAGCCAAGAGACACTTCACTATGAGAAATTGTTCCCAAATTCATTGCCTGACTCAGGAAATGAAAAAGAAGAGATTTGTTTCTCTGTTTCTTTAGGAAGCAATAATAAAAGGATGATGCACCTATATTTCAACAAAGAAAAGGTTTATCCCTTTCTGAATTTTTAACTTCAAGTGAAGTATGAAGGAAATTCAGCCATGTCTGTAATAATAAAAATCTAGCGTTGTTTGTTTGTAAGTGTGGTAAGGAGAAACATATTTAGAAACCAGCCACAAGGCAGTAAAATTGATTTCTGGTTTATCTGGCATAGCTCTGAGTCTCTCACTGAGCTGGGAAATAATTGATTGCTTGAAGCCTTGTAGCAGTAGTTAAAAATTGATAAATGCTAAAGTCGGCACAGTGTTTTATAGGTTCTCAAGAACTGTGGAGCCTCCATATTTCTTTCTCATCACCAGCTCTAGATCATGAGGTGAAATTTAAAAGACACTTCATCTTAGTCTTAGTAAATTATATTCAGCAACTCTGAGACCTTTGTGGGAGACAAAGCAAAATCTTTAGTTACATAGCACCAATCAGTAACGTACAAAGCCAAGTGAGCCTTTTGCAGATCAACATAATGTTTTAGATCAGCTGATCAGATGAAAAACCAACAAAATATCTATGTCTGTAATCATAGTTTGCTAAATCATTGTCTAGAAAAATTGATAGCTAAGGTATCATCCCATGAATTGAAATGTTGTAAAAAATTGCAGAATCGGGTCCTGTTTAGCAAGGAATTGCTGGAAGATTTCATTAACACAATTTTCCCTTATTAGTGCCAGAAGTTGGCTTTTTGTATGAGTTAACTTTTATACTGGGGCAAACTTTAACATCATTATTAAAATATAGGAAGCCAGATCTTTTCTCACTCCTTTCCAGATGCTTTATATACTGTCAGCAAGAGAAAGAGGTGTGAAAGTTGCTCAGGTGGTCATTGTGGATGAATATCCAGACTTTCATAATAATATATAGAGTGTCATGTTGTGAAAAAAGAGATTTTTTTTTTAATTTTAGATACTTATGGGTCTCTTGCTCTGAATATAACTTAAAACAGATACTCAGATTAAACTAATACATATGAGGTCCTTGACACAGCCCCAAGCTGTAACAGTAAGGTGGCTTATACAGAAAATCTAGTTACTAAATGACTTATCTATAGCAATTCTTGTCGTCTTGAGTGATCCACATAAGAAATGTGGGACACAACGTAACTACGTACAATACAGTTTAGAGCTGTGAGCTGAAAACTAAATTTGATGTGAACGGTGACTGAGATTAAACTGCAAAACTTCAAGGTAATTTACTAACATAAACTCCTGAAATTAATTGTGAACTTCACTTTTACTTCATGTATACAGAATCAGACTCAAACTACATGAGAAATAAATCACAGTAAACTTTTAGTTTTAAAATTATTGGCTCTGTATACCTTAATATAAATTATCACACCATAATGACAGTTTTTATCAGATTAGTAAATACTTAGTTTCATAGCTATGCTTCAATGAAATAGAAAAGCAATAATAGAAAGAGACCAATATTGAGGCACATTTCACTACTAGTTCCTTAACAGAATAGAAAGTACAGCAGGCAACAGAGCTCAGACTCTGCCTTTTACATCTTCTTCTTATATTTAGAGGTAGGGCTCAAATTATTTATTTGCTGACTATTTTGCTTAGCAAACAAAAACATTTTAAATTGTTTCTGTAAACTCAGCAACTCAGTACTTATCTTCAACACTCCTGGCAACATCTGTGATCAAGCTGCAGTTTCCATTTGCAGATCACTGAGACAGGTGATTGGCATCAAAATAGCTTTCATAAAAATCTGGCTTTTTAAGGCCGTTGGCTTATGCTGATCAGAACACCTCCTACATGACACAGGCCATAACGTTTAACATTGCAATGCTTGTAGCAAACCAAATTGCTTTAGGAACACTGTAATATATTGAGTTTTTTCTTGTCAGTTTTATTAATGTTTTAGAACATGTGCAGAATATCAGGTAATATGATGAAGACTTGAAATATAATTACAATAATGATGAAAGTCAATTCTTCTCCTCCATTTGCTCTTTTTCCTACTTTAGGACTGGTTTATCTACTGGCTCAAGAGAGAGGATAGAGAGGGAAAGAAATGCAGACAAACACAACTGGATTTTGAAGGAGCTGCTTTCTCACTGAATCACAAGGCACTGAATAAACACTGATTAAAATATGCTTGGGGGGACTGATTTTTATTTTTTTATTAGGTTCTCCTTTTGCCATTTCACCTCCAGATCATACCATGAAGTCATCTGGAGCTCCATGAGAGCTGAGGAGTCTACAAGGTCTCAGCTTTCTCCTTAACCTGCTTACACACAGATTTTTCTAACCCAATTAACTTCAGTACTCTGGTTCCAGTGGTGCTGGCAAAATAGATATTAAACACACAGTTTTGTATCTGAAAGTGCTACATTCTCCCCATGCAAATAAGTGCGTGTGTGTGCTTTTCATCAGCTTGAGCTATGAGAGGTATGTCATGTTAATATAATCACCATTACCTAGACTTGAAGGTGATGACTTGCCACCAGGAATTTCTTGCTGAGGAATGTTAATGTTGCCTTTGAAAATACATCATTTTACATGTATCAATTAAATTAAATTAAATTAATTAGTGGAATTCTCTCCAAAAGGCCAGACACTTCTGCTTGGCCCAGAGTTTGGTTGCTCTGAGATAATATGTAAGTAACCTATATGATCTTTGCTTGCCCTAATAAAGTGTTTCTTTGAATAGTTTTTAAAGAAAAAAACTGTTAAAGAAGAGAAGCTTGAATTACCAGAAATCTATTGTCTTTTACCCAAATCATTAGTTTTTCATGGACAGCAAATTTTCCCTAGTCAAGTGCCTCAGATTGAGCAATAAGGTTCCAGTGGATCCCAGATGATGCTCTAAGCTGTATTTGAAGCATATATTTGACACTGGCCTCATTCTGTGCTCTTTGCACCTAGTAAGAGTAGAACTTTTTCTAAATGCTCCAAGTTCAGGACTTGCCACCAGTCTTCTGATTTCCTGCTCTCATCTTTCTGCAGTTTTTTGGGCTTCAGTGGGTACACAGATTCTTAGGTGGAATACAGTCAGATGCAAGTGTTGTGCTCAAAAACATACACCCCCACAAATACAACACTGTGCTGAGACACTGTGCAAACAATGTGGGTAATTCATCTTTCTAATGCTGTATACCATTAAAAGTAGACAAATAATAGTATAGGATGCAAAACAAACAAGCAAACAAAATATAATTCTTACTGTAGCAATCTCTTGCAGGTTAATAAGCAGTTTGTAGGAAAAAGCCTCTGATTTTGGTAAACAAACTAAATTTTAAAGTTGTTAAGTTTGTAATTAGTTTATCAAAAAAAGCCTGATGAAAGACAAACAAAACCATCAGTTCCTACTCAAAGCTCTGAGATATGTCTTTATGTAAAAAGAAACGTGGTGAATCATCATTTGCAGTTTTTTCCTTTAAATATTTTCCATTTCTGCACAATTCAGATCACTGTTCCAATAAGAATATATTGTCATTATATGGCTTAAAGTATTGTGGTATAATATGACAGCATGTTTCATTATGGAATCTAATTTTGTTCTTTTGAATTTAAACTACTTTTCCATGCTCATTACATATCTTTTCTGTAGCTTTCATTACAGGCATTTTTCTTTTGATAATTCACAAACATCCATAACTTCTGATAACTTTGTCTCCAAGGACAGAAAGATAAATAAGGTATCCTTGAAGAGTTCTAATCTTCTTCATCTTGAAAATGCAACTACATATTATGATGAGTGTTTAGTAGCATACAAACAGAAAACACCTGATTAATTGCTCTTCAAACAAATCTACCATTAGAAATGAAGATAACCTCTAACAGTGAGCTAAAATCTTCAAATAGCTGTCAAACATGTTTCCAGACAATACTTAAAACTTGAACCAGGCTTATCATGATATGTTGTAAGACTCCATAAACTGGAATATTACAAAAGTTTTAAAATATTCTTTATGTTTCATTTGAAAAAGAGTAAAAAAATAGGGATACAGGCAGCAGATGTCTGTATCAACTTGTGAAGTCCACAGAACAACATGAATAAAACTTTGAGATCATCCACCTAGTTAATGTGGTGTGATACCTGCTCCACGTCATGCCCTGATGGCCCATCTTGCACACATGACAGTTCTGTCCCAGATGCACCAAGTACAGAAGAGTGCATGATTGGACATCTCAGAGAAGACAGCTCACTCCATGTAGCATTTAGGTCCATGTAGCATTTAGGTCCATGTAGTCCAAGAAAGGAGATTTTTGCCCATATTACTGAAAGGCTGTTGGCCTATTGACATGACAGAGTAGGGTCTCAGGACTGAGCTTGCCTTGGGCTGAGCTGGTGTTAACTTGTTTTTACAGTTGCCTAGTGGTCAAGCAACACCTCTCCAACCCATTTGAGCTCTGACCCTGAAAATACTGAGAATGGTAAATTTCTGACAGCTTGATATAGCCACTGTGCAATGGGCAATAGCACTTTATGGCAGCTGGGACGGGGGGAAGCTGTTGCCAAGGTGTCTTAGCCTTTTACATAGCTCAGGGCCCTTCATTGCAACTCTATATCCTACCTTTCACTGTAGCCCTGCAATCTTTCACCCATGCTGCTCTGATGACATTTTTCAGGGAGTATTTATCCCAGGTCGTTCTTATGCTGCTGTTGCACTGTTTTTCACACAGCCTTGCACCTGCAAACATCAATACTGTTGTAGTAGAGAGTACTTATGAGAAGTAACTGCCACCAGTGTGAGAATCGCCCCTAGCTGTGGTTTAACCCCAGCCAGCAACTAAGCACCACAGCAGCTCACTTGCTCACTCTTCCTCCCCACTCTGCCCCAGTGGGATGGGGAGCAGAAGCAAAACCAGTACAACTCATGGGTTGAGATAAGGAGAGTCTAATAACTGAAAAGAAAATATAATAGTAATAATAATAGTAATGAAAAGGAAGATAACAAAAAGTGAAATAAAACCCAAGAAAGACAAGTGATGCACAATGCAAATGCTCATCACCTGCTGACTGATGCATATATATATATACACACACATATACATACTGGGCATGATGTCATACGGGATGGAATATTCCTTTGTCTGGTGTGGATCAGATGTCTTGGCTGTGTCCCCACCCAATTTCTTGTGCCTTCTCACTGGCAAGGCATGAGAAACTGAAAAATTATTGACTTAGTATACTATATAAACTCTATTTAGCAACAACTAAAATCGTCAGTGTGTTATAAACATTATTTTCATGCTAAATAAAAACCACAACACTATACCAGCTACTAGGCAGAAAATTAACTCTATCCCAGCCAAAACCTTCTGTCTTCCTGTTTTGTACCCCTTGGCTGTAGTTTTTGGTTTACATTGGGAGATCCAGTAAAAGGGATGTGCAAAGCTTAACAACAACCAGCCCCTGATTAAAGTATGGTCCAACAATCACTACTTGCTATGCAAGTAGTATCACAGCCCTGGACTTCAGGTGAGAATATTTTGGTGAATTCATACTAGTCTGTACAAAGGGGATTCAGACCTTGTTTGATGCGTTTTCTTCCCTAATGAACTCATAAAATAAAGTTTAATTTACAGAGTATGTTGTTCTGTAAACTTGAGAGAGCCAAACTTCTTGTGACGTATCCTCATAGGCTCATGAAGTACAGACTCTGTAAGTGGTCAGTGAGGTAGACTGAAAACTGGCTGAACTGCCAGGCTCATAGGATTGTCATCAGTGGCATGAAGACCAGACAGATGCCAGTAACCAGTGGTGTAACCCTAGGCATTATTTTGAGGCCAGTACTGTTTAACAGCTTCATAAATGTCTTGGTAGTAGGTCAGAGAACACTCTCAAAATTTTGCAGGTAATATAAAATTAGGAGGAGTGATTGGTACACCAGATGGTTGCAGTGCCATTCAGAGGGACCTCAACAAGCTGGAGAAATGGGCTGACAGGAACCTCATGAAGTTCAACAAAGGGAAATAAAAGTCCTGCACTTAGGGATGAATAATCTCATACACCTGAACAGGCTGGTGACCAACTTGCTGGAGGGTAGCTTTGCAGACATAGGGGTCCTGGTGGACACCAGGTTGAACAGAAGCCAGAAATAGGCCCTTAGAGCAAAGAAGGCCAACAGCGTGCTGGGCTGCATTAGGCAGAGCATTACCAGCAGATGAAGGGAGGTGGTCTTTTCCCCTCTACTCAGTGTTTAACACTATAGTTGGCCATGAGGAGGTATTCTGTATGAAGTATATAGGGGTGAAGTCTCTGGGGAGCTTACTTTGCCACTGCTCTGAGCTGGGCAAATACACGCCTGGAACATTAGACATGTAATAAGTTTGGTGTAGTATGGGCCTGTGCTGATAACCCTGCCAGTTATATCCTGACAGCCAGAATTCATTATTCAGCTTTTGGGGCTGATGCTTACCTGGCAGCTCAGGATATAGCAGGACCTTCCCCTACATGCTGACACCCATCTCTAGAGATGTTAACTTCAAAGCTCGGGGTATTTGCAAAAGTGGCTTAAGCACCATGTCTTGAACTCAATCCATGTAGCTGAGCTGCTTTAGGTGGGAGTACGTTTGAGAGGTTCTTGATTCTTGCCATTACCAGTAAAAGGTTTCTAGAACAACCACAGATACTGATTTCATTGCCACAAGCAGAAGGACTGGATCTGTCAACGTTCAATAAAATTCATAAAGGCCTGAGGGACTTTTAAAAATAATTTGAAAGGTTTTAAATTAGTTATGCTAAGTCACTCCAATAGTTCAAAACTGGGCCAAAGAGTTGGAAAAGCAGGACTGCTTTCACAAAATTGCATGCAATAATTGACAAATCTGAATAAAGAAAGCTTTCTCCTGAAAGCATTATCTGCTTTTAAAAATTAAGAGCTTGGGTCCAGGACAGTGACACAAAGGTTTCTCAAATTTTTGTAGGATTGTAGTACAAGTTAGTTTTCAAACCAGGATTTATGACTTTCTTTGTATACTTGGACCCCAATTCACAGTCCTGTGTGAAGGTCCCTGGACGTTATAGAGCTTGCAGTCTAGACTCATTTCTATAATGTTTAGTAATGGAAAAGGTATATTTAGAAATGAGAAACTGTAAGTAAATATGACTGCTTCACACACACAAAAAATAAGATAACGTCAATTTCTTTTTATGGGCTGTTAGATTTTTCTTTGGATTCAATATTTTTATTGCTGCTGAAATGTTTTTAGTGCTGAAAAATGAAATATAGAAGTAATTCTAAAACGTCAAGTTTGGGGGAATGACCACATATGTAATTATCCATAAGTCTTCACAACACAGCAAAGAATGTTTCTATGATTTTTTTATATTGGTTAGAAAAATCTAGAAAGACTGTATGTTATAGCATGCCCCGATATTAGCTTTACCTCAGCAACCTTACTGAAGCTTAACTTAATGAAGTAATAAATTCAGAAATGTGTTTCTGCATGCATTTGTTTCATAGATTTATTATAGAAAAATCCACTTATAAAATGCATTGGGATGAAAAGGCGACACTGCAGAAACTTCCTAAATACTGATGCATGTATTACAGTCTCCATTACCAATAATATATAGAAGGTAAAGCATAACTTTAATGATGATGAACAGAGGCTAGACACAGACCGACTGCTGTACAATATGTCAGTATGGTTAAGTATAATTCTCAATAGCTGTTAAAAGGAAAAGGATATAGCCTTTACATAACAGGTAAATAATTTCATATTTGTGTGATACATTTACTCTTAACCTATATGGAGACTATAGACTTAAAAGCAGTTAGGTAAACCTACTTATATGAACATATGAACAGTCTAGATCCTTATGCGTCTGCTCCAGTCCTCACCAGGTTGAGCAGAAATGTTTTCATTTACATGCATTGACCTGTTTTGAGTGAAAAGTTTAGGGTAAACTTGTGACTTACTTAAAAAGAAGAGCAACTTTCCTCTAACATTTTTGGAATCGCACACTGGTAAAAGTTTTGGCAGGCTGGGCACACAATATATGAAAACATATTTTATTTTGTAAAGCATGAATATGCTTATAACAAAAGAATAACACTTTCAAAGGCTTTAATCTTCAACCTTGATGTTAACAAC
>VYZX01028647.1:554037-568266 GCA_013401335.1 Brachypteracias leptosomus | reverse complement strand
AAGAATAAGTGTGATAGTAATTAATTGTAGCATTTAATATAATATATAAAATATATACATTATATATTATTATTTGTTATATATTAACTATTAATATAGTATATAATTGTAGCATAGTGATAGTGCTTAATTTTAACATCCCAGATGAAAGCGTGTCCCAAGAATAAGTGTGATAGTAATTACTTTTAGCATTTAATACAATATATTATAGTATATAATATATAAACTATATTATATGCTATAATATATTATATATAATATATATGAATTATTAATATAATATAATTGTAGCATAGTGATAGTGCTTAATTTTAGCATCCCAGCTGAAAGCGTGTCCCGAGAATAATAAATGTAAAATGTGATTTTCAAAGAATTAAGCTAGAATTTAAAAGCTGGGAGCTGCAGATTTGAAAGGCTCTGGTGTGTGTTGATGCAGGGCAGGGGGATGCTGGAGTTTTGGGGGGGTTTGCAATGTAACCCACACTTCTTTAGGCTAATGGTGCAGAAAAAGAGCCACGTGCTGCAGTTTTCCCCAGCAAACTGGGGCGATTGTGCAGCAGCACCAACATTTACTGACTGTGGAGCCTGCTTATTCCCCCCATTTTTTATCAGCAAAACTTTAATTACAGCTTACCTACCACGTTCTGCCCATGGTTACAATGCAATAAATTTCCAGCCTCCCTGTGCAAGCTGCATCTCAAGCAGTGCTGGGCTCTGGCAATGGACATTGATTCCTTGAGGAAATTATAAGAGCGTTTGTTCCAAGGGAAACAGGGACATGGAGGCACAAACACGTGGGGACACCAGGGATTCAACTCCAGTTCTGGAGCCCCTAGCACAAGAAAGATCTGGAGGTGCTGGAATGTGTCCAGAGAAGGGCCACGAGGATGATCAGAGGCTGGAGCACCTCTGCTGTGAGGACACACTGAGAGAGTTGGAGAAGAGAAGGCTCCAATGGGACCTTCTGGTGGCCTTCCAGGATGTACAAGAAAGCTGGGAAGGGACATTTATGGATGCCAGGTAGTGGTAGGACGGGGGGGAATGGGTCAAAACTAGAGGTGGGGAGATTGAGATGAGACGTTAGGAAGAAGTTGTTGCTCAGGAGGGTGGGGAGACACTGGCCCAGGTTGCCCAGAGAGGTGCTGGAAGCCCCATCCCTGGATATTTTGAAGGCCAGGCTGGCTGGGGCTCTGAGTAACCTGATGTAGTGGGAGGTGTCCCTGCCCATGGCAGGGGGGTTGGAACTGGATGATCTTGAAGGTCCCTTCCAACCCTGATGATTCTATGAACTGTCCCCAGTCTCCACCAGCACCCACTTGTCTGTGTTTTACTGGGCAGCACAACTCCAGGTTAGAAACTCAATGCAATTATTTTAAAGTGATGGGTGGGAATCAGGAGGAACAGGAATTAGGATTGAGTTTGATTCTTTACTGTCCAAAAATAAGCAATTTTTGTGTTTTCCCTCCCCTGGGTTGTAGGACTATTTGAAACTGGCGTGCAGGAAAAGGTTGGTTGCTTAATGGTTTTTAAAAGCAAATGAGAAATTACTTTGTAGTGTTTAAGTCATTTTTTCAGCTTGAATATCAGGAACAGATGTGGCTGTGAACAGTAATTAAAGGTGGAATCAATGGGCTCTTAGCTGCTGGGAAAAGGGGAAAAAAAAAAGGCTAGAAATAGAGTAAATGAAATACTTGAAAAATATTGTCTGTCAAATTACTGCTGGCTCGAAAATATATACAGGAGAATTCATGAAAAGAGGCTGAAGGTGAAGATTTGCTTCTCTTTCATTGGAAGCTGGTGTTAATTTGTCATTAATATTCAATGGCTTAATGAATGTCAGAAGTGCTGCAGCATCTGGCTGACCTCAGCTAAAGCTCTGTGAGCTCCTGTGCACTTCATGGAGGAGGTTTCCCAAATACTTTCATTTAATAAATGTGATGGCCCCTGATTTAAAGTAGTTTAAAGTGAACTCAGGAGAGCTGTAGCATTAACATAAAGTTGTCACTGTCATGTGCTGGAAGATGCTCAGTCCCAAGGTGTAACCCCATGGGTGGTGAGGGGCTTTCTGTTACTTGGTCAGGAGTAAAATAGCTAAAATACCATTAATAGGAGAAAAATGGACTTGTTCAGGTGATGAAGAGATGGGTCAGAAGGGTGATGGGATTCATTCAATCATCAAAGCATCTCTAAGGCCCCACAAACGTGTTGGGTGAGGTGTAAAACCACAACGATGTGTGGCTGGATGCCAAGGGTCACATCATGACTCACCCTAAATGAGGAAAATATCCCTATTCTTTTATAGTGCCAACTATTGAGTGTTGATAGTGATGATTTATCTCCAGAGTGAAGCTGCTGGAGTCACCATCCCTGGAGGTGTTCAAAAGCTGTGTGGATGTGGACTTCAGATCATGGTCTAGTGGTCATGGTAGGGTTGGGTTGGGGGTTGGACTTGATCTTAGAGGTCTTTCTCAATCTTAATGATTCTATGACTATTAAAAGGATGTAATTGTGGGAGAACAAGCCTGATTTTTAAACATGCTGCATCTTATCCCCCTTGGTAATGAGGAGAGGAAGAGAATTTACTCCTTTCTGAGTCTCCTGTGTTTGTGTCATGCTCTAACCTCTCCCAAAGCAACATCTCACAACGTTATCAGATGAGACAGCTTTGAAAAAATGTAAAGATAAAAGGCAGAAGGGAGGGGAGCTGGTTTAGTTCACAAAAATACCTCTGAAAATGAAGGTAACATTGGCCCGGGTCAGGTTATCTCAGCAGCTTCCATCACCAGAGCATCCGCATGGGCGGTGGGATCCTGGCACTGGGTATTTCTACTCCCTTTAGGGTTGTGTGTTGCTCATGGGCTCTGCCTGTTTCTCTCTACAAATGTTGCTTATATAGGTGAGAATATTATAGTGTAGTTACAAACACTCCTCCCTGGCTGAAGGTGATTAAAAGCAGGGGCTGGAGGGTGTGTTTTGACTGCAGACATGTCCCAGTTTGCAGGGAAATTAATTCAGTTTCCTTCTAATTTATGAGTTTTAAATTATTTTTAAAATTATTTTTATTTTTTTAATTATTTTTTTTTACATTATTTTTATTTTTTTTCCCAATTAGTGCATTAGCTTCTGCTCCAGTTCTCAACCTGAGTGACGTTGTGAGGGTTAAATTGAAGGATTTTTTCAGAATTCATGTGTATATAAGATATACAAGATAGAGAAAAAAAGATATACGAAAAGCTGGGTTTGTGTCTGGTTGTGTGTTTTTGTTCTCTTTAATAAGATGTGATTCTGAGCTGTGGCACTAGATGGTGTTTAATGCAGCAGGAGTGGGGAGGTGAACTGGGATCCTGAGCAGAAAGTCAGTGGGGTTGGGTACAGAAGAATTATGGCTCAGGTGTCACCCAGGTGAAGGAGCACTGCATTCTTAAAGGTGAAATTTGGTTGAAAAATTCAGTTTCAGCATCCCTTTTATTCTGAAAATCAATAGCAGTGACATGTAACCTGCACTTGAAAAAAAAAAGAGAAAGAAAAAAAGTTTAGATTCTAGTTCAGCCCTTATATAATCAATAATAATAAAGGAATTAAATCTAACAATAAACCTTATGGATTCTGAGAAAATGAAAAACATCACGCCTGGTTCCCTTGAGGAATTGCAATTTATACTAACTCTTAACCAGGAGGAAGATGTTTCTCAAAATGAGTTACACTGTCCTTGCCTGGAAGGTTCCCCTTAGTGGCCATGGTATATTTGGGAGCATAAACCCTGTTATAAACCAGGGCTGGGGGGAGTGGGATTGTGCCAACGTGAATTTCTAGGGCCATTTCTTACCTTCTAGGTGGGAGAGAAATTGGATGCTGTGTTTTTATTGCAAGAACGGGACATCTGAGGTGAGCAGATGGGGGGAAAAACCCAAATAAAATAACACAGAAAAAAGAGAAAAATAATAGGGAGAAAGAACCCCCCTAAATAATCCCCAAAGTGCTTCAGGATATTCAGACAAATGGAGTGGTTGACTTCATACACTGCATCTTGTGTACTCACTTGGTGTATCCCCTAAAAATAACCTCCACCAGGTCTTATCTAGGAAAACCATCCCCAAAATCATACAAGAAATGTTTAGTTTGGCTAAACCAAGTGTTTTCCCAAGTGTTGCTGCTGTGTGGTCCCTTGTACTGCAGAAAACTCTGGGTTTGGGCAACCTCAGATGAAGTTCTGAAGCTCTGGTAAACAAAACGTGCAACAATATTAATGAAAGGTTAGGAGCAAATGAAGCAATCCTTCCTCAGCTGGATCTCAGCCCAAAAATACATTTAGGGTGGTGGAATTGGCAGCTCTTTTGTTTGCATTTAGGTTTAGCTTTACTAAATGTCTTCTGGACCCAGCACACAGGGATATGTGTACAGCTGTGAGCTTTTGAAGGGGTCAATGGTCTGGGAAGATGCTACCAAACCTTGGGTCCTCCCAGAAGGACTTTGAGGGGCTGGAGTGTGGTCAGAGAAGAGCAACGAAAGTGGGGAAGGGTCTAGAGCAGGAGTGTGGTGAGGAGCAGCTGAGGGAGCTGGGGGGGTTGAGCCTGGAGAAAAGGAGGCTCAGGGGAGACCTTCTGGCTCTGCACAACTCCCTGACAGGAGGTTGGAGAGAGCTGGGGATTGGGCTCTTCTCCCAAGTGATAGGAAAAGAAGAAACAGCCTCAAGTTGCCCCAGGGGAGGTTGAGGTTGGAGCTGAGGAACAATTTGTTGCTGTCCAGGGTCCTGAAGGGCTGTGCCAGGCTGGGCAGGGCAGTGGTGGAGTCCCCATCCCTGGAGGGGTTTCCAAGCCGTGGAGATGTGGTGCTGGGGGACATGGGTTAGAGGTGACCTGGTGGAACAGTTGGACTTGGTGGTCTCTTCCAATCAGAACAACTCTAATTCTATGATTATCCCTATTGTGATCTCTGTGGGATTTTCCAACAGCCTGACTCTTCCTGTGCTGATGCAAACAGAGTCCCAGCTCCAAAAAACCCCTTTGTTTAATCAACTGATAACTCTTTTATTCATTTTATTATTGGTTTACATATTTATATACGTTGTTTTGCATGACTCCTATCAAGCCAGAGCTTCTTCCCCTCCAGCTAGGACAATCGAGTGATGTATGAAATCTATAATGCTCTTTGATGAATATTAAATGTGGAGAACAAACACATTTGCAGGATCCTTATCTTCTGATAGACTCAATTGTTTGCACTGCTGAGGCTCTTAACTCCTTGGGGACATGTTGGGATATCATCCTTGATTTCCAAAGCCTCATTAAGATTGAGCAAAACTCAGACCTTTCCTCAGTGTTGCTTTTTTTTGGTTGCATTTCTAGTATTTCAGATATTTCTTGGTTCCTTAATGTCTGGTGTTTATATTAATAAGCTTTGTAATTGCTTTTATTACAAATATATATTAATCTATTACATATGTATATACAAACATATAATATATAAATATATAAAAATATATTCTACATAGTAACTATATGTTTATATATATTATATATAGATTATATGTTTAATTAGATATATCATGTATATTTATTATATGTCTATATATAATATCTATATATAATATATAATGTTTATATATATTATATGTTTATATATAAAGATATAGAAAATATATCTATATATGAATATATAATACATGTTTTTATATTTTATATATATAAGATACAATTATATTATACAAATATAATTGTAATTTTTAGTTTACTTCTAAAAGACAACAGTTTACAATTATTAAGGCTTCATCCACCTTCGCTCAGTATTTCCTGATGTAGCCCAAAAAAATCTCCTTTACTTTGGAAGTCAAGGTTTGCTTTATGTGCAGCATCATATTAGGTGAATTTTTACCCCAAATAATAAACAAGTGTCTATAACAACCCCACTTTATTGCATTTTAAATTACAAATGTTGTTAGATGACAGATGTTGGGAGGGAAAAGGTATTTTGTGAAAGAAAGATATATTAAGTGTATATGAAAAGAAATTTAATGCCTGCATGAGGTTCTGCAAATCTGTTATTTTCTGGCTGGAAATAGCTTTTTCTAGCTTAAAAATTGCTTTGAACAAACCCAGTGGTGTTACCACCAGTCATTAGATGTTTCTGTGAAGACTCTTCTGTCTTTCACAGCTTTTCGTGGCATTTTTGTCTCCAACTCTTTGCTCGGGGAGATAAAGGAGGTGCCATAGATATGAGGAAATCTTCCAGACTTCCAGGAAACCCTGAAGAATGAGCCTAGGGGGGATTTGGGGGTGTGATAAACTCCTACCAGCATTGCCTGGGGGTGGAGGTTATCGGGGAGAAAGGAGAGGACACTCAGCAGTGATAAGGAGTGATGTTTTCAATATGTTCTGACCTTGGAGTCGCTGGTATTGGCTGGGGGGGATCAATAGTATCTCCCTGAAGTGGGACTGACCTTGGATGTGTTCGTGTGACATTTACCCGAGGCAGGTGGGTGGGTCCATGTGTTGCTGGTTTTTGCTTTCATGAAGCAGTGTTAGCAGTTAAAACTGAAAATTGAGATAATCGTGGAATCATAGAGTGGTTTGGGTTGGAAGGGACCTCAAAGATCATCTCGTTCCAACCCCCTGCCATGGCAGGGACACCTCCCACTAGACCAGGTTGCTCCAAGCCCCATCCAACCTGGCCTTGAACACCTCCAGGGATGGAGCATCCACACCCCCCCTGTGTCAGGTTCTCACCACCCTCAGAGGGAAGAATTTTCTCCTCATTTCCAGTCCAGATAATATGGATGTTAGAGGGACTGGAGAGGAGAAGACCTCCCCATGCCATAGGGAAGAGCTGAAGGCAAAGCCTGAAAGCCAGTGATGCTCCCACCCATCATTTCACCAGCATCCAATGTTGGACACCAACCTGGTGGAGCTCTCACCAGGGCTCCATAAGGTGATTGTTATCACCTAGATCTTCTCTCATCATTCTCACCTTTACAGGTTATTTATAAATAAAGGCCCTTTCCTTTTGCCTATAGTAGATAAATCAGTGTTCAACTCCTTCCCTTGGCTGTAGCCTCCTCCAATTTTTCTCTGTGAAGCCTTCACACTGGACGGCCTCTCTGGAGGCTTAAAATGAACCAGAGAACAAAACGAGGCCTGACCTTATGCCATATGTATTTTTTATGACTAGAGCTTACCAGGTGCTTACTTTGCACCAGCAAAAAAAACCCTCTGGCTGATGCTTCCTAGCAGCAAGAAAAGAGATGTTGTTACTTCAAGGCTTGACAAAACCATCAACCTTGTACATACGTTTCACCCAAGCATGACCTTGCTTTAGAATAAAGCTATTTCTGAGCTCTCTTTTAAGCGTGGTCTAGGAGAAGCCCTATTGCTGGGTGGCAGCTGAGCGTGGAGGGAAAGGGGTGTTGTGGTGGAGCTGCTTGGCTTTGATGGTAATCAGGTTGGGCAGATGTCTCCAGCAGCTGCTGCTAATGGGCTGCCGTGCTGGGCAGGGACCAGACCTTGAAACTCTTTCTGCTCCACAGCAAACGCACAGACCTGAGAGCCTGGAGAAAGAAAACCTGGTTTACATTGAGCATTGTCACTAAATTCTACCCTCGCTACTAAATCCATAAATTGTTGCTGCTTTACACTTGGAAGTTGGCATTTTCTGCATAATATTGGTTATTTTGAGGGGTTTGGGGGTCTTTCTTTAGGTTTTTTGGTCTTTTTTATTTGGTTTTGTGGTCTTTTTAATATGGTTTTGGGGTCATCTTTATTTTTGGAGTCTTTTTTATTTGGTTTTGGGGTCTCTTTAAAGTGGTTTTGGGGTCATTTGTTTTTTGGAGTCTTTTTATATTTGGTTTTGGGGTTGTCTTTATTTTTGGGGTTGTCTTTATTTTTGAGGTCTTTATTTGGTTTTGGGGTTGTCTTTATTTTTGGGGGTCTTTCTTTGGTTTTGGGGGTCTTTCTTATTTGGTTTTGGGGGTCTTTCTTATTTGGTTTCAGGGTCTTTTCTATTTGGTTTTGGGGGTCTTTTTAATTTGGTTTTAGGGTCTTTTGGGGTCTTTTTGGTTTTAGGGTCTTTTTGGGTTTGGGGTCTTTCTTGGATTTGAGGTATTTTTATTTTGTTTTTGAGTCCCTCTTCTATTTTATTTTTTTTTTCTTATTTTGTTTGAAATGGCTCTTTAAATTATTGATAAGCTTGTACAATGGAGCTAATTCACTCCAGTTCATCCGACGGACACAACTCTTCATAATTAATGGCCAAGCAGAGGTCACTTCGGTGTGTAATAGCTGCCAAGCCAAATGAATAACAATCAGGCAGTTTTTTATGCTAAGCTAAAAATTATGCACGGGCCTCCTCCTGAACAGCCTTGAAATGATCAGCAAGAGATTCAGGTGAGGGGCTCTGGGGAAGGAGGAGAGAAACCCAAGGGGGTCTCAAAACTCTGCACTTATTTATCTGCTTAGCCAAGCTCTGTTGGCACTGGAAACAAATGATGTTTGAAAATAAACCTTATCTTTAAATCACAGTGACAGCAGCAGCTATTGTAGGAACATGACCATACATAATTGAAAAGGATGAAGGGCGAGGGGTTTACATGAAAATAAAGAGGGTTTGAGTTGGTGACTTGCTTGGGCTGTCAAGATTTGCCTGGGCAGCTCTGGTTTGTGCTTAGTAGGTGGAAACTACTAAGATCAGCTACATAACCTTTTGTTTTTCTTGACATTAAGACAGGGAAGAAATGTCCCTTAAATGTCCCCACCACCTTGCTGTAGGTTTCTTCAGGGCTTACATGCTATTTGGGGAAGAAAGACATGAAGGACTGGCCTTGCTCATGCATTGTCCCCACGCTTTTGTTTGCAGGGGGGATTTTATGGCTGTGAAACAATGAATGGTTAAAAGAAAAAAGGGAAAAAAAGAAATTTAATGTAGGCTACAATGCAGAGTTATTGCACCGGCGCTGAAACAAGTGTAAAAAGGAGCAACAATTGCATAATGGAACGATAAAAAAGGCTCCTTCCCTTTGCTTGCAGGACATAATCCCAGTTCACAACACAATATAATTAGATTGCCACATTGCCCCTTGTAAAACGAGAGAGAAAAGAAATGTAGGGGGGCATTAAAACTCCTTTCATTCCCTAACGCCTTTAGAGAGCTATTGGAGATGGAGGACTTGCTTTGGCAAAAAAAGCTCCGGTGAGCTATTAGGTTTTTAACTATTTTATAGGTTTTTTATTGTTGCCAGCCCTGGTTTTTCAGTACAATGACTTTGTCCTCTCTCCCCCCTCCCAGCCTGTCGTGCGTTTATCAATCTTAGAGATAACATTCACTAGAAAGATAAGTCCAGTCCTTCTGAAGCACTGTCCTGCTGACAGCTCCTTTCTTCCTCCTGCTTTTTTTAGCAGGTCTCACATGACTTCTTTTTATCTGATGATCTTCTGATACAAATTTCTTGTGTCAGCTCCAGAGACAAGAGGAACAAAACCCTGTCATGCAAGAAGTGGACATCATCACCTCTGGGCCAGGTTCGAGTAGAACACAGCAGAGGAGAGACTCTTTTGGGTCAGAAGATGACCTTTCTCAAACAATTAACCATGAGGAAAGCCATTCATTAATATATTACTATGATTTTTTTGCTCCCTATTAAGACTGTAAGGCTAAAAGTGGTCAGAGGAAGGACTGAATGTTGAAAAGCAACTTTATTCAGTGCAGCTGATGAAAAAACAGCTTTTCCAAGGACATATGGATGCAAAAAAATTACTACGTTGCCGTGGGTTGATTAGAATGGGGCCTTTTCAAAGAAAAACAATATTACTTATTAGTGGACCTGCCAAATGTTGTCCTGACTCACATTTTTTAAGCTCTGTGGAAATGTCAGAGCCACTCTAAGTGTGCCCCACTGACAGTGATAAGTTGTGTGTATCTCCAACCAGGAGCTTTAAAATGATGCATAGGGAGAGCAGCTGAAAGAGAACGTGCAAACTGATAGAGGCAAGAAAAATGTTCCTGATTAATGCAGCAGAAAAAGGAGAAAGTTGCAGCTTCCTCGTGTTTATCGTGTTTATGGCAGGGGGAGATGGAGGTTGAGCTGGGAGTTAAGGGTTGATCATGAAAGTCCCAATCCATAGTGAGCCCTTGAAAGCTTCCCAGGCAGCTTGGGAATGTGCTACCAAAAGCACCCTGAGAAATAGAGAAGATGCTGACCTAGTAAGTGGATGTGTCTCAGCGTGTCCTAGTTCACCTCTTTCCCCTATTTCACGTTTAATCGGCTGTGACCGGTCTCCAGAGCAGTGCTCTTAGATCCATGCTAAACAAATCCGTGTTGCTGTGGAGAGAACAAGACAAGCCTGTCTGGTTTCTTCCCTGGCCACCCATCCATCCTCAAAGGTGGCCCCTGGGAGCTGAGGTGGGCTTGGCTTCCAAGCTGCTGGGGCTGAGGCTGGGCTGCCACCTCCATCACCTTCCCTGAAAGGTTCCCTTCACTTTTTCCTGCTCTTAATATCAAAGTCCACAACATTGTTTTGGCACTAATGGGGACCTCAGCTGAGCATTTCAGTTTAGATCTGCGTTTTGAGTTGAGGAGATCAAGAGGAACCTGCTCTTGACCCCCTAGGTTGAATTTCCTACCTGAGTTATGGGGTTTTTAGCAGGTTAAAGATGCTGAGCTGACAGAACAAGGCAGGACCAGATGCTTCCAGCTGGCCTGGGCTGACATGATCTGTATATTAAATTAAAGCCCACAAATATCTGACAAGACAGGGTCAGGCACCTTTTTTAGACTCAGGCTTGTGCACGTCTATGAGTGTACACGACATAGTTTTTGTCTGTGTAATAGGTCCATGTTGTTCCATCATCTCTACCACTGTTAAATTTGATTTAACCCAGTATGTTGACTTCAGTACCACGACTGAATGGTTCTAGAGAAGAGAGCAAGAGGAAAAATAATTAGCAATCACGTCAAACCCATTCAGTTTTCATTTACAGCAGCAACAAAGCTTGTGGGGAGCCAGCCAGTTTCACACAGCATTACCATAAGCAAATATTTACAGTGTGAGCATAAAACTGGCTGGAAAATTGTTCTCCAGTGTTAGAATATCCCCTGCAAGTGTTGCCTTCTCTGCATGGAGTGGAGTGGATGAGGGAAGGGCAAAGAGGGCAGGTTTGGGGCACAAAAAAGCCTGTTAGGAACAAAAACTGAATAAACTCTTGGAGTAGAATATTTCTGTTGGAAGAGACTTTCCAGCTGAAGAGTCTTCCTGTGGATAGGACTAGAAAGAATAGGATTAAATTAAAACAAGGACAAGTCAGGCTGGGTAAGTAAGGAGAAAAAAAAAGTAAATAAACAGCAAACCAGAAGAGCAAAAGCTGGTGGACATCAGAGGGGTTTGCCCAGAAAGGTGGAGACTCACTGGGGACAGGTGAAGAAGACATTTGCTCTCTATAAAGGAAAATAATTCTATCACCCAATGAGGAGCTGGGGTCTTGCTGCTTTTTTTTTCTTCTCTTTTGCTAGATAAGGCCACCAAGGTCCCAGGTGTGACCCAGAAGTGTCAGTGAGGGGTGGGAATTGCCCTGGCCACTGGTTTGGTCCAAAGTGAGGTGATGCTTTGAGATGCAACCTCATGACCACGTAAATGCCTGGGAATGGAGCCAGTACTTCTCCAACAGCACAAGGGGGAATACCAGAGAAAATCCAAGGAAACTTTAAAAGTGAAATGTCCCTTCATTGTTCACAAAGCCTGAATAACAAATGTCCTTTCAGCTTTATTTGGTCATGTCTTTGTGGGGTAAAAATCTGAGCTTTGGAGCATGAGGGACAGAATTGTCAGTGTTGTCTAGATTTGTAGGAAAGAACATATTTTTGCTACATAAAAAGAGGAGCTTACCCCATTTTGAGGCAATTTTTCCCTATGATGACAATTCAGCCCAATAGGAGATGGTCTAAGGAAAGCAACTTTGAGAACAGGCATGAACATGTTAATTATTAGAGTGTTTCTGTGCTAAATCACACGAGTGTACCCAGAACACAAGTGCTGCTGGGTGATCAGCTCCCAGAAAGAACCCAAGAAGACTTTTTTATTGATGTTGGATGTTCCTTGCTAATTTAAATGTCACAGCTCGTATCTATGCCTCTGTTACCTCAAGGGTAGGCTACTCAAGTATGAACTATAACAGTGCTGCCTCTCAAACACACTTGAAAAGGTGCTTCAGTGCAGGATGCCTCTGTTTACATTTCAAATGATATATTATTATTTATTATTTATATTGCAGTAATACCCGGCAGCTCCATCTGTAAGGAAGCCTTTATGGTCAATGCAAAATAGACCATAAAGTAATGTTCCTACCCTCTGATAGCTTTCCTTTCCAAATAAATCCAGCCATGAATATATCAGTGTGTCTCCACAGAAAACCAGGTACCTCTGATGTTGAAGCACTTTAGCTTTTAGTCCTACAGCTGCCAAGGGACTGAGGTTTTACTGCACAAAAGGCTTCATCTTCCTTCTCCCACAGCTAAAACCACTTGGGCCATTCAGGCTTGGGGCTACTCAGGTGTACGAGGTGAAGTATTTATGGTTTAGCTTTTAAATTGACCTTATTTGCTGCTGATAATTTGACAATAGAAAAGTCACCTTGCAAATACCCTACGAGACTTTTTGGGGTGTGAGTGATGGATGGAGGAGCATTATTGAGGTCTTCTCCCTCTTTGTTTCCTGGAGCTGAAAGGATAGAAGCCCACACCACAGGGAAACCTTTTAGATCTATTTACCCAGAGGTTTTTTTTTTCCCCTCTTTTCCTTACAGATGTGTACAGGCTGATTGGCTTTGACAGACATCATCTGATGAGAGAGGCCCCGTGCTAATAAGCTAATATTCTCAGTTGCACTCATACATAATGCAGTGATCCTAACAGGCTTTTCAGCTGCTACCAGGAGTCCCTGATCCATATGTTTTAAGTGCATTCATAAATGCTGCAGGAGCAGGGGAGGTTTGCTGCTCGTGGCAGGGAGCAAGTGTGGTGGTTGGTGTGGTGTTGCCCTTTTCCATCCTTCCATGCTTCTTTTGTTAGGTGAGCTGGGCTTGGCTTGTCTCGTGGAAGGAAAAAGCAATAATAGAGAGCATGGAAAGATCTTCTGTCTGTTTTGTCTTGAGTCAGGTAACAACCTGATGATGTACTCTTGATATGTGATGGATGGAAGGTTGGTTCTTCCATATTGATGCTCAGACAGGAGAGGATGTGGAACCTCAATTCAGGTGCTGGGTGAGATGTGAGTTGGGCTGAGCTCTTGGAGATGTTGGGCTGGGACTCAAGACTGACTCTAAAATATGTCCTAGAAGATATGTTGGACAGGCTGCTTTGTATGGAGAGATCAAAGTTGTCTTCCCTCCTTGTTAAACTTGCTAAGTGCTTGGTGGCACGGTCAGGCTGGTTGTTGGAGCAGCCAGAATTAAAAAACTCCTATTGATTTACCTCCTATTGATTTTAATTTTGTAAAATTAAAGCTTTCCAGAAAAAAACCCTATATTTTATGATGTTGTCAGCATCTCAAGCAAGTTGTCTGCTACCCAAGTTGTTCTCTGGCTTCTCCTTTACATCAAGTACTATTCTTACTTGTTTTGCTGTTAAGAAAAAGGGGAGTCAACTAAAAACAATATTTGAACTGGGTTTATTTATCATTCATCTGCTCAATATGCAGAGGTCTATCTTTTCCTGAAATTCCTTTTGTTTTCTCTCCTTAACACAAAGATATTTCCTCTACTAAAGCTGTTGTGACCAACCCAGATGTTCACCCTTCCCCAAGTCAAGGCTTGTGCCTCTTGCTTCCCACTCAGTCAATAGGAGACAGCAATGAAGGAGAGCAAGAGACTCTTCACTTTCACCTCCACTAACTGTACTGGGAATACTGGGAGAATGGTGTCCTCATATATATATATACTTAACTTGCATATCCAGAGCTTCACACCCATGTTAACCATCACATACACACAAAGACCAGCACAAAATCAGCCTTTCCTGACTCTTTTTTCCCCCAAAATTATCTGTCCTCTGAGTCTTTCCTTTCTACCTTGAAAAAAAACAATCCCCACCTGCTAACCTGGAGCCTTCTTTTCTTGTATGTGGTTTTCTATTGACTAAAAGAGAGATTTTCAGGCTAAATTGCTGCTTTGCTCCACTACTCCCAGAGATCAAGGCAGGGTTTGTTCCTCTGTTCCCTCTCTGCTGCTCCAGTGAATGTCTGTGTTTAAAAA
>VYZX01028647.1:425427-545526 GCA_013401335.1 Brachypteracias leptosomus | reverse complement strand
GGGGGGGGAAAGAATAATCACAAATAGGTTGTATTGGGGGGGAAAAAAAGGAATAATCACAAAGAGGTTGTATTGGGGGGGAAAAAAAGGAATAATCACAAATAGGTTGTATTGGGGAAAAAAATAGGTTGTATTTGGAGCTGTTTGGATAATAGCCATGAATTATCTTCTTCTTTACAAAGTTTATCATAAAAAGATGAAAATAATCCCAATTTGTGCTATAAATTCCATGTAATGGAGAAGTTTGCATCTGAAATGGACACTTGGCTTTGCAGCTCTGGGTTGAAGCTTCAGTTGGGAGCCTTCCCAGGCAGCAGCTGACCTTGGGTGTTCCCTCCACGTGGAGCTGCAGCTGGATCGAGAGCATCCCAGGCAGGGCTGTAATTTCCACGTGCCAATCACCTCCTGAAAAATGAAATTAAAGTGGTACCCAACTAATAAGGCCTAATTTCATCATCCTTAAGTGTTGGAGATGAATAAGCAGAGTAATTAGACCAACACTGTCGGTGGCCTGCAGAGGAGAATTGTTTTTGAGCAAAGCCAACAGAACCTGAATAAGAAAATAATTGGATTTGGGATGTAGGTTTGATGGCAGGTTTTTGATGGAATGGGTTGTGGATCAACAGTGGAGTCCCACAAGGGGTCAGGCAGAGGAAGGGCTTGAAAGGATGATGTACAGCACCATACAGCTTCTTTATGGAACCTATAGAGATCTGACCTTACTTAGGTCTCCTCTTGGAAGCACCTGCATCATTAGTCCACATTTTAGTGATGCTCATGCAAAGAATGAGTTTAACCTTAAAGTTGAAGGAGGTGTTAGCTCAGGTAGAGCACGTTGACCTTGTCCTTCAGTAGGTTTTGCCACCAGCCTAGTGGCAAATCAGTAGGTGCATGCAACAGGTCTCCCCCAAAAAAGTTCTTTGCGGATTAACTTAATTAGCAAACGACCTACCATTAAAGCACAGAGCTGTTTTCCTTCCCAAGCATTTCCCTGACAGGTCTGAAGGCACCAGAATGTTTTTATCTACCAATCAATATCAAAGCTCCCCAACACTTGTAGCAGCAGCTGATCCAAGCTCCGATAGAGCATCAATCAGTCATGGCCACAATACTGGCTGATATTGACACGAGGGTTATCTGAGGATTGCAGGACCTGATCAATTGAACGAGGCAGTAGTTGACAATCAATAGCTTTCTATCCTTACAGCAGCTCCATTCACACTGGAGGTTTGTCAGCATTTTCATTTCAGACATTGAGGTGGTTGGTTGATTTTTTCCTGGGTTTTTATCCCCTCAGATGTCTAAGCTGGAACTCAATTGAGCAGCTGTGTGCTTGGAAGCTGGTGCTGCTCACATCCCAAATAGTGGTTTTTTTTCTCTTTAATTGAATATTATTTTTCTGCATATCCAGAAAGGGAAGGCTGATGAGCAATTACTTTAGACAACACTTTTTCTGGGGAGGTTGCAGAGGGGAGAACGTTGCCTGAGAGCCAAAGTTGCTGTTAGTGTTGGTACCCAGGGCAAGGTGGCCCATATTCCACAAAACTTTGGCCACCTCAGTTTGATGTTCCATCTAGATCTCTTATCCATAGGTGTTCTCACACCAGGATTGGAGGACAGAGTTTAAAACTTTGAATTTTGGCATTTGTGTGATGACTAGTCCTGTCTATGCAAGTAGAGCATGACATGAAGGTCTTCTCAGCCAATATCGTTCAAAAATAGAAGCCAAAATCTGTGTCCTAAATCTATAGCCAGGCTCTTAAATAGAAGACCTGGTTTTCTGAATGCTAAGCCCCAGCTTGTTCCTATTAATTGGGTGCTCAGCAGTCTTGAAATCAACTTATTTGTGAGCTGAGTTATGGATTTAAGAGTTTAAGTTCAGCTTTCTCTTTCCAACACCTCAGTATTTGTTACTCCCCCATATTTTTAAATTTTTGGTGTTCCACTTGTGCTGGGTTGAGAGACTCAGCCCATCTACAGCTTCACCCTTTTGAGCAGCTCCAAGGTTGCTTCTACCCTTGCTGGGCTGAGCAAGGGGCTGTTGCTTCAACCCCCTCCCCAAAACAGCCTGAGCATCACTTTACCAAAGAAACAGTGAATTTTTATATCACCTTTAAGTAGGGACTGGGGTGAGACTCCAGTGATGACAACAGGACCGGCTCCCCCATGAGATTTAGGTGCAGGTTGGAGGTAAATCAGCCTCGTGCACTGAACTCCTCTGTGCTTTGCTTGTTAGCTGAGCTCTTTTAACATGACCACTGGCCCCAAGTAACCCCAAACTTTCATCTGGGAGAGCAGGAGTGCCCAGGACCTGCTGCCTGGCACAAATGATGTGTTCTAGCAGAGAAGGAGCCCCAGGAGGGTGGTTCTGGGGCCAGGGCAGGGCAGGCTGGGACCCCTAAGTCACCTTCAGCTCCGAGGGAGCTTTCTTTGGTCAGCACACAAACCATCCCCTCTGCCTGATGGGAGCTAAAGTTCACGGTCTGCTTATAACACCAGGGAAAAAAATGGTTCTTATTACATAGGGTCATGTACTTGTTAAAAAAAAAAATAATAATGGAGGTTTAGGATCAGGCTCCAACCTTTGGCTGGAGGTGAAACCAGTGGTCGTGTGGAAAGCTCCACGTCCTGCTGTCATTCATTATTCTGTGTAAATAATTCAGTTTAATATTTCCCCTCGATCTCTTGCCTTTGCAGTTTGCTTCTCCCCACAGCCACCAATTTAATCCCCCACTACAGCTGGGTTGGAATATTATTGTTGGGTTCCCAGGCAGGGGCATATCTCCTTTTATAAATTCTTTATCATATTTGTAAGCGGAATATCCTATCTCCTTGGAATGTAATTAACTCAGTCACTGCACAATTAGTTTATAGGATTTATTAATGCAACTATTAAAGCCAGCTAACAAGCTCTGGCAATCCCTATGTGGATTTTAAACCACAATCCAGGCAGGCATAATAATAAAAAGGGAAACTTTTTAATATTCTCCTGTGGGTGGGATCTTGGCTCCCCTGCATGTTTTACACTCTCTTCAAATTAAAATGCCTGCCAGCAGTTCACACCCTGAGGTCCTCACTCAGTTTTTACTTTGGCTGCTTTAGGCAAATTCCTATTGCTTATTTATTGTATTTTATTTTATTTTTTTTAGGGGGGGATATTTTCTGTGTTTATAAGTAAGGGTGGAAATTGAGATGAATCTTTCTAATAGGACTTTCTCTGTTTAATCTGATGAGCTTCTGGGAGTTATCTTGCTCAGCAAGGTGGAGCTGGGTTTGTTGCTTTAGTCATTATACCTTGAAAGAAAAAATTAGGACATTAATTTAACAAGGAGAGACTCAGAGCATGGAAATATTTTTGATTTCAGTGCTCTTTGAAAGGTTTTTTTCTTGTTCTATGCTTATATATTCATAGCAGTTTATATATAGGATAAATTTAAAAAAAAAAACCCAAATAACCAAGCCAAAACCCTAAAGCCAAAGCTTCTACTTAGCACATTTTTTATTTATGAGGGAATTAGAACATGTGAGGCCTTTTTATCTCCAAGACTCGAGGTAAGATGGCAAAGGTCAGGTTTGCATTGCAAGGTTATGAGATTGGGCTTTATGTGGTTTAGAAGAATTAAAGGGGATCTTAACTGGGCACCTCACCTTGCACTTGGGGCTCTCATGGCAGAGATCTTTTCCCCAGAAGAAACAATTATGCCCTAAAACAAAATAGAAATGTAGTCAATAAGGCTTCATGGTCCAACCAAGCCAAAAGGCGTCTGCATGTAGAGTGGTCCCAACCCCATGGCCAACCCCTTGTTGGATGGGGACATCTCCTCTGGCAAAGCCACATGGTGCAGAGCTGCAACTGTGTCTGGAGGAGAAGAAATCATAGAATCATAGAATGGTTTGGGTTGGAAGGAACCTCAAAGATCATCTCATTCCAACCCCTGCCATGGGCAGGGACACCTCCCACTACATCAGTTGCTCACAGCCCCAGCCAGCCTGGCCTTCCAGATGTCCAGGGATGGGGCTTCCAGCACCTCTCTGGGCAACCAATCTGATTATTGCAATTAAATCATGGGGTGCCCAACACCTTTGGACCCAGTAATGCTTTGGCCAGCTGTGGTGTGTGCCTTGGTTTGGCTATAAATTGAAAATAATGTGGCTTTGCATTTAAAAGGTCCAAGTGCTGCTCGTACCTTGCTGTGAAATCTCTAGATGAGGAACGGTGCGTGGTGTGAATGGAAAAAGTGTGGTGGATGATGTTTGTCACCAAATGTGGAGAGGATCCATGGATATATCTGATTATCCATCAAAAAAACCCAGGTTCCAAGCAGAGATCATGCTCTTCACATGAGCCTGGCCACTCCAAACTCACTGTTTAGGATCATAGAATGTTTGAGGCTGGAAGGCACCTCTAGAGCTCATCTGGTCCCACCTCCCTACACCAGCAGGGACATCTCTACCTAGGGCAGGCTGCTCAGAGCCCCAGCAAGCTGATGTTTCATGCACATCAAGCTGCTTTGCTCTTGGATTTGAGTAAGAAGTTGTCCCAGGAGCCCATGGATGTCTCCAATGAGCCCAGTTTTTCTCAGAGGGTATCCGTAGGGGTTGAGTTGATGGATCTGGGCACCTTTTTGAGGTCAGGAGCTGATTTCCCTGGTTTGGACACATGTTTGCTCTCCTTCAAAGCCTGTTCTGCAGCTTTGTCATGTGAGAACAGCTGCTCCCAGCTGCACTGGAGCTGCTCTGCCAGATGCCACGAGGAGAGATTTGTGACTCTCCTCCAGGTGAAGCATCAAATGGATTTAAATTTTATATTGAGAGATGGGAGTTATTTTGAGAATCATATTTTTCCATTTTCTCTTGACTGGATTTTTGTTTTCACAAAAAGATACAGGAGAAACTTATTGGAAAAATAAGTGAATGGAAAACTAGAGGATTTATGGTTATGTAAATAAACATGGAGCATAAGTAGGGCATTAGTTAGAAAATTCAGGTCTTGAATCAACATACATTGGAGAAAAGACTGAAGTTATAAGCATTAAAAATAAATAAGAGTAATTTAAGTTTCATAAACCCAGGTTATTCTATTTTTTTAGAGTTTCAGGTTGGGATGTAGAGGCTGAAATTCAGGTTGTGCTGAAGTTAAAGGTGTCTTTGACATTACTTTGGTTGGGGTCAGAGGGAAGGTGCTGCAAGAGCACAGGATGATTTTCCATGGAAAATTCAGATTTTCCTCTCGTTATTCAGTTTGAAGCAGAGAAATAAATGGGGAACTCAGCTGTTTGTACACCTGAAAAGTAGTGGGGATGGTGAGAAGGTCCCTTCTCCCTGTCCTCCTGCCCAGAAGGGAAATCTCAGCTCTCAGACAGAAAAATCAGGCAGTAAATTCTTACCTGGCAATGTTTATGCAAAGCAAAACCCACAGAGGTGTGAGAAAACAGCTGAAATAAACAGTCTGATTCTTAATAGATAATACAATTGAAATATTTATTATTATATTGTTATATTTTCTAAATAAAACTTTCAGGTTTGATTCAATAGCAATGCCATTAAAAGATGGTTGTACTGCTGCTTTTTTTCCCCTCCTTATACTGAATAATTGTATTTTCTCTTTGATGGAGACTTGTGTTTTCTATCAGTCATTTCCCACTGAAAAAAAAGTATTTCCCTTGGAAGTGAGTTTAGCTTAATTAAATAGACTGACTTAATTCTGAAAGTGTAATGCTGTTTAATTTCCCCATTCTTATGTCGTCCTTCAAGTTAACTCAGAGGATCTGCCCATGGCAGGGGGGTTGGAACTAGATGATCTTTAAGGTCCCTTCCAACCCTGATGATTCTATGATCTTCCCTGACAAGCTCGTTTGGGTTTGGAAGGTTTTGAAGAGAGAACTTGTACCAAGTGATGCTCGTGGAAGGTGCTTTTTCATTATTTAGGGAATAAAAAGGCTGCATGGAGAATATAACTGGTTTTGTCCCAGTGGGAGCTGCTTGGACAAGACAAACATGGTCACTGCTGCCTCTTGGACTGTGTCCTCCACCTTCAGTCACGTTTCTGGTGGCTGTGACCCTCAGGACACCTGCACGAGGCTCAGTGAAGGGCAAAGACCCAGAGATGAGTCTCAGCAGGGCTGGGAACAACTCGTTCTTAGCCAAGCTGCTTAGGTGTGAAATTAATTGCTGGAGTCATTTGGATGGAGACAAACCCCATCAGGACATGCCCATCTGTGAGGTGAAAAGACTCTGCCACAAGTGTAAAAAGAATTAAAAAGGAAGACAAATAGTGGGAGAGTTTCTCAAGGGGTGTTATCAAAGTGCTGGGCAGGATTTGCCCCACCAGGCCTGGCTTGGTGGGACTGGGATCATCTTCCTCTTAATGATAGGACCAGGAGTGATGGTTTTAAGCTAGGAAAGGAGAGATTTAGACTGGATATTAGAAAAAAGTTCTTTAATCTGAGGGTGATAGATCAGGGGAAGGGGCTGCCCAGAGAGGGGGTGGAGGCCCCATCCCTGGAGACATTCAAGGTCAGGCTTGCTGGGGCTCTGAGCAGCCTGCCCTAGGTAGAGATGTCCCTGCTGGGGTAGGGAGGTTGGACCAGATGAGCTCTGGAGGTCCCTGCCAGCCTCAAACATTCTATGATTCTACGATCCTTGAGCAGTAAGAAAAAGTGACTTGCCCAAAATGTAAGTCAAGGCAGAAATTCATTAAAGAGCATTTTTGTTGCATGTTGTCCCCAGGGATGGGGGCTACAGATCAGGGGGGGACTTTAACTCCCTGGAAACCCAGTGCCAGGTTGTGGTTATTATTCCAGGGATGTTTCCTTAGGATTATTGCAATCTTCCTTTTCATTTCATGCCTGACTTTGATAGGATCTGTAATTTTGGGAAGGAGCTGCTTCTTGGAAGGCAGGAGAACCTTAATGTTCTAAGCACAGTCCTCCTGATAACACTCTGGAGGGTCTTCCAGGTGCTCTCACCCTGAACCTCCCCCTTGCAGCTGCCTCATCCCCTTTTCTGCAGCCATTTGGCTGTTACCTGCTCTGTGCCTTTACTAAACCTGCCCCTAACTAACCCAAACCCCTAAAGAAAACAGTCGCTTCTCTGGACAGAGCTGTCATCACATCCCTTAAACCCCATTTCCACCTGGGTTATGCTGACAAGCCCAATCTATCATTATTTGGTTTACTTGGCAAGCATCGAGCTGCCTTTTACATGCATTGTCTTTGGTCTTCAGTGATCCTATCAAATTTTAAATGATCTGCATCTATTACAGCTTTGGCAGCACCTCTCTGCATTGTCTATGGTGAGTCTATTAACCCTCTCTAAATGCAGCTATTTTCTCTCTTCATTTCCTGAGTCAAACATCAGCCCGAAATCACAGAGTTGTATGAAGCTAAAAGCCAGAAAAAATCAGTATTTTTTTCCACGTCGAATGATATTAGGAGAGATTTATATTGTATTTGCACTGACATTTACCTGTACACTTCTGCATCAATGAGCTGTGCTTGCTTGTTGGGTTTTTTTCTATTATTGAAACAAAAACTGCTGCAGGCACTAATGCCATGAAAAAACTCTATTCCTTGACTTTTCCTGTTTATCATAATTTTTTTTCTCAACCTGAAACCTTCCAATGTAAACTCAAAATCCTGTCCTGCAAATAGCTTATGCTATTAATTAATTTAATAGGCACAACTGAGCAGCTTTGTACACGTGCAGCTGAGCTGAAACCCCCTTGGAAAACATTGTGTTCCAGAGGTAGAGAAGTTTAAAGGTTAGATTTCCATCTTGTCTTCCTCAGCTGCATCTTCAGGCATTGAGAATCCATCTCCTTAAATATATAAGTCACATTTTTCAAGCTGTGTTTTCCAGTGGAGGTTTTCCAGGCACCAAGAAATGGTGGTTCCACCTGGTCCCAGTGGATTTTGCTGACCACTGGGCATTGTCCATGGAGCAAAATAATCCTAATTTTAGTATTTGGAGTTATATCTCTTTAACCAGTGCTTTATTTCATGTATTTGTGGCTCAGAAAGCAAGTTCTCTACTGTCTAGGTGGGTAGAATGGCCCAAGCTTGTGCTGATATCCAGGTAGGATGGGCACCACTTGAGAGGAAAAAAATATCATTGACCCCAGAGGAAAAACTGAGGCACAGATTGAACTGGTGCTGTCTGAAACCAGGGCACAGTAGAGCTGAAATTGGACCTTCATCATTTAAAAGCAGTACAGGAGCTTTAACTGGACATCTGCATCTTCTCAAGCCACTCTTGGGGTGTGTCAGACGTCGTTTGTGGTCTCACCATCGATATCTGCAAAGTCATCCTGGTGCAGTGTAGTTTAACTTTCCTCTCTGGTTTTACACCCAGCAGCTCACACTGAGGTCCCTTAACATCTGGGCTTCCAGCTGCACCATTTCCACCTCGCTCCCCCTCTCACTGCAGAGCCTGAGTTGGTTTTCTGATGAGATGACAACAGCCACAACCATTTGCAGCTAATTTCTTCTGACTACCAAGACACAGAGCAAAGGTTTAGGTTCCCCACGCTGGAAATGCCCTTTGGTGTCTTTTAAAATGTGCAGTATTGTTGGGTTTCCTTCCTGGTCCTTTTTTCTATTTAAGCACAAGTGGCAAATTTTCATAGTATTGAGGATGTGACTCCCCTTTGTGTGTTCTTGTATTGAAAAATCTCTGCTAGTCACTAGATCAGGGGATATAAACTCATTTTCCTTCTAATCTTCCTTCTTTTGAGCTTTTGCTTTGCCCACATACTTAACACTTTTCTGGTCTTTTAAATTTAAGAGTAAGAAGAAATTCCTGGATATTTCTTATTTGTCTCAGATTAAATCAGGGCTGCATAAATAAAGGATCATATTTTATATTCTGAGCATAAGGGAAATCTGGTAGCTCACGAACATTAAAACATAGAATTGAAATGAAAATCAAATTTCCCTCTTTAATTAATCTGATAGAGGGGGAAACAACCGAGTTGATGAAGGGGAGACAGATTGCTGAGTGACACTGAGCTGCCCAACCACTGTGCTCCTGGAGTTCTGCACCTTGAGGTTGATCCCCACCACCACCAGCGTTGCAAGATGAGACAGCACCAGTGTGAGGGGCTGCTTAATAGAATTTGAGCTTGAAAACCTGTTTAATTCCCTTTATCTCTTCTCCTGCCCAAGCACAGCTGCTGGTGCTGTGTCATTGCCAGGTGCTGAGTTGCTCCCCACGTTGTCCCCTCTGAAGGCAGCTAAAAATATCTCCGAGCTTTGCAGGATCAAACCTGGAGCTTTGCTCAGTTGTCAAAGGCAGCAGCACCAGCTACAGCCAGCAGAAGTTTCCTTTGGAAGTTCACTGGCAGGTGGAACAAAAATCCAGAGTTTCTCAGGGTAACTCCTGTGGCCACGGATATTCAGTGATCAGATTTAATGCTGAGTGGCTCTTGCATTCCTACTTGGACTGGATGATCCCAAAGGTCTTTTCCTATGATTCTACCAGGTCAGCCATGGTGGGGATTATTCTGGTTCACGTGCTCTCAAAAGAACACGATTTCCAGGTGGAAAACCACCAGGAGCTTTTTCCAGCCATTCTTCTGCAATGGGATACTCCAAACCATGGAGCTGGAGAAATGGCACAGGCTTTATCTGCAGGCCAGTGAGGATGTGGCACTAATTTCTTACCTTGATATTTCCATAAAGAAAAGGTTCTTTGCCCAGATTTTCACACCTGCTTTCAGAATAATTGTCCTTTCTGACGTGCAATCCACAGGTGCTTGGGTGCTGGTCCTTGATGTCTGTGCATTGGTAGAAAGGTACATCCATACCCTGTATATATGATATTATAGTTGTATTTTACACTGTGTGTGGGACAACAGTGATTACTAACCCTTAACTACTCCATAAACTGAGTTCTTTTGGCCAAGCTGCTCTCACTTCACTAATGCATTCACTTATCTCCCCACCAAGATTCATCCTTAAGAATTCAAATGATTTTATCCATCAGCTCCAGCAAGAACCAAGGCAGGATAAGGTGTCATTTTGTTGGATTATTATTCAGCATCTCGAGCAATTTGAGCACTTTCCTTAGTGGAATTAGGTGGAGGAAAGTGGGAAGGAATTGGAGGGTTTTATTTCTGTGGGGAAACACACAGTCCATTTTCTGTACATTATCTCCTCCGAGGTCATGAAAGGATGATTGAAAATAGGTCCCATGGGATGTGTTTGAAGTAATTACATCCCCAGGTTATTTAGGGAGTGGGGTCTCCTTTTACTCACAGCTCTGCTCTTTAGAATGAAATAAATAATTTGCTTTCCTAGCGAGTCTCCAATCGTGGTGTGAATTATGTTTGCTGCCCCTAATGAGGAAATTGCACTGTGCAATTTTAATGTGCACGTTAGCATATTGAGTGTTGGGCTAGGCTTATGTTTAAAGAGCTGAGTAATCATCTAGAAATGTGTTAAAGTGATATTTGACTTTCTATTTCCTTTTTTTGATGGCTTAGTAACTAGAACAAGGCTCTAACCCCCTCCTCTCTCTGCTGAGTAAGGAGACCTGGGGTGGTTTGAGGGAGATGAGGGTGATGCTTGTCCCTGGAATTGGAAATGGGGAAATAAAGTGAAGAAAAGAGGGTGGAGAATGATAAAAATAACAAAAGAGAGGGGGAGAAATCCCTGAGGCAATGGAGGGGGCTGTGCACAGCAGCAGAGCTGCACCCTAAAGGGTTGGGCCAACAACTTTAAAGAATGAGTCTCTTAATTGGGAATTTTAATCAGTTCAGGAGGAAAATAAATCCATTCCTTCCTTCCCAGCCTGATAAAAAGGGAGTTTAGGTAGATCTCAACCTCCAGAACTATGAGATCAGCAAAAGGCAAAAATATTAAGGCAGGAACTTTTTTCCCCTATGGGAAGTTTCCTCCTGCATCACTGAGCACATGCTGCCAGGTGAGGAGAAATCCTTCCCTCTACCCCCTGCAAGGAACAGCTCCTTGAACCATTTTATATAAAAAGCTTTAAAAAAAAAATCTATAATCTATAATCCCTTTACTAAACCAATTCTTAGTCTGGACCATTCTATTTTGGGGCAACACGGGCTGATTTTCTCTAAGCCTTTGGCTCCCAGGCTTGAGGAAAGGGGGTTTAGGGGCACAGAAATTGGTATCTAACAGGGGTTTGGGTCTCCTGTCCTCCTCCTCCAGCAAAAGTGCTGCAGTCTAACCCAGATCCTGAGTAAGTTTTATTTCCAAAAGGAAAGGATCAAGGTTTAGTCTCCATGGGAAAGAAATCAGAAGATGCAAACCTAATACAAAGTGATCATTTAGCTTGAAAAATCTCCCCTCTCTGGTGCATTGGGATAGATGCAGATCTTGTATCTGCACTAAGAAGGGCTTTAGCAGCCTAATGGTTCTGGCTTATGGGGTCTATAAGGTCAGAATCAGTGGGGGCAATCCAATAGGGCATCACAAATTTCCTTTAAGTCCCCACCAAACCCCATAGAGAAGCTGATCTGGGGTGGGGGATTTGCCCTGCCCATCCCATCCCNTTGAGTGTTGGGCTAGGCTTATGTTTAAAGAGCTGAGTAATCATCTAGAAATGTGTTAAAGTGATATTTGACTTTCTATTTCCTTTTTTTGATGGCTTAGTAACTAGAACAAGGCTCTAACCCCCTCCTCTCTCTGCTGAGTAAGGAGACCTGGGGTGGTTTGAGGGAGATGAGGGTGATGCTTGTCCCTGGAATTGGAAATGGGGAAATAAAGTGAAGAAAAGAGGGTGGAGAATGATAAAAATAACAAAAGAGAGGGGGAGAAATCCCTGAGGCAATGGAGGGGGCTGTGCACAGCAGCAGAGCTGCACCCTAAAGGGTTGGGCCAACAACTTTAAAGAATGAGTCTCTTAATTGGGAATTTTAATCAGTTCAGGAGGAAAATAAATCCATTCCTTCCTTCCCAGCCTGATAAAAAGGGAGTTTAGGTAGATCTCAACCTCCAGAACTATGAGATCAGCAAAAGGCAAAAATATTAAGGCAGGAACTTTTTTCCCCTATGGGAAGTTTCCTCCTGCATCACTGAGCACATGCTGCCAGGTGAGGAGAAATCCTTCCCTCTACCCCCTGCAAGGAACATCTCCTTGAACCATTTTATATAAAAAGCTTTAAAAAAAAAATCTATAATCTATAATCCCTTTACTAAACCAATTCTTAGTCTGGACCATTCTATTTTGGGGCAACACGGGCTGATTTTCTCTAAGCCTTTGGCTCCCAGGCTTGAGGAAAGGGGGTTTAGGGGCACAGAAATTGGTATCTAACAGGGGTTTGGGTCTCCTGTCCTCCTCCTCCAGCAAAAGTGCTGCAGTCTAACCCAGATCCTGAGTAAGTTTTATTTCCAAAAGGAAAGGATCAAGGTTTAGTCTCCATGGGAAAGAAATCAGAAGATGCAAACCTAATACAAAGTGATCATTTAGCTTGAAAAATCTCCCCTCTCTGGTGCATTGGGATAGATGCAGATCTTGTATCTGCACTAAGAAGGGCTTTAGCAGCCTAATGGTTCTGGCTTATGGGGTCTATAAGGTCAGAATCAGTGGGGGCAATCCAATAGGGCATCACAAATTTCCTTTAAGTCCCCACCAAACCCCATAGAGAAGCTGATCTGGGGTGGGGGATTTGCCCTGCCCATCCCATCCCATCCCATCCCATCCCATCCCATCCCATCCCATCCCATCCTGCCCCAAGGATGTAATTCTCTGTTCAGCTCTGCATTACAGGCCCAAAGCTGCTATTTTCTATCCACTGAACTGCTCTTTAGAAGTTGTCACAGAGGTTAATAATTGTACCTCTGGGGATCCAAGGGTAGGGATGTGATTTTTCTGGTGCTGTAATAGAATCTGCTTAAATTCATGGATTTAGCTCTGCACTGGGATCAGAAGAGAATATTCCCAAGTGCATAATGAACAACACTTGTCAATAGAGCTCAATTTAATTTTCAACTTATGACAGACAACTATTTCACCTTCATGTGCTTTGTACAACTCTCACTCCCTGCCATGTACAGTGAACTTTGGTCTTTTTTCATATTAATAATAATTATTTTTTATCAGAGCAAAATAAAGTAAAAAAAACTTAATTATTTAAGCATGAATAGTGGGATACACTTAGTTTCACTGTTTTCCTCCTATAAAACTACTGGATTGATAAAAAATCTCGGCCAGGGAAGGTAATTTTCCCCCTCTAAGCTGATTTAAGGCCAACTGCTGTAAGCTCAGCCTTGCTTGCCCCTCTGTGCCCATCACGTTCAGCTCATCCCAGGGTTTAACAGGGAGGAAAGGGCAGGTTGGGTGCAGAGGGTTCCCCATCACCCAAGACTCCTCCTGGGTTTGCCAAAGCCTCTCTTTACCTGCACTCAGATTGCATCTCCCTGGGGTTACAGGCTTGCCTGAACACGAAGATAAAAAGAGGCTGGGAATTCAGGAGGGGTGGGAGAAGAGGTGAAACAATGACCAGGAGGTCAAAGGTGCTCTTGGCAAACATAGAATGAACTATGAAGATCATAACTAATCACTAGGACTAGTAGTGGGGTATTAAGGAGTGTATATTACAGAATCACAGATTGGGAGGGGCTGGAAGGGACCTCTGGAGATCACCTCATCCATCTCCAGCAGCTCACCCAGAGCAGGGTGCACAGAATCACGTCCAGGTGGGTCCAAGTCTCTCTTCTCCAGACAAGGAGACTCCACAACCTCTCTGGGCAGCCTGGGCCAGGCTCCAACACCCTCACACCAAACAAGTTTCCCCTCCTGCTCAGATGGATTCCAGTTGGTGCCCGGTGCCCCTTGTCCTGTTGCTGGGCACCACTGACAAGAGTCTGGCCCCATCCTCTTGACATCCATCCTTTCGATCTTCAGAAGATATTTATATATATTGTTACCAGGGTCCCAAAATGGGCTTCATGTGGAAACAGGGAGGCAATGAAGAACTCCCTCAAGTGTGTAATGAGCATGGAAATGTGCCACTGTCCTACTTCACGTGCCTCTGGGCTGCCCAGTAGCCTGGAACAGGAGGAAAATGATTCTTGGGTCTGACTGAAGGGTTGAGGAGCAACATCAAGGGTCATGTGCACTAATGTCATGATGTGGCTCATTGAACGTCTCTATTGGTGTCTCCTGCAAGGGACTGAGGGCACAAACTAAATATGTTCTGTTGGTACAAGAGGTTTCAGCTTGTGTCTGGGAAAAGGACCTTTTGGATGCAGGGGCTTGGCCATGAAGAATTGTTTGTTGGTCCAGTGTTATCTGTGTTTGCAGAGATGCAGGATGCCCTGCATATAAATCTGCACTAAAAAGACAGAAGGAAAAACAAAGGCAGCAAGACAGAAAACCTGGTAAAAACTTAACACTAGAACCTGTACATACAGAGTATTTTTATTCATAGAATCATAGAACGGTTTGGGTTGGAAGGGACCTCCAAAAGTCAACGAGTCCAACCCCCCTACAATAATTTATATTTATTAGAACTACCTGAAATTTAGCATTTCTGTTCTGTGGAAAAATGATATTTCGAAATTCAATTGAAAATTAGAAATCACAAGTGTAATTGAAAAGGAATTTTTCCCATGCAGCCCAAATATTTTTTTACCAATAGAGTTAAAACGTTTCATTTTTATCCTGGGGTTCTAGTAATACATAGTTTGGTTTTACCTGGAATTCTAAATTATTGTTCTGAGAGGCATAATTTGGAATTGGTAATCTAATAATACTTGCTTCATAATTTTTAATTGCTATTCTAATGAATTATTTCTGTCATTGGTGTTTTAATTGGATCAGTCATTGGTGATTGATTGGTGGCCTTTGCAATTGATACCTAATCCTGTTAGGGTGGGAGATGGGGAAGGGGGATTTGGGTTTTATTCCTGTTTAGCTGCTGTGGTTAATGAGTGAAGGGAGCACAAACAAAGCCCCGGGCCCTTTTTAAAGAATTTTATTTTGACTTTATTTCTTCTTATTTATTTTCCTCTTCCTCCTCTACGTTTGTTCTCACAGGATGACATTAGGAGAGGGGCTACGCTTCAAATCACACCTCGAAACCTCTTCCAAAACCTTGCAGGGGCTGCAGTTTATTCCCTTTTTGCTGTTTAGCTCAAGTCATTAAAACAAAATATAACTCACCCCCCCCACCCCCCTCCATAATACTTAAATAACCCCTTGAATTCATTGCTGCTACTTTTTATTTGATGCCCCAAATCATCCTCTATAAAATACCTGCAGCATCTTCGCGCTTTGAGGACAGAAATTGCACTTGGTGAGATATTTTATTCCGTGCCTGGTTTCAAGCTTTTGTAATAAAATGAAACAGGACCTGGCTCTGAAGTGAACCTTAATTCAAGCAGACACATCTCCCTCTCCAGGGGGACGTGCTCTCCTCGTTGCTATGTCTGTTGCTTTAGCCTTTAATCCCTGGGTTTTTTTTACTTCAGTGGTAGACATCCAACTTTGAGACGTCCTGCTTGTGTAGGGAGGTTGGACCAGATGACCTCTAGAGGTCCCTTCCAGCCTAAAACATTCTATGATTCTATAATTCCCTCCTGGTGGGTGTTGTCTGGCTCTGATGTGTGGTCCCTGGCTTGTCTCCTTCAGGGAAAATTACCTTAGAGGAGGAGATTTTTGAGATGGTGGATGCCAGTAGAGCTGGAGAAGGTGCTGCAAAAATGCAGTGACCAAAATCTTTACCAAAGGCAACTTGCAGCGCTTTTTTCCCCCCCATAATTATTAATATTTTGATTAATCAAGAGGTTGTGGATGCTCCATCCCTGGAGGTGTTCAAGGTTAGGTTGGATGAGGCTTTGAGCAACCTGGTCTAGCTGAGAGGTGTCCCTGTCCATGGCAGGGAGGTTGGAATGAGATGATCTTTGAGGTCCCTTCCAACCTGAGCCATTCTATGATAGTTCAAAGAGCTTTAAAATGCAGCTTTGGAGAGCACACCTCATATAAATGGTATTTTCTTACCTCTTTCTGCAAGTGAGTGAAGAGACATGCCGGATGAATTCCTTATGTTGCAATCACAGGGGCAGATTTTGGTCAGGGTTACACGTGGGTAACCCCATTAGTGGAGGAGCTGAATGTCAAGCAAAACTGAGCTGTATTTTTGATTTCCAGGTTGAGTTTGCAGGTTTTTGATGAGGACTTGCCATGAAATTCCTGCAAGGCACTAAAGATGTGATAATGTGCAGTGTTATCTTTGGAGCAACGCCTCAGACTTGTTCTACCCTTTTAGAGATGGAGTTTTGCATCTTCCTTTTTCTCAAAGAATTCTAAACTTCCCCAACCCTGTGACAAATATGTGGGTTCATGAATCTCTATGGATACACGAAAGCCCAGTCAAGACATGAAAATGGTATTTATTCCTCTGCAAAGCAGTTGTGATGGAGCCAGGAGATACCGTGACCATTAGTAGTGTGGGCATGTCCACGCTGCAGATGTAGAGTTGCTAAGCAACATCCAGTGTATCCATATCATGGCACGTGGGCATTGATCCTGCAAAATTATTTCATGTGTACCCAAGCAGCTCAATTAGGTTGGACCAGTTTGGCCACATAGTGCCAGACATCAACCTGTTTGAAGAAGTGGGGTCCTCTCTACTGGTGCTTTTGAGATAGGTGATGGGTGTTGGGTCCCATGAGATGTTTCTGGGTGTCTCCAAGGTGCTCCTAAGATGTACTTACCCTCAACCTCCATAAAATCCCATCATCAATGGATGCTCTTAAGGAGCTCATTGGTTTTTGGTGTCCTCAGCTAGAGGGGTGCACATGTAGAGGGAACCCAACTACATTTCAGTGGTAGGTTCAGAGGTTCCCAACATTATCATGGTCTGAAAAATCCCTGACTGGATGTCACTCTGCATCACCCTCTGCAGATCTCTGTGAATGCCTGGATGTTACTGTTAAATATGTTGCTTGTTTGGAGCTCTATTATAAGCTGCTATTTTTAAGGCTATTGAAATCAAACTAGATTAGCAAAAAAATTTCGACTACTGAGACAGCCCAGAGAACATTTTATTATCAGTTCTTACTGTAGCACTGAGCTTTTAAAATTCAATTATTGTTTTACTTGGC
This sequence comes from Brachypteracias leptosomus, assembly GCA_013401335.1. NCBI lineage: Eukaryota > Metazoa > Chordata > Aves > Coraciiformes > Brachypteraciidae > Brachypteracias > Brachypteracias leptosomus. The sequence continues at coordinate 528,448 of VYZX01028647.1, read as the reverse complement.
TGCTGACAGCTCCCACACCCTTCACCCATTCTGATTTCACTTCTCATGGGTCCCTTCTGGTTTCTCCTTGTCTGCCATGTATTGTTTCATAAATACTGAGGAGAAGAGATTTCTTTCAGCAGATAGACAATAGGGGGGGGAAGGAAACCCTGGGGAATCTATCAAGTTAAAATCAGAGAAATATAAGTGAATTATTAGCATGTTGAGTACGTCCTCAGAAAGATAGACATTGACACATTAACAATTTGTTAATTAATATGGGTTGGAAAGTACTTCTGTGGAGATCTTAGGCTTGATTTACTGCATTTTCTGCCTAGTTCTTGGTCAGATCTCATATAGCAGCTGTGAAACCAAAACTCCTGATAGAGTCAATAACATCTCTATGTCTGCATCAAGCACAGGTTGGTGCCTTTAGCACAGTAGCCCCACACCATAATATTATTTTTGACTTGCCTTCCCCAAAGCTCTGCACTCTGAAGGATAAATAACTGGGTATATTTATAATAATTTATAATAATAGCAATATTTTATCAATATATAATATATTATAACATAGTTTGTTCCACCTTCTGCCTGGTTTCTTTGGCAACATTCAGGGTTACAAAAAGTTTTGTATCAGCTGCTCTGGTAGCCACACATTTTATATAAATAAGGAATAAATAAATCAAGGTCTAGAGAGTGTCCAAATCTGCTTGGCCTGCCCCAGGATTCACGCTGGGGTGCAGCAAGTACAAGAAAGGGAAAGACAGTTGGTGATAACCATCAGAGAAGATCCTCCAGGAGCTCCTGGTAGCCAATCCATCATGAGGGGTGAGTTCACCCCAGTGCTGAGTGTCACCACCAGCCCCATCCATCATCGGTGTCTCCAAATGCCATCCTTGGAGGAGGTAAGTGGTGCGTGGGCATTTTGCTGGCTTGGTGGACTTTGACCTACATGCTCAGAGCTACTTGAAGCAAGCTGAGTAGAAAGTGAGTGTATCTAGAAGCTCTCCTCCTCCTCTCAGAGTTGCAGAGGTGACAGTTCAAAATGATGAATGGAGCGTGCTGGAAAAAAACCCTGAAGATTAATTAAAAAGAGAGAGTTTAACATTCAGCTCTATCTCATAATGCTGACATTCTCCTTGAAATAGAGACAACATCTGCCTGCCCAAGTTCAGCCAGACACGAGGCATCAGGAAATGCTCTGCTTTGAAAGTGATGGCTTCTTGATAAATATTGCATTAAAGAGGATGAAGCTCAGTGTCTGGCAAGACAATGTTGAAATTATGTGCTGCAATCTCTGCATGGCTTGCATCAATTAGGGCTCAATCCCTTCCTGCTGAAGTCATCACAGTGGCTGCAGCACCTTTTGCTTTATATCTTTTCCTTCATGGTTCCCATCCTGAAAGGAGCCCAGAACAGCCCTTCTAGAAAAGAACATTTTCTTGTCAATTCTCCAAGTGTTCCTTTCATCAATATCAAACTAATTAAAACTTGGGCGATCAATATTCCAGCCTTTGTATTAGTTTCTCTTATCTATTTAAACACGTGTTCTCGCTCTTGTCTCTTCCCTTTGCCCAAGAGGTCTTAATTAAAGATTAACAAATCAGCTGAAATCAAACAAGAGCAACTGAGCCAATGTGAGAAGATGAACTTGTAGCTTTCCAAGCTTGGAAACATATTATTTGGAGTTGTTTTTTTCTTGTCTGCTCCTCTTCATCTCGTCTTCATGGTGCCTTGTAGAGAGGGAAGCTCGAGCTCATCAGTGCTGGGAGAGAAGCTGCTCCTGTGTCTTTCTTGTGATGCAAATAATAGAGTGCTGTGGCTACCAGGAAAGTGCTTTGCTGTTTATTTCAGTGAAATGGGTCTCAGGATGTAGGAAGTGATTTGTTTTGATTTAACGAGGTTGTCTGAGATGTGACAAATTCAAGTGTATCCACAGAGCCTGTCAGGGCCACGCGGTGATGGAGAGAAGAAGCAGAAACACCCAGTCGAGTGTGGGAAGGGAGCAAGGATGGGGAGAGGAGAGATTGCAGGTTATGGGAGGAATGTGTTGTGCCAAGGGGCTGCTAAATTATCGTTGGTGTTAATTAGAGAAGAGGAAACGTGAATGTTTGGGTTTTGCTGAAGTTTCTCAGCCTGACTCAGCAAAACTTCCAAAGGTTTTTTAAAAGTGGAGAAAGTTCTTGGGCAATCTCAAGGCAAAGGCCAATGCTTCAGAACTTCCTACCAATAAAAGTTATTTGGGGTTTGACCCTGATTCCAAATTTTTCCCACATTCTTAGTTGTGTAGATATGAGAAATTTAAGCTGTAATGAGCATGAAGAGTCATTTTCCTGAGGTTCGAAGCTGTTCTTTCTGAGCCATGTAATATCAAACCCTCACCTGGACCTTGAACTTATGGAGACCTCTGCCCTATGAAGCCACCTCCAGCTGGAGCTGTGGCAAGCAGGAGATGGGCCAAACCTGCATCTCCCCAGGTTCCACCTCTCCCCAGCACAGAGCTGATCATGCAAACACTCTTTATTTATCCCTTTACATCAAGAACCAGATCACTTGGAGGTTGATAACTTTTCTCAGCTACACATCCAGTGCCAAAAATGAAGCTTCTCATCCTCCTGCTCCTTTATTTAACCTCTTTGTTTTGTTTTTTTTCACTTGGGCTGAAAGCAGCAAATGGGTGAATGTGTTGACAAGCAGCAGCTCAGCAGAGAACAAAAGTGGGCAAGAACAGCTTGGAAGAGGTAATCTCCTCCTGCGTGAGAAGAAAATGCACATGGGAGTGTGATGAGCAGGTAATAAAGGTACTTTTGCTTTTAATGCATCCAGCTCCTGGTATGCAAACAGAAATGAGATGAGAGAGAAGCTGTTTCTTACTCAGGAGAAACATCTGGATCTACACGTGCTGCTGAGGCTGCCTTGGACTTGCTGCTTTCTCAGCACCAAACCCATTCCCAGTTATCAACTACAGATAGATGGAAGTCTTGGGGATTTTTTCCTTTTATAGTAGGTGTATAAAACTGTGCAAAATCCGCAGTAAGACTTGAAGCAATAAAGCAGAGAGAAGATGCAGGCGCTCGATGGAGCGGCTCGATAAGGAAATAATGGGGGGGATCACACCAGCAAAGGGGATTTTCCACACTTTTTGTTGTTTTCCTCAGAATTGGTAGGTTTGGTTCTCTGAGATGGACCTTTGGGATACACAGATTGCATTAATCCACCACTATCATCCATAATTTCCCTGCTTTCCTTCTCTTTCACCTTCCTTCCCTCTCCACTTCAAATCTCCCTAAATTCTTGGGCCTTTAGCTTTTATTCTGCTTAGGAGCATTGGTGAAAAGCCAAAGAAAGGATAAAAAAATCAAGCTGGTAATGGATGTAAGACTTGCTTTCACAGAATCACAGGATGGTGGGGGTTGGAAGGGACCTCTGGAGATGATCAAGTCCAACCTCTCTACTAAAGCAGGTTCACCTTGGGCAGGTCACACAGGAACACGTCCAGGTGGGTTTTGGAAGTCTCCAGAGAAGGAGATTCCACAACCTCCCTGGGCAGCCCACTCGAGACCCATGTAAAAGAAAAACCAGTACCTGAAGGGGGCCTATGCAAAGGTTGGGGAAGGTCTATTCAAAAGGGTTTGTAACGATAGGACCAGGAGTGATGGTTTTAAGCTGGGAAAGGAGAGATTTAGGCTGGATATTAGAAAAAAGTTCTTTAATCTGAGGGTGACAGATCAGTGGAAGGGGCTGCCCAGAGAGGGGGAGGAGGCCCCATCCCTGGAGTCCTTCCAGGTGAGGCTGGATGGGGCTCTGAGCAGCCTGCCCTAGGTAGAGATGTCCCTGCTGGTGTAGGGAGGTTGGACCAGATGAGCTCTAGAGGTCCCTTCCAGCCTCAAACATTCTATGATTCTACGATTCTATGATTTTGCCTGTGTTGAGGACCAGCCTGGAGCAGTATGATCAGAGAGGCAGCTCAGTCCTCCCTGCTGCCCTGTGGCAACCCTGATACGGGTTATCACAGCAAGACTGATTTATTTAAGGAGATTGAAATGACAAAAAACCCCAACCCCCCAACCCGAGGTGTATAGAAAACCTGATTTTATATTTTTTAATGTTTCGTAGGGTGCTGGGCTTAAGCCCTTGGTAATTTTCAGTGGCTTAAATCCTTCCTACAGCACAAAGCAAAGCTCTTGGCTGTATATAAAAGGTGAGAGCTGCTCTCCAGCCCCCATCCATGGAGAGCAGATCTGTCTCCTGCAGGTAGCTCCTCTGCTGGGAGCTGATACGGATCTTCAGCTGGTAGGGAGAGGTTAAACCAGGCAGGGTTTAGCAGAAATCTTGACTGGGATCTGGAAATCATAACGAAGCATTTAGGAGCTTAAGCAGGATCCTGTGAAAAGGTGATAAGTATTGTGAGGGTTCCTGGTAGATGGAGGGGTGGGTTTGTGCTGGCTTAGCAAAGAGATACGATTCATCTTTATTTGTGCCACGGCTTGGATAGAATGGGCTTAAAAGGTAAGATATATATGAGCTGTGCTCAGGCTGCAGTAGCAATGACAGGTTGATTTTATCACTGCCACATGCAATATGCAGCCTGGTGCTCAGCTGCCCTCCAGAAATCAGGCTGCATTTTAAATGGAAAGGAATTTTTAAATGCAGGTGTAAAGGAATTTTTCAAATGCAGGTGTAAAGGAGATTTTTGAATGCAGGGGTAAAGGAATTTTTAAATGCAGGTGTAAAGGAATTTTTAAATGCAGGTGTAAAGGAATTCTTTAAATGCAGGTGTAAAGGAATTTAAATGCAGGTGTAAAGGAGATTTTTGAATGCAGGTGTAAAGGAATTTTTAAAATGCAGGTGTAAAGGAATTTTTTTAATGCAGGTGTAAAGGAATTTTTCAAATGCAGGTGTAAAGGAGATTTTTTTAATGCAGGTGTAAAGGAATTTTTTTTCATGCAGGTGTAAAGGAGATTTCGTAATGCAGGTGTAAAGGATTTTTTTTTAATGCAGGTGTAAAGGAATTATAATCATTATTAATTATAATAATAATAATGATATAATCACTATTAATGTTGTCGTTGCTATTCTTATTATTATTATTGTCGTTGTTGTTATTATTATTATTATTATTATTATTATTATTATTATTATTATCTCATCAGAAAAGCCTGGCCAATGCTGTGCCTGGTCATTACTGGCTGGTGCAGCTGCAAGTGGGATTTGTCTTCCACTTTGGGAGCTGCAGAAATGTGGTTTCCAGGCAGTGGGCTCTGGGAGCTAAAACTCTGCCTTAGCAGAGCGTGTATCCTTGGATTACTGGTGTAGAGCCCTTTGGTTCCATCAGAGCAGCCTGTGTACAGATAATAATCCCTGTCAGGGCTTTGAATGGGGTTATTGAGTTGGTGCAAGCGACTGCAAATTGAAATGAGCACAGCTTTTCAGAGACCCTCAGGGGGAAGGGAAGAGCTTGGCTGGATATTCTTGCTGTAAGAACACCTTTTGGGAGGAAATAAATATATTCCCATTAAAACAAACCCCTTCCTTTTGCTGGCTCTGAGACAGGGAAAGGGGCCACATGCTCCTGGGACATTCAGGATGGCCAGGAGAGCTTCTCTGAGATGAAACCTGGTTGGTTTTGAAGGCTAACGTTGGAAATGAAGCAATTTGGGTTTTATTCTTGCCACTCAATTATTGAAAAATTATAGGAAACCCAGTAAAATTTCCTTTGGTTCAGTTTTGTGATGTATAAACTGAGAATAAATACACAGGTTCTTTGTATCATGTTAAATATTAAGTGACATTATCATAGTCGATGATATTTGTGAAGCAGGTGGAAATCCTTGAATAGGTAACTCTGTTTTTTCTAGGGAATGTTGAGGTAAAGCCTAATTAATGAAGAAATAAATAAAGGGAAATAATTTTTTAAGATGCTGCTGAGTTTGCTACCCATAGATATTTTAGATAGAGGGAAATAATTTTTTAAGATGCTGCTGAATTTGCTACCCATAGATATTTTAGATAGAGGGAAATAATTTTTTAAGATGCTGCTGAATTTGCTACCCATAGATATTTTAGCTAATACAGCTCAGATTTCTGGGGGTAAATAGAACCCAGCTCTGCAGTGCCTGATTTTTGTGGGTGTTTTGGGGAAGCAAACAAGATTTTTACTATAATCTGATAAAAATGAAGGCGACTGCATCACAGATTTCCCCAGCAAGACAACCACCATGTGTAAGTGCATATATACACCATGTAGTAATAGGAAATATTAATTAACCCCCCACTGTTTTAATGAATTATGACGTGGCAGGTGGTGTAATATTTTATATACTGCAGTAACATGAGAAAATGATGTTTCACAACTTTTCCTACCAGGAAAACATATTAAATGCTTAAGTGAGTGAGAGGATTTCTTCAGGGAAAGCCAGATATGGGGTAGAGAAGACATGCTGGAGTGTCTCTTGATCATTATATGCCTTTAAAGTAGAGTTTAGGCAGAGAAACTTAGTGTCAAGGCCAAGAAAATCCTGTTTAAGTTGGCTATGGTTAAATAATATTGAGATGGGTAGAAAGAACTGGAATTAAAGGAGCCCACAGAGATCACTTGCTGCAGCTTTAGAGAGAAGAACTTTCTGATGTTTGAGTTAGAGTGGAAAAAAAATGGTTTTGTGAGTGTGATTGCTCTTGGTGGATCTGCCTGTAAGAAAATTCCAAGGTTTTCCCCAATATTTATGTAATTCTGGTTCCCTCACATCTTCATAGAATCATAGAATGTTTGAGGCTGGAAGGGACCTCCAGAGCTCACCTGGTCCAACCTCCCTACACCAGCAGGGACATCTCTACCTAGGGCAGGTTGCTCCGAGCCCCATCCAGCCTGACCTTGAAGGACTCCAGGGATGGGGCCTCCCCCACCTCTCTGCGCAGCCCCTTCCACTGATCTGTCACCCTTTTAGGGCACTGTTGATGGTGAACCCATGGAGTTTGCCTTTTCCCTCTCCCTTCTTCCTGGTTGATCACTGGAAGAGGTTGCCCAGAGAGGTGGTGGAGGCCCCATCCCTGGAGTCATCCAAGGTCAGGCTTGATGGGGCTCTGAGCAACCTGATCTAGTTGTAGATGTCCCTGCTTCTTGTAGGGACTAGATGACCTTTGGAGGTCCCTTCCAACCCAACCCATCCTATGACTCTGGGTGGTTATATATGATGAACACGATCACAATCTCCCGTAGCTGACCCCACACTCTCCTTCCTCTGCCCTCCTTCACCTCCCTTCTTGATTTTCCTCTTTTCAGGCCATCTCCCTTGCAAACCCAGGATTTTCTTATGGAACATTATTTGCAGGCCTGTTATTAAACTCTCCCTGCATTTATATTTCTGACAGTGTGGACCAAATTGCTCATAATTCCATTACACCCCGTATATCACTGGGCTGGGAGAGTAATTCTGGCATATGCTAATGCCCCTTGGTTTACACACAGAAAATGTTATTCTGGAAACAGAGGAGTGAGCGTGTTTTATAATGGGATATATATCATTATAAATGGAACGCTGGTTTTACAAAATATTTTAAGAGGAAGGTAAATTAGATCATGAAAAGTGCATAAGGGCTATAAATTATGCAGGAGCCTCAAGAATTATTATAAAGGGATTTGGTTGTGGCCTGATCCCATGAAACCTTTAACTATGGCCATTAAAATAAACCCTATCAACTGCTCCCAGCCACAGAAGATTTATCACACATCATGGGATGGTCACCTGAAACTTTGATATTGCACAAGGCCCGAAAATAATGGTCCCTGCTCATTCTGGATGCAGATGTTTTAATGGGTGACATTAAATGGGGAATGGTGGTGGTTTCAACTGGAGTTTTTATAGGTGTCCCTCTTGACATTCAAAACGTTCTTCCCTTAAGAGGTGCCTGGAATTTTGAGATGGGAAAAGCTTTAGTGTCTGGTTTGGCTGGTGAAGGATGCTCAGGGGTGACATGAAGCACCATGAGATGGAGCAGTGTATCTGGAACCAGCACTGTCATTGAAGTTCTTCCTTGGGTACTGAGAAAAAACCCTTTATTTCCCTCTTGTGTAAACCAGGCATCTCTTCACCTTTGTCTCTATTTTTGTTTGGTTTGGGTTTTTTTTTCTTCCTAATTTTCTTCCCAATTTCTTCCTAAATTTCTTTATTTCATTGTTTGCCTTTTAGCCTTCTTCAAGTTTATGCAGCCAAACCCTTCTCTCAGGAGGATTTCCTTCACAATCCATTTATGGACTTCCCTGAAAACTTCTTGATTGTGTCACATCACAGCAGGGGGACAGGAACAGTCTTTAAATGAAATTATTGGAGAATTAGCAGTTCTTTTGTGCTCTGCTCCCTGCTGGAATAGGGCAGCAGGTCAACCTCTCAAGCCCTCCACCAAGAAGTCCCCAGTAGCTGAGCTGGGGTCATGTAGGAGGGACTTGGAGTCTCATCATAGAGTGGTTCCTGGGTATTAAATCTTCCTCAATTTTTATGCTGCTGAGACATGAAATGGCAGATTATAGTTAATGATTAGCCCTGTCACAGAAAAATGCTCATCAGGAAAAGCTGAAAAGAAGCCGCATTTATTTCATTTGTCAGCTGCAGTGGGTTTGAATCATGCCTGGTTTGATTTAATACCTGAAAAAACCCTTTGTTGCTTCAGATGAACGTGGTGATCGAGTCCACGTCACCTCCTGGGCTGGAATTTGGAGTAACTCCTCTAGAGAGCACAGCAGGGAAACACTGCCTAGGAAAAAGTAGAAGGAAGGGAGAAAATGAAGTATCTTTGGAAGAAATGAAATTAGATAATGATTAGCCATTAACCAGGTCATTAATTTCTGGGCTATTTTAGGGAAGGAAGAACCCTGCAGAAATGTCTGGAGGAGTTTGTGCTTCTCTCCGTGGCTCAGACCTCTCTTGAGGTTCCCAAATTCTCTCATCCCTATTCCTTAATCTGGGATCAGCAGTTACCATCCCTCTGGGTGCTTCAAGCTCCCTGAGAAGTTGAGCACTTTAGTCCCCCCAAGTTTCCATCAGTCACTAAAAATTGCCATTTTTGTAGCTCCGCCACGTGGGTTCCTGTCGATGTGGAGCAGTTTTAATGTTGCTTCTGGATCATCATCCCAGCAGTGGATAACATTACATTTTTAAAGATGTGTGTGATTTCTGTAGAGCTGCCTTAGTGCAGAAATGGATCACACAGGAGCCAGGCAGAGATCCAGCAGCTCCTCAGGGGCATGTTCTCCCCAGCATCCAACGAGGTCACTGATGGGGACATCCTGCTGTGATCTCCAGGTCTCTGAGCACCTCAGATGGCTCTGAGTGACTCCAGAAGATGCCTGCAGGGCTTGTCTCCAAGCAGGCTCATTCTCACACCCCCTTGAGATGTGTTGGGTACCACTATACAAGCTGTGGGGGACTATAAATGTTACCTTTGGAAGCACCTTCTCACCAGGGTGCCTGCAATTAGGACATTATAGACACAACAGCCTGAAAGCTCTCAATGAAGGAAACACTTCTGTGACTATTTACTGTTTTTATCATAGAATCATAGAATGTTTGAGGCTGGAAGGGACCTCTAGAGCTCATCTGGTCCAACCTCCCTACACAAGCAGGGACATCTCTACCTAGGGCAGGTTGCTCAGAGCCCCATCCAGCCTGACCTTGGAAGACTCCAGGGATGGGGCCTCCACCCCCTCTCTAGTAGTAAAATTCCATTAATTTCAACAGCATTTTTCCTGCTACAAAACAGGGATGAGAGACAACCCAGCTTTATATTTGACCACTCCTTCTCCTCCCTTAGACCCTCAGAAATCTATGGGGAGAAGGATGAAAAATTCATGTTATTGCCCATCTGCAGCTCTTCCTTGTGCATTAGTGTCACCAAGAAAACAGTCCTGAGCCCTTATATATAAAAAAAAAGTGTTTTCTGCATATTATATACCCCCTGACAAGCCTGCACAGGCTTTCATCTGGATGCCTTGTGTGGTTTGTGCTGTGTGACAGCATCGTCAGCTCGGGGGAATTTAACATTAGTCTCCTGACAGGAGCTCTGGGTCTGTTGTTTGTTGGGTTTGTTGGGTTTTTTTTTTTTAATTCCTTCTGACAACAGTTGCTACGTGGCTTTTGTCAGCTCAGCCTACTTTGATAGCGATTATCCTGGTAGTTAACCATACTTTTGTAGGAGGGCTGTAATTTGCCTGTAATTATAGCTGGAATGATAGAAACACATCTTGGTTTTTAAAGGGGAGTAGAATTCTCCTCTTCGTGGCGCTGGGGAAAAAAGTTCTTCTCCAAAGATGAAAAGCTGGAGGGCTAAAATTAAGCCTTCAATTCTATTAAAGCCTCATCTTGTGAGAGTAAATCCTTTTTTTTGATGTTTTGGGGATCCAACCTGTGCTTTCTGTGCGTCGGGGGCTGACAGCATCAATTACATTACAGCAGCCCATTAAGCCAGTGGCCTTTGGGCATTGCCCTTTTCATCTCTACCATTGAAGGAATCTATTCAGGCAGAGTTTGAGTCGAGTATATTCGTTTGTTCTCTCACAGGTTGGTGCTAACATGGATAATTTGTAGTTTCTGGGTGGTTCCCCTTGTGCTGATGGAACATTGTGGTTCCTACGAGCCTTTCTCTGCTGCTGGAGTCTGGATTTCACTCTAGAAACAAAATTGTCATGGAAAAGGTGCCTATCAGGGAGCTGGGGATGTTTCTGTATTGATAAAGTAAGTGCAGTATCAATGCCAGCCCTGCAGCCACCATCCCATCATCTCACCAGCAGAGAAGGTCCTACAAGACAGGGATGAGAAAATGCTGCTGAAAAGTGGTATTTAAGCCACGCATCACCACTAAATGAGGTTCCTAGAGAGGGGAAAAGAGGCTGGAAAAGGAGATTTTGCAGAATTAGGCTGTTTTCTCCTCATCATTTGTGCCCAGGTGCCCCAGCTCTGGTGATGCTGTAGCTGGGGGATGCAGCAGCTTTGGTTTGCTGCATCTTTGAAGTGTCCCAAAACCTGTGGAAGCTGCTGGATAATCATAAGTGGTAGTAATGTGAGGCAATAAAGGAGATTTTTGGCCTTCAGTGATCCTTTTCTGTGAATTGTATGAAAACGTCAGAACAAAATAAGGAAAAAATCCTCTTTTTTATTTAATATTTATTTGTTTGTGTGTACCTGTCATCCCGAACCCTTATAAAACACAAATATTTCCTGGAGGTTTTTAAGCTACCCTTGGGTAGATTCAACTCATTGCTTCAACCACGAGTCCTCTTGTGTTTTCCAGATTGCTTATTTGATATTGAGTTGGAGAAACATGTTCCTTTTGTGGGTGATTTGTTGTAGTCAATCCACACGACTAGAAAACAAGCTCAAATCTCTCAGAAGAGCCAATTCCTCCTCTAATGTAGATATTGATTGGGTGTCACATATTTCTTCTCTACTTCTGGGGCATTTCCCATCCAGTCTTATACAGAAAAATGCTTATAAATGTGCCATTAAGCAGAAGAAAAGCCCCCAGCTAGTTTTAGTGGTAATTTAATTAATTAGGAGCAGCACAAATACCTCCTTTCTGCACATGGACAGACAAAGGTCTGGGTAATTTAAGGTTAATTATGGATGTATGAGCCCTTAGTTTATACATCAGGTAATTGGAGATGTAGCTTGAGTCCAGATGCCTTCAGCAGCTGGCTGAGTAGACCAGGACCAAGCAGAATCTTGGTCTTTATAAACTGTTATTGTGAAAAATCCTATAAAATCAGCCAGTGGAATACTTTCTCCAGGTGGAGATAACCCAACAGTGCACAGTTTTAGGGTCCAGCTGGACAGGCCAGCTTGTCTAGTCCAAGAAAGGTTGGACCAGGTGATCCTTGAGGTCCCTTCCAACCTGGTATTCTATGATTCTATGAAATTATTTGCCCAATAATTCCAGGGAAATCACAGTTGCTCTTTCAAGAGCCGGTGGTGGAGGAGAAGCTGAGGAAGGCTGGGGTTGGGGAGTGTGACATGAGCCACTCTTGACACTTGTCAGATCTCATTTTCTCCAACTGGTCGTCCAGTATCTGTGGAGTAGGTCACATACCTGGAGGGAAAATGAATTAGCTGGTTTCTGAGCTCTGAGGGAGGCAGCAGCTCAACCATGATATCAAGACCACGTTTCAGCCACCTTAAAACAAATCACGTAGGAAAAGGCCCAAGGTAAAATGTTGGAGCAGAGAGTCTGGGACACCTGGAGGAGAAGACAGAGTTGTACCCCAAAAGGTGTGACTGGGACACCTGGAGGAGAAGATAGAGTTGTACCCTAACAGGTGTGACTCAACCTCCCTTGATCTCCTCTAGTGAGGGAGAGTGAACAGCTTGAATTGCAACTGGAGGACATGCAAAAGGTCACCCACACCTACAAGAGTTTGCCAGGCTTGACTTAACATCACCAGGTTCTTGGCCAGATTTTTACAACTCAAAAAAGCTGGTGCAGCTGTAGAAGAATGAGTGGAGCCGTTGGCAGCTTTGGTGGTGGGGGAACAATGTCTCTGCAGGTGTTTTTGGTGTGTCTGTTGGGCTCTCATTGATGCAACCACATCACTGAGTGTGCAGATTGCACACTTTTAAAGACATCACCCATGAGGGCATCAAAGACCCAACCAGCCTGGGTTGTTCTGACCCAGGGATACTAGACAAGAGGTAGCTCCAGATTGTCAGATGGCTTTGAGGAGCTCATTAAAGGGACTAAGGCTTTTGAGCATTTCAGTTCCACACACATAGAATCATTTAGGTTGGAAGGAACCTCTAGGATCATCAAGTCCAACATCTCCCTGATGTCAGGAGAGGGCCCATGGTAGCACAACCCCAGCAACTCATCATCATCCCCACAGTGTAAATATGGACAAGGCAAGGGCAGGTCAGTGGTATCATGGCTGGAATGGAAGAATTTGAGATCTTCAGTAAACTTCTCAGCTTCAGCCCTCAGCATGTTTTTCACCATGAGGGTGGGGAGACACTGGCCCAGGTTGCCCAGAGAGGTGCTGGTGGAAGCCCCATCCCTGGACATTTTGAAGGCCAGGCTGGCTGGGGCTGTGAGCAACTGCTGGTAGTGGGAGGTGTCCCTGCCCATGGCAGGGGGGTTGGAACTGGGTGATCTTTAAGGTCCCTTCCAACCCTGATGATTCTATGTGCCTCCTTCTGAGCAATATATGGTTTCAATAGAGAAAATAAGATTACCACATGAGATGGGGGCTGCTTTCCTCATAGAGAACCTTCCATCCCTGATGTTGCAGCTGATGTGAAGTAGGAGCTCTCCAAAGCAGCTTCTTAGGAAGGATTCTGGGCAGGGCTCTGCCTCTGTCCCTTCATTTCTAGAACACTCTCTGTCTCTTATGGCTGTTTCTAAATTCTTCAAGACTACCCTGGAAAGCAAATCATTGAGGAAAGAGGTAATTGCCATTTCCCAGAGGGAATGCTGTAAGGTGGCAATGACAATGGTTGGCCAACGTTGCCATGAGGCTTCCCAGCCCCTTGTCAAGGCTGGTTAACTAAAAAGCTTTCTCCCATCGTGGGCTGTCAGGCTGGATTTGTCATGGAGCATGAGGGAGAATCAATGAACTGATTAGCAACTGTTGAGTAGGGTTGGTTTTTTTGGTATGATTTCCATGGCTTGCTTGGTGGGTTTGAATGTAAAGAAACATGATCAGGCCAAGCATAAATAGGAATAAGTGTCATAATTTCAATGCCTGGATGTGTCCCAGGAGAGGTTTTGGTCCATCCTGCAGCAGAGACATTGGAGTAGGAGACTGTGAAATAAAGTGAATCCATTGCCCTTCCTTCCTCTATTCCTTTTTTCTTTTGTGCTTTTAATATTATTGAAGTGACCAAAAATGGTAGCTGAAAAATCAATGAAAAAGTAAATCTTAAAAAAAAAATAAAATCAATTGTCCTGCGTCGTGAATTTAAATGTGACCTGTTTTTGCTGGGCTGTGTATATACTCCATAAAGCATCTGGCTGTCAAGAAATAGATTGTACTTTATTTTTTCAGTCATATTTTTGTAGGAGCTAATTTCTTCAGAGAGGAAGAGGTTGTTAATTTGACTTCTCCCAGCAAAGGTCCCAAATCCGAGCTCCTTACGTCAGAAATCTTCTGAACTTTGAAGTCCTCTGAGGACTTCAAAGAGCTTCCTGATTGCTTTTGGTTAAATAATGATTTAACCAGCTTTATTTAGATTTCCTTCCTGAGCTTTGTTCTCCTTCCTGACTCCATCTCTCAGCCCCCTGTCCAGTGTCTTGTGCTTTCTGAGATCATTTTGGTTTCACTTAATATCCCAGTTTTGATGTCTTCATCATTAATGGGCAGGTTCACCCCTGCTACATCCAACCCCCCTCTGATTGCTGCCCAGGCTTGTTCTGCTCATGGTTGTCCCCTCTGCCCATGTGTGGTTGTCCATCTTCTCCCATCCTTCATCATATTGTTGCTTCCAGACTGGCTGTTGCCTCTGAGCTCAGGTCATGAAGACTTGCACAACCCACAAAGGGTTCTGTATAAAATAGAACAGAATTAAAAAGATATGAGGTCTGCTGTGACTGCTGCTGCTGCTGGGGATGTCTCAGAGCCCACGGGGAGATGTGTGTGTTCCATTATTCATTATTGATGGTGCAGATGTGCCCAGGAGCACACTGGTAAATCCCTGTGTGGGCGTTGCTCAAAGAGCATGTTCTTCACATGAAGGTCTTTGATGAGCATGGATTGCTTTGACCAAACCTTCATGTCTTCTGAGGGACCAAAGGGTGCATAGCAGGTCTTGGATGATGGTGGAGAACTGGCCAGCGATGGCTGGAAGGCTGTATATTTAAATATATAGTGAATTTCATAGAATCATAGAATGTTTGAGGCTGGAAGGGACCTCCAGAGGTCATCTGGTCCAACCTCCCTACACCAGCAGGGACATCTCTACCTAGGGCAGGCTGCTCAGAGCCCCATCAAGCCTGACCTTGGATGACTCCAGGGATGGGGCCTCCACCACCTCCCTGGTCTTTTTGTGTCCAAAACCCTACATTGGACAATTTTAAGACTCATCTCGACAGGGTGCTGGGGCACCTCATATAAACTATATATATTTTATTTATTTATTTGTGTTACCTTGAAAGGTTGGACCAGATGATCCCTGAGGTCCCTTCCAACCTGGTGTTCTACGATTCTATGAAAACAGGCAGGGAGGAGCTTTCTCAGCCTGGTGACTCCATTAAAAGGACCATATATATGGCAAGTCCATATCACAAGAGATAGGGGTGCTGGCCAGGTGGAAGGGTGGGATACACCCTGGTCACCATCCTTTGCCCACTCTTCTGACAGGCCAAGCAAAGCACAGAAGCAACTTATCCAGAGCTACAAGGTGGCAGGACCCAAAGTCAGGTCTCCTGAGTGCAAGGGCAGCATTTGTTCCACCAGTCCCCACTTTCTGCAGGGATGTGACAACATAATTTAGCTGTGCTGTAATTTATGGTGCCCTGCTCTGTGTTCTACACCGCAGCAAGGTTGGCCAAGTTGGTAATTTTAGTGTCGATGATCAACATGCTGCTCATTTTTCCATTATCAGGGCAGTCTGTAATTCATCTCCCTCACTCGTGGCTCGTACCCCTGTGAATTATCAGCATCCAATCCTTGAAGGTATGATTGGAGATAATAGCCTAAAGTTTCCCAGGTGAATAATTACTTGAGCTGTCCAACCTGTGACATCTTTGAGGGCCTTTTTTTTCCCCTACAGAGGGAAACATTCAGCATTTTCTACAGACCACGACCTTCTACAGTGACTAAAACCTATTTCATTGGAACCCTTATTTGTGCAAAGTGTTATCATGTGTCCTCAGTTGAGTTTTCCCACTCAGCCTCCAAAATATTAATAAATGTAGGGCTAGAAAAATGAACAGTTTGTGCTACTCATCTTTTTTTTTTTTTTAACCAGTTTGCTGCCTGTAATATGGATTTTGAAATAAGGGTTTGCAAACCTGCCCAATTTACCCTGGGGTATAAACTTCAGTGAAAGTTCTTAGGATATGAACAACTTCATTTGGGTTTAAAAGTCCCGTCCTTGTTTATTTTATTTTATTTATTTTATTTATTTTGGTATTTTGAAGGAATAAAGGTAATTACCTCCTCATTTTACACTCAGGTGCTGTTGATGAAGTCCCATTTCTATCTTCAAAACCCTCCTCTAACATGGGAACATGGGTTTTGCTCCAAATATTTGTCCCAATTCTACTCTATACCAACATATAAATAAATCTTGGGTACATGAATCCAGGCTCTTCAGGGCTTTGGACACAGCAGCATCCCCTAAATATGTGGTTAATCTTTATATCCTTGTTAAAAATATGATTTATCCCTAGTGCAGAGCCTCAGATGGTGCCTGCAGGACGTTTGGTGACATGAGTGTTGAAGTGCAATGAACCTTGATCTTGGATCAGCTGGTGGCTGCTCCAACCTTGGTCCACCCTGTGCAAAAGCTGAATTTTTAAATGAAAAACAATGTTTGGGAGTTATGAAGCAGAAGGTCAGGCTCATTTCTAGAAAGCAGATGTTGCCAAGGGTTTGCTCGAGAGCTTCAGAAGAGCAGGTTGTGAGTTTTAAGGGTCCTATAAAAGTTCTCTGAGAAGTGGTGATGAAGAGCACGTTGAACATCTGAGCATATGGAGAGTGGGGGTTATTCTGCAAGTGGCTTCTGTGCTTTTGGAGACTTCATTTCTTATAAGTCAAGAGATGTTTGACTGGTCACCAGCTTCCACAACAGCTACAAACCTGTTCTTCTGCTCCATGCCTGTGGTTAAAAGATGGGGCAGAGTTTTAACCCACCCAACAACCACCACGAGCTGTTTCTGAGCCATCCAGGGAGCAGCAAGTGGAATATTTCCCTGGGAGGACAATTATTTGCATGGTCTGGAGTATTTCCCTGGAAGGACAATTTTCTTGGTCTATCATCTGTGCAAGTGAGAAGATTTAAAATGCTCCATTTTTAAGCTCTAAAGAAGCTCTGGTGGTGTTGCTGTGGGATTGTCAGGACTCGTGAAGGGTGTAGTTGATCTCTCCACTATTTCACTTATTTTCCTGGCTATTTCTGCTCAAAATTCATTTCTTCTGCCTGTGCATCTTTGTCGGGCTCACTTATGTTGATCACACACCTCCATTAATGCCAAGACAGCATCAATTGCTATAACTGGGCAGACACATCACTGTAATTGCTGGAACCCTCTCAGAAATGTGGGTATTTTTTTCTGGAAGTGGCTGTTACCTCTTCTAATGACAAAATATTATTCAGGTTTAAGAAAGTGGAAGCAGGAAAACCACTTACCTTGATCTCACAGAGATTTTGACCAAGGGATATCACCAGGTTTAAGCAAAGTGGTTGACTACAAAGATGGACTCATGTATAATTTATTAGAAGGATTTTATTTTTATTAAGTCCTTCAGTGTTTTATTAGCCTCCTGGAAAAAGACATCATTTGTGAGAGGGATATTTTAAAATTGGGAAAAAATGCATTTGCTGTGTCATTGCTATGTGTTTTTATTGCATTTTATTAGGTGTTTTCTTGCTCCCAGATGATGCTTTAGGAAGCATGGAGCAGCCACGACCCCACAGATGATCATGGTTTGGGTGAGATGGTGCTGCTGGCTTTTAAACACACCTAAAGATGCCTTGACAACCCTTTTCTGCTGGGGCATGACCACAGGGAGCTGGACAGAGCCCATAAACTCCTCTTAATGGTCATCAAACACTCATTGCTTGTAATGGCTTTTTATGGCTGACCTTTGGACTCAAATTTCCCAAAGCTTTTGAGCTGGTGCCCCTGACGAGTGGCTGGGCTGTAGCCTCCATCATTCTCCAGGGTCATTGCTTTAGAGGTGGGAAGTCAACGGAGATCTGGCACATAAATGCTTGTAAAGGGCTGTCCCAGCATCACTTTTGAAAGCTCTCCAGTGATGGGGAGAATTATACTGACAACACTGCCAAGCAGCACAGCAGCTCTCCCCTCCCTCCCTCCCATCCCCACCCACCTAATGAAGAGAACCATTAATTTTCCTCTGCCAATTTGTGAGCTGTGGTCTCCTGGGAGCTGCTCCATGATCATTTCATGATAGGGTAGGGTGGAAAGCAAGTAGCAGGAGTTGGCTCAGCCCTTGCAGTAAAATCAGTCACCACCACCTGAACCCTCACCAGAACCAGATGCTTGGCCTATATTGATATTATGGACTGTAAAAAAACCCAGGAGCTCTCCTATTGCATCCTAAAGCAGTATATTCCTTGGCTAATTTTATTTTTTAATTTTTTTTTATTATATCCTGGCAGTTTCTTTCTATCCCAAGCAGCCACACCATCATTATTGTGACAAATGGAAACAAGCATCCCCAAAGTTGTACTTTTTTTAATCAACATTTGGAGTCATGTCTCCTTAGAATCACAAAAATGTATTTAAAAAATACCTTTTATTTTTTTTGAGAGCTAAGCCAAGATTATAATGGAATGCCTAACTATTGTAATTGGGCATTGTATCACGTTGCAGGGCTTTAATTGACAAAAAACAAGCAGGAATTCAATAGCATGGCTGCTGCTACTGCTTTTGAAACACTTCCATGCCTGAAGGATAAGTGAGTATCTTGAAAGAATTGTGGATTATTTCTCTTACAATAGATATACTAAAAAAAAGAGCAGTAATGGGGTTTAAAGAAGCTTGGTGCTTGGCATCCTGCATCCCACAGGTTGTGGTGTGATGCAGAAGGAGCAGACCAAGGCAAAATGCCCATGACCCCCCAGCAGAGCTCAGGTAGTCACACATATTTGGTTCTTCTATACCCAGCCTTCAAGAAAAAGTGGTTTTAAAAGTAGTTTTGGGAAAATAAAGCATTGTGAGCAACGTTATGTCATCACTTCCCAGCAAACCTGGATGGTTGAGTTGGTTTCCAGCAGGACCGTTGATGTTTGAGCCACTTTGAATTGAGATTTTGTATCATAGAATGTCTTAGGGTGGAATCAGAGAATTGTCAGGGTTGGAAGAGCCCTTAAAGGTCATCTCATTCCAACCCCCCTGCCATGATCTTTAAGGGGGGGCCTTTGCTCATCACCTCTGAGGAAGGACAGATGGATGGTGTGACATTTAAGGCAGCTTTTTTTTCTTGGTGAGATAAACATTGGGGCAGCCATTAAAGACAATTTCTCTTCTTCTCGTAGGGTAAGACCCCTAATCTTTGGTGGAGGGATGAGTTAAAAATCTAGGACGTGTTCTAGTGGTTGCATTATGCATAAGAGCAGAGTGAGATCTAGCCTATTTTCTACACACATATGAGAGAGAAGGGGAAAGGATTTGGGGTTTTTTTAAAGGAATTTCTATCAGCCAGGGGTGCAAATAGAGACCAAGTCCCACAAGCTACAGCCCAGGCAGCAGATTAGCACAAACCCCTCTAACAAATGTCCCTCAGCCCTGCTGCTGACACTCCCTCCCATCACTGTCACTGCCTCTTTCTGCTGCTCTGCATCACTGCCCCCACCATGTCCATCACCTCCATCACCTCCATGATGGCTCCTCCATGGCTGCCCCCACTGACGTGAGCTGGCAGTGATGCATTGGGTGAGCAGAGCTTGCCAGCACTAAATGAGCCCCCGTCTTGCTTAAATTAATGGTGCTGTGGATGCTGACAAGCCAAGGTAAACTGGGCTGGCTCCCCCTTCCCTGAGCAGGAGCTCACACAGTGATTTTTAGGGCTGTGAGCTGGAAAATTAATAGGAGGGTTCTACAACCTCCTGTTGCACTTGCTGGGCTGCACTCAGAAATACATATTTTTTTAAAATTATATCTCAAAAATCTTGATTTATTTGAGAAAACTTTAAATATATTGATTAATATATTAATATATTAACTAATATATCCATATATTAAAATATTAGTCAATATATTAATATATTAGTCAATATATTAAAATATTAACTCATATTTTTGCCATACGCTTTCTCTAAGTGCGTAAATAATATTTACAGCATGATTATGGTGCTTTATAATCTCACATTTAGGCCAGTGCTCCCTAAAAGCATCTTCAGTACGAAAACTGTTATCACTATATGAGCTATTCACTTGCATGCATCAATCTCCCTTCCAGGTTGGTTTTTCATACCCTGATGGGTTGCTGTAGCATTTAATTTCTTGCTCAGTCTCAATGTGCCTTAATTTTAATTGGGAATAGTAAATTATCACTGCAATTGGAGATGTTCTGGGGTAGAGATTGACAAATAGCAGGAGGTGATCAGCATTGTTTGTTGCTCGCTGCTGGGGAAGAGGTCTGGGAAGATGAGGAAAAGCAAAGAAAAGCAAATTATACGTTGCGTGTGAATTAGAAATGTGAAAGCCAGGAAAACAACTTATAAAGGCACCTGCTTCTGCTGAGGAATGCAACACAGACACAAAGCAGAGAGGAAAATAACAAGCCCAAGCTCCTCCTCATCCTCCACTGATTACCAGTGGTGTCTCTACTGGCTCCCTGCATGATTGCATCTCTTCCACCAGCCATTATTCCAGCCACCATCACGCCTAAATCTAAAGATTTTTGCTCTCTTAGCTGAGAAAAAACTCAGTGCCCAATTGTTTCTGGTGTGCACCTCACTCTGGGTTTCTAAAAATTATTAATCTTCTTTTACCCTGCAAAAATAGCCACGATTTTATGGGTATTTAAAAAAAAAGGGCCCAAATAGCCTCTTGTTAATGACACGTAGTCTGATATTCCACCTACTCCTGATATTCTGGGTTTTATTTCTTCTGCTGCTACGCTAGAAAGAGACTTAAACCTTTCAGCTTTCTCCATTGACTTCAGAATAATGGTTTTGTTGGGTTTGTTTGTCATTTTTACAGTTGGACATCTCCTGGGCTATTTTCATGGGAAATATTTTTCCACCTCTTCACTCCTCCTCTATATCACCCAATATTTGGTGTCCACCTGCTTCGTGCAAGTAGAAAATGCAATGTCTGCTTTGCTGCCTGTAAAATTCTGCATTTCTGGCTTTCTCCTCCCAGTGATTCAATGAATAAACACAATGATGCTGGAAAATCTTTGCTTGCTCTTGTGAGGCACGATCTCCATTGAGCTTTGCCACCTTCTCACTATCTCCTGAGATAATCCCCATTTAGCCTGGCAGGGTTTTTGTCAAGACTATCAAAGGCTTTCTCCAAGTCAATAAAGTTAATGATGATGGGTGCACAATTCTCCTCCAAAACCTCCTTGTTTTTCCTTTGAGCTGCTCGTGTGTCTCTGATTTCATCTGCGATAGAATTATCCTCCCAGGAGGTTTTCTCTGCTGCTGACACTAAGTCTATGCCACCCCGATAGGTCCCATCTGTCAGGTTTGGCATTTCAAGCCTCCCTCCACTTGCTTGTTCCTTCCTTGCCTCTCCAGGTTCACTTGTTTAACAGCCACACTGTTATTTTTTCTTACATCCTCCTTTAAGCACCATTTTGGCCCCAAATGGCTTCTCCTGCAGCCTCTGGAGATGGTTCCTCTGCTTGCCTGGAGATGGTTCCTCCACCTGCCTGGAGATGGTTCTTCCACAGCCACCAGTGCTGAGGGTATTTCTCTGAGCATCACCTGCACCATTAGTCCTTGGTTTTGGTTTTTCTTACCCTTGTAAATACCCTATTTTCCTACTTCTTTACTACAATGTTGGATATCCCACAGTAAATTCTTCCCTAGCAGTTTTTCCCTCATTCATAACATTTTTTAGTCCTTTTTTTTGTATACACTCTTCTCTCTATTCTTTTTTTCTTGTACTCAGCTTATTTCCTTTGTCTTTTTCCTTGTAGCTCAGAGAGATCTCTTTGATCCCCGTGTCTCTTTGATCCTCGTTGTCTTCTCAGCCTAGCATGGGAAGACACCACTCCCAACATGGTCCCACTGGCACAACATCATCCCAGACAAAATGGGCTTTATTCTGCTGAACAGGTGATAATTTGGGGTGCAGGGTAAAGAAGGAGAATTGCTGGTGCTTGTATTGATTCTTATTTGATTGAACCATGAAAGGAAGACATATAAATAAGGAAGAGATTTCCCAAGTATAGGGAGAATTAGTCAGTGCAATATTTATGTCCCACATCAAAAAACACAAGTGCCCAGAAAGAAACTTGGCTGAAAAGTAAAATTATCAGAGAATTGGTTGAGTTTTAGCTCAAGCCAACGAGGAAATATTTCTGCCCTTTTGTCTCTATGTGTTTTTGCTTTATTAATATTTGCTTCACCCCTGGAGTCCACCCAAGGGGGGGTTTTACTCCTATTCTGTGGCTAAAGTTCTTCCATCCCAAATAATGTCCAGGCTGCCCAGGAAGCTCTGAAGAACTTGGGCTTTCTCCTTCTCCATCAGTGGCAGTGGTGGAATGTCTTCTCCGGGTGGTTTTTCCCATTAATCCAAGATATAAGCAAGTCCTTATAGTCCTGTTCTCCAGGGCCAATGGCACAGATTTTTTTAATGTGATTTCTTTATTGACCTAAATAAATAGTTGTAAGTGGGACCCCCATTTATCCATTCACTGGCTCTAAACCAGAGGCCAGGATCTCACCTCCTTTTGTGAACTCAGCACATGCCTGATGCTTCCAATTGGTCAGAAGCCACCCGTAAAAATCAAGTTGGAATTTCCTCCCTATTTTAAGCTCGCTCTAATGGTTCCTTGATTGCTGGGCTGGGTCCCTGGGAATGCAAATGGGCAGTTAGACATTTTGATGCTTATTAGCATAAGCTGCTCTGCTAATTTCATGCAAATTGTTAAACCTGCGTGGGAAGATTAGACAAATAGCAGCAGATGCATTTTTATGGGCTGTGTTGTGTGCTTGATTTTTTTGAAAATAAACACCCTTAGTGGGTGAGCTGCAATGTTTGAAATTCCTTTTCCAGCCTTTTTTTTGAATGTTTGGGAAATGAAGTTTTGGAACATCACTCACAGGAGCTATGGCAGGGATGACCCAGGATCAGTGTTGGGCTGGTTTGAATGCAGAAACTCTCTGGGATCTTGTTCTACATCCCCAGAATATATTTATTCTGGGGTGAAAAGAAGAAATACCTCAGAAAATTGCTTGGCATGGTAGAGAAAACCTTTTTGGAAGCAGTAAAATACAGAAATCTGTGCAGAAGAGTTTAAATAGGAGAAGGGGGTGGTGGCAGGTGGTGATATGGGGCAATCTTTGGCCCTTGTCACTCATTATTTTGCTCATTTTTAAACCAAGCTCTCTTACCTGTCTTGTAATAGTAAGACAACTTAAATCCTAAGGAATTCCAAAGTTAATGGTAAACTTAAACAAGTTTTGAAGTTATAGATATAGTCACAGACACAAAAATGCCTAAATATCATTTTTCCTACTGCTGAAGCACATCCTCAGAGTGAATTTCAGTAGCTTCATGAAAGTGATGGGAGATGTTCTTCAAAGCAAGCAAACCCAGCATTTTTACTTCTGAAAAACCCAAAACCTGCTGGTATCTAGGCAGATCCCTCTTTTGTTTATGATCATCCGACCAACCAGAAGATAAGTAAGTCCTCAGAAGTTATGGTGCAGAAGATAAGTCCTTAGAATGTCGGAAACCCTTGAGAAGGTTGATGTGTGAGCAGGGAGAGGAGCTGTTTGTCCTTTGACACAAGGGCTCTTGGCTGAAAGGGATCATAGAATGTTTGAGGCTGGAAGGGACTTCTAGAGCTCATCTGGTCCAACCTCCCTACACCAGCAGGGACATCTCTACCTAGGCCAGGCTGCTCAGAGCCCCATCAAGCCTGACCTTGAATGACTCCAGGGATGGGGCCTCCACCCCCTCTCTGGGCAGCCCCTTCCACTGATCTGTCACCCTCAGATTAAAGAACTTTTTTCTAATCTCCAGCCTAAATCTCTCCTTTCCTGGCTTAAAACCATCACTCCTTGTCCTATCATTACAATCCCCTTTTTTTTAATGAGGGCTTAAATGTGACCGAGGACGAGATTTTGTCCCAAGTAGGTCAATGGAAGGAAATCTTTAGTATCTACCTACAGCCCATCTCACCTCCAAAAGAGAACACCAGCTTGTGGCCCCACAAATAGGGTTATTGGGCACTGTGTCTTCATTTGGATGCCACGCTCAGTTAATAACCAGATCTCCACCATACTTCTTTATTGCTCAGGCTGAAGGAGAAAGTAATTAAACTTAATAGGTATTGCCCTTGCTTTAAGGCCACCATACATTTGAAGTTGCCAGCAAAAAGTCATTAATACTAATAGAAGTCAGGAGTCCTAAACAAAGACATTTGTATGCTGAATAATCTACAAGGTGTACTTTTGGGAACAAATTATTTATGTTCTTGTACATCCTTGTGAACACAAACTTCCTGCTTCATGGGGTTCATTTTCTACTTCTTAAATTTGTAGTCAATTTTTTTGTGTGAGTCTGAAAGGATTTCTTAAGCAGAGCCAGAACTTCAGTGCAAATTTGTTTGTTTTGGGTTTTTTAAATGTTAACAACTTTTAATTTGAACGCAAGCAAGAATTTAAATATATATTTTTGTTGCAAATTCTAATAATGCTGGTTGAGCACTGGGCGCAGCTAATTGACCATATGGCTCCTTGATCTTCACAGCAAGGGGAGATTTGTGTTATCATTAGAAAAAATGATGTCAACATCTTAATGCAGCATCAATATGAGCTCAGCAGAGGCCTGAGAACAGGTAGGTGAGCTCCTCAGGAAAGCACCACGTCCAGATGTAGCTCTGTGATCTTCGAGTCATGATGGACAAGGTTTTGCTTGGAATTAGTGTCATGTTTTGCCCTCGTAAATAATTTTCTACTTCCCTGCCAGTCAAGCTTGGCTCGGTTGGCTGCTGCACGAGGAGCAGATCAATTGCTGCATAGAACTCAGGCTGAAATTGCTTCTAATTGTTTTCTGGGGGAGCCATTAGATCATCCACGTGAAGCTTAAGCCTCTACAACCTTGATGCATTTCCATGAAGAGCCCGTTTCAATACTTTAGTGACCCAATTATTTGAGTTCTGAGAAAAAAATGAGCGAGTGAACTTCAGTCCTCGCCAACTTCCCAAGGACAAAAAGCCAAGTGCCTCCATGTACTCTCTCTACTGTCAGAATAATGTCAAAAGACCAGTGTGCTGGGTGAAGAACTCCCCCCCCTCTCCCCAGCTTGTCTTGCTAGTGCTGAGCAAAAGAGAAGCAGCTCAAAGTCATGTCGTGCAGAGAGGGGAGAGCAAAACTCTTCTCTGCAGCTCTGAAGAGCTTCAAAACTCTTAAGTGGCAGAAAGTGAAACGTCTGCCTTGGGTTCCCGGCTTTGATCAGTGCTAGGAAGCTGGAGGTTTCCTTTTGAGGGTGAGTTTGCCCAACTTCCAGCACTAAATTGTCATGATACCTTTTCCTTAGCATTAAATGTTCACCCATTGTGTGTTTGCTTCTACTGCTTGTTGCCCTCAGGCCAACTCAAGGAGCTCAGCTCAATGAGCTTTACACATAAATAAGGTGGGGTTTATTTTTCAGCTGCTGGGTATAATCTGAGTCCTTCTTGTAGTCTCTCCCCAATATTTCCAGTGTGAACCCAGGGAACACAATATTTATCAGCACTTTAGCTGATGTTGCTTTAGGAGGCAATATTCCCCTTGGTGAGGTTTTTGGGTAAGGACACTCAAGCCCCCACTGGAGGAAACTTAGTGACAAATGCCCTTAATGTTATTTTAGGTAATATGTTCTCTCTGGACAGATATTGACAAAAAGGCCATTAAAAATTACCAGGCATCAAGAAGGTTACTGGAGGAAAGCGAAGACCTATTGATTTCTTGCTTTACAAATATGCTATTTATCCTAGTTAGCAGTTGCTGGTTTGCTACGGGATCTCTTATAAGGGCAATTATCAAGGCAGTGGAATTAATTATGTGGCCAGGAAAATGCTGTGGTGATTTGTATGGGGAGAGGGAAGGAAGGGAGGGAGCAGGGCTGAGGAGCATCTCTTCTTTAGGATGTCTGGAAGTAATTCATCTGGTGCTGGGCAGTCTGTTTACTAACTTCTCTCATTTTGAAGGAGTTGATCTCCTAGACCTCTAGTTTTGTCTTTTGAACACTGAAATAGGCATGATAAAGATTTAATATGACTTTTTGTTTCTATTTTCGGTTTGTGTTGAGCAAGCAGCTAGAATCCAAACAGCATCTCTAACATCACAGTTCAATGAAATATGTAGTGGGAGCTCTCAGAGGATGCTCTGAACATAGTCCTAAGAAAGCTCCCCAGATCTGTTTTGAGATTACAAAGTAATAGAACTATAGAATGGTATGGGTTGGAAGGGACCTCAAAGATCATCTCATTCCAACCCCCCTGCCATGGCAGGGACACCTCTCACTAGACCAGGTTGCTCAAGGATCCATCCACCCTGGCCTTGAACACCTCCAGGGATGGAGCATCCACAACCCACCCTGGGCAACCTGTTCCAGTGGAGCAGGAGATGGAGATGGGCAGGATCTGGCTGCCAGGCTACTGGGATATACATCAGCCTGAAACAGATGAAAAATCTTGGATATGATCTTGATTTGTTCAGGAAGCAAAAGGTCTCAATGAAACATGAACCTCATTCTGCTGGCAGGGAGCCACCAGCTCTGCCCCATGGTCTCTAACCCCATCTCCACCTCTCTGTCTATCTGCCTTGCTGCTGCTCTCTCACAGTTTGTCTTCTCCTTAAGTGACCAATGTCTCTCCAGTTCCTCTGTAATGTAGTCGAATCCTTTCATTTTTAAAGACTCATCTCTTTATTAAGTCACTAATTTGCTTTAATAATTCAGCCCTTTGTTCCACCCCTGTTCCTGATGTCTGACAGGTTGTTTCACTGCCTCTTCTCCACTTTCATCCTTGTCTGGGGTCTCCGTGTCTCTGCCCTTCTGCCTCTGCTTTTCCTCACAGCCTGGAAAATCTGACCCTGCTTTTAATACCTCTGCTGACATTTCACTTAATGATCCTATTACACATTCTGGGAGCTTTTTTCACTTGAGATTCTCAGAGCTCCATCAGTATCAATTAATTTGCAAACACCTTGATTTTATCGTGCAGGTTTTACACGCTGGGTAAACTGGGGCATGGAGAAGTCAACCAGTGCTCAGCATCACAGACAGGAGGAGCACAGCTCAAAAAGTGGTGCTGCCAAACATCTCCAGCTTCTCTGGGCTTCATCTGCAGCTCTAAATGGTGGAAACCAAGGCAGAGTAGATTTAATGCCCATGCACTGATCCAATTCCCGTGTGTGAACGACACAAAAAGGAAGGGAAAGGAGAGATTTAGGCTGGAGATTAGAAAAAAGTTCTTTAATATGAGGGTAACAATCAGTGGAATGGGCTGCCCAGAGAGGGGGTGGAGGCCCCATCCCTGGAGTCCTTCAAGGTCAGGCTTGCTGGGGCTCTGAGCAGCCTGCCCTAGGTAGAGATGTCCCTGGGAGGTTGGACCAGATGAGCTCTGGAGGTCCCTTCCAGCCTAAACCATTCTATGATTCTACTAAACTGAGTACTCCAAAGATGACCTAAAGAGTGCAGGGTAATATTTAAGCTCCCAAGATAAATATCAGTGTCCCCAGCACCCAGAGACATAAACATTTAAACACCAGGAGAGCCACTCATAGCGTGGTCCCTTCTGCTTTATCTTGTTCAAAGTAACTTGAACACATTTATCACGACTGAGCTGAAATTTGCCACTTCACTCCCAAATCCTTTAATGGCTTTTCCATGTGACCAGCACTGCAGGGGTCTTGTTTTGATGTTCAATAAGGAGGACACGTAGATGTAAATGTCTTGCTCCTGACTCTTACTTATTCTTTTAAATTGAATTAACGAGTTTTTGTGTCAATACAAATTAGATAAATGGCTGGAAGGACTTGTTAGCCTGTTTCTGGTGTTTGGGGCTTTTTTAAGGCTTCTAAACTTAATTATGCATTTGTTGACAAAGGGAAGGGGAGGAAAAAAAATCCATCACAATTATGAACATTTCGCTGGAAGGCTTGAAAGGGCAATTTGGAAATCAGATGATCAAGTAGTTAAGCAGATATATTAAAAAATGGCAAGGCAACAAAATTCCTGCTTTTAAACTGTCAAGTAAGTGCTTATGTACTTGTTGTGTGTGTGTCATCAAATTACACAGTAAAAGAGTAATCTCCTAATATATCCAGATGACCATGAGGGATTTTCCTCCAATCTGAGCTGGACCAGACGTGATGGAACATGGTGGGTTGGTAATTGCAAGAGGCTTGAGCTGAATTAAGAGCTATTCCCTCTTTGAAGACAATGACAAAGCTCATGGTGGTTGATTGTAGTAGGGCAGGGGCACTAAGAAGATCCACGTTGAAGCGTAGAGCAAAAGATGAGCAGAGAACTGGCCTCATGATGCTGAGGAGAAGCAAGAACCAGACCCAGTTTTCCCTTCTCAGTTAGAAGTAGAGAAATGTGGCCATCCAGCTTTATTCTCCCACTTTCAGATCCCAACTTATTTGCAAATAGTCAGCACATGCCTATTAAAAAGTCACATGTGGCAAATCTTGTCCCAGTGTGGCACTGGGATAATGAGCTCGTTCACCAGAGGCTTCACATTGTGGCCAGGAAAAACGCTCCTCAATTAGGACCTTCCTGCAGGAGAGAAGGAAGCTCATGAAAATTAATTTGTCTCTCTCATCATTGCCCCTTCTGACCATTTATAGTGCACGAAACTCCTCCTGACAGCAGATTTTTTTTCTCCTGAGCTTCCCCCAGCTCCTTCTGTGGAGCTTCTCCCCTTGGTTCAAAGCTTGTTGTCAAGGTCTAACGAGGAGGGTGGCAGTGGCTGAGCCAAGCCCTCTGCTTGGAATCACTCAATGGAAAAGACATGTGCCCATTCATGCATATTTGATACATCACTTCTAAAAATAAAGGGACTTTTTTAATCTAAGAACAGCCCGTTTTCCAGTGGAAGTCAGAAATAACTCAGATGATGCTGCTATTCCAAGCTGTCTTCACCCACCTCTGACTGCAGGGGATGTTTCCTAAGCAATACCTATGAAAAAAAAGAGGGAAAAAGTTGAATTTTGGCTTGTTGTGGGTTTTTTTTTCCCCAGTGATGCTTTAGGATGTTGGGAGTAGCCTGAAGGGAACGCTGCGGGTTGCAAGATAAAGTTGAAGGGCACAGCAGAAGCTTGGAAAATAGATCTAAAAAGACCTTGCTGGCTCATTTTTCAGGAGCAGAGCGGTGGCCTCCCCGAGGAGATCAAGTTTTCTTCCCCAGGATGCTCTGAGCCTTTGTCTCTCAGAGCTTCAGGAGATGCCACATTCCCAGGCAGATGCCTTCATGTCTGCAGGTTGCAGCCCTGCCCCACCAGCAGCTCACTGCTGAGCTACGGGAGCCGCAGTAATTAAAAGAATTTATCTCCTCTTCCCAGGATCCTGCCTACCCCGGCAGAAAAACATTCCTAATAAAATGATCTCAATGAAATGGGAAGGCAGGGGAAGGTTTTGTGTGCTCGGTGCTGCTCCATGGAGGCAGAGATGCCATTTTTCTGGGTGGGATTGATGAGTTTGGCTCCTCTGAACATCAGAAGCTCAGGCTGAAAGTCTGGATTAAAATGAATTAGGGGCATTTCCAGTGTAGAATGCTCCGTGTCACTGTGTTTTTCTTCTCTCTCTGTGTGTACATTCACCCTTCTATTCTTCTTATAACTGTTGGGAGAGACTTCCTCTATTTCTCTCTATTTTCCCTCAATTCATAGAGGTCTCACCATCTATCTCAGCCCCCATAAAGGCACTTTTTGCTGCTTGCTGTCCCTGTAATGATGGCTTCTGTTATTCAGGAGCTGCTGGATTCTGCCCTTTGTGGAAGAATTGACATTGTTCCTTTGGCACACACTGCTATTAGGACATGCAATGGAAGGATCTAGTGGGAGGTGTCCCAGCCAGGGAACGAGATGATCTTTAAGGTCCCTTCCAACCCTTACAATTCTATGATTCTCACTTGGGTAATTATCAAAACCTAGGCTGTGTTAAACCAGGAACCACAGAAATTCAGGGTTCTATGATTTTATGTGGCTCCTGCTTTCTCAGCAAGAGAGCAATGGCTGCAAGGTCTTCCATGCATGAGGAGAAAGGGAGGAGAAAGCAGGAGCAGGATCCTTCTCCTCCATGCACTCTTAGTATATCTGCTTGTCCTGCACAAAGGCAAATGTCTGAGCTGTGCCTTTGTGTGTGCAATAAATGCAAATATTTCTGGTAGCTCCTTTTGGTTGATTTTCTGTTATTTTCACCACTTGGCATATTTTGTCTGGGATCTTAGTTAAGCCTCTCTTCTTGGTTATTCCACTGCAGCTTGGTATAGACCAAAAGAAATAAAAATTCATTTATAGGAGCTGGCCACAGCAGCAGAGTTGAGAGAATGAGATTGTGGAATGACTGGTGTGCAGTTTAGAAGGTTGCTGGGGAGGGCTGTAAATTATGCCATGTGTGCTTCATCAATTATATAGATAAAACTGTGAAGGAGAGTGGTTTGTCAGAAAAGATAAGAAAAGAGGGACTGAGCCTAGATATATATTCTGTGCTGATGATCTGGTCGTTTGAGGAGGGAGAGAAGTCACTTGGAGAAACCACTTAATAAATTTAATGACTCTGGGAAGGGACGGGATAAAAAAGAGCAAGGATAAAATGTTAAGTAAGCTTGCAGCTGGAAAATCAGTGGTGCTGCTCTTGAGGTGTGCTAATGGCTGGAGGGGTTGTCTGGAAAGAAAGCTCAGGGTGAAGAAGATAAGGTTCCCCATCTCTGACCACGTGGGAAGGGGTCTTGGTCCAGGGCTGGGTTCAGACAGGGGCCAGGACATCCCCCAGAGGGCTCCCAGGCTCATCACAACGTGTTTTCTCAGATATGACAAGATCAAGCATTCCCCCCACCCCAGGGTTATGGGTGTTTCCAGATGTGAAATGGCACAAGGAAAACAGGAGTATTTTTATCATTTCTTCTCTATTCCCAATAAAAGGAGGATGGGGGAAGGGAAGGATGATTTGCACATCCAGAAAAATACACATAAAACTTGGGTATCAGGATAAGCTTGGGCTGGATTTACTCACATCTCTCTTCTTCCCTCACCCAGATGTTGGGTTTACCCTCTGCCCCTTTGGAGTGGGGAGGTGTGGGGCAGAGCAGCTGTAAAAATCAGAATGTATGGGGTCGGAAGGGACCTCCAAAGGTCACCTAGTCCAACCCCCCTACAAGAAGCAGGAACATCTCTAGGTCAGGTTGCTCTGAACCCCATCAAGCCTGACCTTGAATGTGTCCAGGGATGGGGCCTCCACCACCTCTCTGGACAACCTCTTCCACTGATCAACCACCCTCATATTAAAGAACTTTTCCTAATATCCAAAAAATACTGCAAAACAAATCCCACATCCTAACTGTTGTCCTATTGGCATTTTTCTAGAGCAGAAGCCAAAATGATTTTCATATATAGCAATGACAGAAAGTCCTCTGAGATGTAGCAGAGTTGGCCCAGTTGTCTTTTTGGCTTTAATAGGGTACCCATCCACTCGTTTAATGGCCTCATTTCTGTGGGTAATAAATTATTATACTCCAAGCCCATGGATGGGATTGATGGGGTGTTTCATCAAGGCCCTTGACATTAGAATAAAACAAGCTCCAGCCTTAATGACAGGTGGTATGTCACTGATATGTCAATTCATACCAGTTTGTGGCTCTATTTACCAAAAGATGGCAATACTCATATATAAAAAATTGTCCAAAGGGTGGCAAAGTGGAGGTTGCCCCCATAGTGTGACCACGGCCACCTCTGCTCTGCCCTGCCCAGAGGACACTGTCACCACCCAGGGCTGAATTACACCATCCTCACCTCTCAATGATTATTTATAGAGCTCATGAAGCCAATTACTTAATTATTCCTGGTGGGTCACTGCGTTTCGGAGCAGATGTCAGCTCTGCCACCACCTCTCCAGTATCTGGGGTGACTTTCCAGCAGGGACACCAAGGTGTTGTCCCCCATACAAATCCCAGCCAGCTCTCAAGTCTCACGGATGAATTTAATGGGCAGCTTTTCATTAACAGAAAATGTGCTTGAGCAAATTCCCCTCAGCTACAAATCTGCATGGCTCGCCTCAAATTATATCAAGTTACCTCCTCAGTCAATTTGGGCAATTATTTGATTTTATAAATTGTATCAAGGCAGTATTTTTTTTTAAATTAAGCCCTTTTTTTCCCTGTCCCTCATTGCCAGCAGAAGGCTCTCACACAGCAGAGTTTACCTTTCATTTGTGCCTGGGTAATAACCCATTAGGTCTGCTGAGAAATAACCATGTTTCTTATGCAATGTCAACACCTCCTTCCATTTACTCTTTCTCTCCAGGAAACACAGAGTGAATCCCAGATGCTGCAGCTTTCTGGTGTCCTTGACCCACTGGAGAGCTAAGGGAAAGTAATTAAAAGGAGCAAATTGCTGAGGATTTAAGGCTGGTAGGACACAGCTTTTTATTTTCTTTTTTCCCCCTGTGGCAGGGGTGAAGTTCAGGAGGCAAAATGAGGTTTGAAGGGTTTCCAGTTGGGTCATTTGGTACTTCCCAAAGGCCAGAGGTCTGGATAATTTCAGGAATCCCCAGTGTTCTTTTTTAAATCTACTTTTTACACCTCTGAGATTCTGTTTCTACATAATTTTCCCTGTTGGGTGAAATGGGAAGATCTCATCTAACATTTTTAGCTAGGGTGGTCACCAGCAGGATCTACCAGCAGTTTGTTTCCATCTCCAACTCCTACCTCCAGCTAAAAACCCCCTGTATTTTTAGTGGGATGTATAAAAGTTATGAGATGCATTTCAGACCCGTGAATAATTCAGGTTCTGACGTACAGCACAGCTCCTGTTTCCCTGATATAGTAACACAGACGTTGTGCTGATGGCTTTAAATGATTTATTCCCCTGGGTTAATAAAACAATGATTCTGAAAGGCTCTTCCAGGCTCCTTTAGTTAAATCTTGAGTGCTCGACCAAGTTTTCAGAGTATTATCTGCAAATCATAGAATAATATAAATAAATCCAATGCAAGCACATCTTTTGGGGTGTCTTTCAAACATACTCTTGCTTGAAGGGTTTCTTGACCAGTAAGATGATGAGTGCAAGATAACTTCCAAAACGTGGTTTCAGCCAGAATTAATGTTTCTAGTAGTTCTTTTGGAGTTTATCTTCCTTTATTTTATAAAAAATAGAGGAGAGGCTCAACATCAAGCACCTTTTCCCAAACTTTGAAGCTGCTGTGTGTTTAATATATGAAATATATAGATATAATAATATATAGAAAATACATTTAATCCCGTGAAGCTCCTCCCTGCACAAGGGCCACTCGAAGCATCTAGAAAAGATCAAAGTTTTTTTACGTGCTTAATTGGATTTATGCTTTTCAGATTTCTTTCTAACTCATAATTGGGTCCTTTTGACTGCTCTGGCTTGATGGGCTCTCAGCTGAATGAGCAGCTCGTGGGTGGAGGACCCTGGGTCAGGTGCTGCTGGGGAGGTCATCAAGGCTATGAGCCATGGGAAGAGATGATAAAAGGGGAGTTCCCAAGGTGGGAGGGTACAAATGATCTCAGGGGTTTGTAGGGGAGCTAAAATCCTTTGCAGAGGTGAGGGGAAAATGAGGTTAGCTGTGACCTTGCCTTAGATGGGAGCAGTTTGTTGGAGAGCTACAGTTTGCTGGGATGCTTGGGAAGAGGAGGAGGAGGGGAAGCCATTTGTGGAGATGGAGGAGTTAAGGTGAGTCCTGAGGATTTTTCTTATAATATATACATATAATGTGAATCAAATGAGTCCTGAGAGCTGCCGAACACCAGGTAACTGTGAACAAAAAAATAAGAATAAAATAGGTATGTAGTCAGAGAAACCTGGGGCTGGGTTGGCAGCTTTATTTGGGGTTGTTGGTGGAGCAGATATGTTGTGCTAATCCACCTCTGCCTTGCTGTGGTGGCAGGAATGGTGTCCTGAGGTCTCCTTTGTGGTTGTATCTCATGTGTCCTTGTCTGGTGAAGGATTTTACCACGTGTGCAGCTCCTGGCAGAGACACTGGTTGAGGAGCCACCTTAACCCTGCTCCTGCTGCACACATGAGCTGAGATTTCTACCCTCGTGCTGTTTGGTTGGGTTGAGGTAGGTCAAGGCTTTGGAGGTGGCTTGTGAAGAGTTGATTCAGTGCAGAATAGTTCTTCTTGCATTTTAGAGACCTCTTATTGCAAGCCCTAACTCAAGGACATTCTGCCCTTGACCTCCTGCCCCACATGTGTTGCAAAGAAGGTCTTGGAGCTGGGTGAGAACTAAGATAAGAAATGATTTACCAGAAGAGGTGATGGAAGAAGTGTGGAGCTGTAAATATTTGGGTAGGGAACAAATATCACAGACTTTTCTGTTATAAAAATGCTTTATTGCCATTAATTTAATTTAACTACATCTATGGAGGGGATGTTGCAGCTAAACTGACATGATGCTAATAAAAGGGATTTTTTTTAAAGTTTTGGAGCATAAAATAAAGCAGCTGGTTTGTAGACACTTTAATAAGTGACACTTTTGAGAGGAGTGTCTAAGGAGGGTTGCTTGCTCCAAAGTCAACGTGTAAGTCAAGGAAGCAATTCAGAGCAGACCCCAGGAGCCTTCTCCACTTGGCCCAAGCAATGTCATCCCACCCCATTTGGGACATGCTCTAAATTAAGTGTTAGGAACGTTCTATTTACCATGTATAATTTATGTTTTTTAATATGATTTAAAAGCTGGAACGTGCCTTCCACTGAAGTCTGGGGGTGGGGAGTCCCCTGAGCACTTAAGCAGTTAACTTGGAGCAGAGTGAAGAGGCACCAAATTGCGTCAGTTTAATTCCCAGGTCACCGATTCCTCCTGGTTCAACCCAAGTAGCACAGAGTGTGTTTTTTAGAGTTTTCTCCAGTTCATTTGCTCATTAGTTTACTCTGGATTGGAGCCCACAAAGCTCCCAGTAGAACGTGAGCTTGGGTTTTGCAGCTTTTAAACTGAATTCCTGCTCTTTTTAGGGCAGGTAAAGGGAAGCCATTAATCACCAGCCTGAAGACAGAGCAGTAAATGTAATATTTAATATGCACACCTTCCCCTGCAATCACACAGAATATTATGTGTACTTAAAGACCTCCATAAAACTGGTGGAGGAGGGAGGTGCTTTGTGCCAGTAGGACACAATAAAGCAAAAATCCTTTGGAGCACATACAAGCAGTGCCTTTATCTCTGATTTTTTTTGCTTAAATCCCTATCAGCAAACTGTTAAGTGAAGGGATTATTAAACCTGCATGTTGGGACCCTGTGTGGGTGTTGTGGGGTTTTGGCAGGAGCTCAGTACATTGGCCTGGGGGTTCACAGGTGTTGTCTGATGGAACAAGTCATCAAAGGAGCTGACAGACGGGTCTTCATGAATTTTACAGGATGCTCTGGTGGCCAAGGACAGACCTGGTAAAAATAGGGAGGGTGGTTGGAATCAAGGTCTTAGAGACAAGCAGAACCACAGCTCTAATAAGCATTAAAATTTCTTCTCTCTGTCTTCTCTGCAGGGTTTAGGGTAAAGCTTTTAACACAAATTTCAAAATCAGTTTGGTTTTTCTTTCCAATTTTGAAGGTACTTGGGGGTCCCCATGAGATGGCTTCAGGGTGGATTAAATCCTACAGACCCAAACAGAGTAACTGGAACCTATGGGGATGATCTACTAGAGGAGGTCTTGGATTAGGATTTGTAAATTGAATTTTTAGCTCAGTCCCACACTTCATGTCTGGTCAGTCTGTTCTCTTCTTGCTAAAATAGAGATTAGATGTTAAATTAAATTTAAATAGATGTTAAATTAAATTTAAATAGGTGTTTCTATTTGTTAGGGGTGGTATTAAGAGAACAAAATCCAACCCAGCTGTCTCAGACACAAAGAAAAGGAGTATTTGAATGACATCCCAAATAGGAAAAAAAAAATTATATTGTTTATTTTTGTTGTTTATTCATTTTACTTTCGCTCTGCTTGTGTTTCATTGTGTGTGAACATCCAAATTGTGGTGTTTGTGCAAGGCCATGGGTGAGATAGGTTGGAGAAAAGTAGAAAATCCTGAATGCTGAACCAATCTCAGAAGTGTATTGACCTGGGAAGTTTTTCTGCTGATGTTCACCTGTGTTGGAAGAAAAATTTCAGAGGCTCCTCCAGGTTCACATTGAGTGATTATCTCAATTTTTATCCATCCAAGCTGTGAGAAGACTTCCAAAGATCTGACGCGCTCATCTTAAAGTAGTTTCTAACCATCTTGGCTGTTGGGAATAGCTCCAAAGCAAGTAAATATTTATTGAAGTCTCTGCATCACAAAGATAAATAACCCAGAATTGAATATTTTAAGTCAGTCTTATGATTTATTTTTTTTTTATTTATTTTTTTGGATGCATTCTTGTGATTTTTGGGATGGGGGGGGAGCTGACACAGAATATTTTCACTTGTGCTGTGTATTGGCAGACGGGGACAATATTTTCTCCTGGGCAGTAACATTTGTCAGGGATGGGTGACATCCAGAGAGGTGCTGGAAGCCCCATCCCTGGACATTTTGAAGGCCAGGCTGGCTGGGGCTGTGAGCAACTGATGTAGTGGGAGGTGTCCCTGCCCATGGCAGGGGGGTTGGAACTGGATGATCTTTAAGGTCCCTTCCAACCCTGATGATTCTATGGGAGCTCAGATCCAGCCTCTTCTGCCTTTGTGGTGGTTCAGAAAGTTCCCTTCCCAGGGCTGAGACAGGTTTAACCCATGGGCTCTGGTACATCCCCACGTTGGGAGCTAGAAGCAAGAAAATCTCCATTTAACACCTTGAGTGCTGCCAATGAACTGGGAACTCGCTGTGATCTCGACACCACATCCCTGGGGATCCCCATAACCTGGAAACCCCAAACTGGATCATCCAATATCCATTTTCTTTGGGGGAAAGTACAACTGGGTTGGCAGGTTCTTAAGGTTTCAGTTCTGTAGAAGACACAAGGACTGTTTCTCTTGGGTTGGATGATGTTCTGCACTTGGTTGAGCTGCACCCAAGTGCTGGGTGAAGGAGGCAACTCTATTCTTCTTTCTACCAGGGGAAAAAACTCATATCAGGAAGGGTTGGTTCTGTATTATTTAGTTCTTGATGGTTTTTCCATGATGCTTTTATTTCTCAGCACTGCTCTTAATCCTTAAGTAACTCTTCTTGCCTGCTCGACTCCACCACCTTATTTTCCATATGCTAATGGAATTTGGGCTGCTGGTAACAGCTCCCTAATCAAACTTTAAAACATCTGTGTATTTAATGAGTAGTCCTGGCAGTCTTAACTATTCACTATAGCTGGATGATGAAAACATTTAATTTTCTCCCTAAGATATATACAAGTCAAAGCTGTGCTGGAGAATGGGGCAATTAAATCTGAGCAGCCCATAGTTTTCCCAGGCAACAAAATACATGTTTGAGGTTTTTGAATGTACATCTTCAATGGGGAAAGCTGAGACAGCCACAAGCTAATCACAGCAGAGGAATTGGCTTTAAAATTCACAAGCAGCCTCGTACATGGGGCTTTTTGCTATGGAGATGATGAGAAGATGCAGGTTTAATGCTGCTCACGACCATCTTCTTGTTTCTTTTGGGCCATTTCAGACCCAATCCCACTATCCCCTAATTTTACCTGTTTCTAACATCATCATGGAGCAGCCAGTTGTGTCTGTCTTCTCTGAGCAGTTCCTTTTTCCATGCAAGCTGATCAATTTAAGCTGAAAATATTTGCTTTTCTGGAAAAAAATTAGTATTTTAGCTATTATTTTAAATAGTATGATTATAGTATAAAAATAGTGTTTTAACTATTATTCTCTCCTGCTTAATGTTGAGTGTACATGTTGATGTGTTGACTTTCAGCAAGTTTTACAACCTGCCACATAATTTTCAGGCTTGGGATGCTCCAGATGGTCCTGACCTTCCATCCCATCTGTGGGTGGTTGGGTTGGGTCCCTGACCTGGGCTCCTGTCCCATTCTATCTGAGCTGTAAAAGATGAGATCATTTAAGAGTATAATTCCTGAGAGATCCCAGGAAGGTAGAAGGGAGAAAAGATGAAACTAAGGGTGAGGAGCATTAGGGGAAAGTGGGAAGCAAAGGAGCAGGAGGGACGTTTTGAGGTGGATTTTCTATCTCCTGCAAGCTTCACAAGCTCATAAAACATCATTTTTTAAATATCATCTCTCCAGGCAAGAGAAGTAGAGGGAGGGAGTTCCTCTGTGAGTGCAAATCAGGCTGGTGGCAGCAGCAGTGGTGAGACCAGTGGGACTCTGGGAGCCCAGATCAGTTGGGTAGGAGCTGAATTTCCTTTTGGAGCCCAACTTCAAGCACCAAGGGATGGGTTCAAAGGCAGAGATTGGAGCTATGCTCCAAACTGAGGTTTGAGCCTTTGAAAATGTCCTTCCTAAGTTTCAGTGCTGTCTCCCTGCTCCTGGTAGATCATGAGACACTTTCTACTCTCCTTTCATGCTCACCCCCAGGTGAACATGGGGGAGAAACACCTTTCATGCCTGGAGAGGAGTGTGGAATGAGGCCACAGCTACCCAAGGCTTATAAGCAGGGTCTCTTATGGGTAGAGTTGAAAGGATTTCATTAATGGGAACTGGCTGTCATCATCAGCTGCTGAGGGACATGCATCCAGACCCCCCCACCCTGTAGCATCCTTGACCCACCTACACCTGGGAGGCTGAATGGAAACTTGTGGCTGATGCCTCTTACTGAGAAGGAGAAATAGCAGCTGGCAAAAACTAGGATATCTGAGTTTATTCCATCTAAATCTGAGTTTATTCCATCTAAATTTGAGTTTATTCCATCCAAACGCAAGTCTGTTTATTATTTATTCCTGCTAACTAGGAGTTTATTCCATCAAAATCATTAAATATGCATTTAAGCACTATTAAAAAAATTTGCTGTGTTTAGGGAGCTTTTTTCTTTACTTTCCAACATGAAACACTTTAAAAGAATTTTATTCAACGCTTCTATGTTCTGAAAATGTACCAAAGAGGCTTCAGCCCCCCCAAAGAGGCAAAGTTCCAAGCCAAAGAAGATAACACAGACCCAAAGTAATTATTAATAGCCAGTAAATATGTAGATTTGCCTGTGGGGCAATGAATATAAATTATAATATTTCACATGGAGTTTTCCTTCTAATTGCATTTCTTCTGTCATATGGGTGGACTTGATGATCTTAAGGTGATTCTGTGATTCTCTATAAAACTATGAAAACCCCAGAATACAAAAGAAAAAGCAGATTAATTTCTGAAAAAAAATCAGTGTGTTTTCATTCAAACTTGGAGAGGTCTAGACTAAAAGAAAAGAAACCCAAACAAGCATCCCCTGGGGTGTCTCCACAGAAATCTGAATTTCATTGGTTTGATTCCTCTGTACCAACCCAACGCTGAGAAAAGAGCAATAAGGGAAAGTTGCAGCTAAAGGAGCTCCAAGTGATGGAGGACACTTGGCCAGCACAGCCCCAAACCTCCACTTCATCTTCCAGAATGTTGCTGCTCCCTCTGCAAGAGACACATCTCAGCACTGCAGTTAATTCCAGGCTTGAAGGACTGTCCTAAGTCTAGAAGATGGAAGATTACTGCAGAACGTCAGTGGGGTTTAAATCAAGGGAGGTGCATTTGCAAGAAAATCTATCTTAATGACTAGCATCAAGTAACATATGGTCCTGGAGTTGTCTAGAAGAGGCATCTGAGCTGCCTTTTGGGAAT
This sequence comes from Brachypteracias leptosomus, assembly GCA_013401335.1. Taxonomy (NCBI): domain Eukaryota; kingdom Metazoa; phylum Chordata; class Aves; order Coraciiformes; family Brachypteraciidae; genus Brachypteracias; species Brachypteracias leptosomus. The sequence goes on along the minus strand of VYZX01028647.1, from coordinate 488,699 downwards.
ATTCTGAGGAGCTCCTAATTGTTGATGAGGAGAAGTGGTAGATCTTCTGCTTCAAGTGATTAAAATCATCTTCTGATAGAGAAGTTGCCTATTTGAGTCCTTCAGAGTGTGTCCCACTTCTGTGGTTATTGTAAAAATAACTATTTATGGCGCTGATGGGGGGGTTGGTGCTTTATGGGTCACAGCTCTCGAACCAAACCTCCTGTATCACTGGGCAACAGTGTGGATAGTTCCTCCTTTTCTGCCTCTATTCTTCCTCCTCCTGCTTCTCTTATTTTCATTCTAATATAAATTTAAAACCATTTCCCAGACCTTGCAATAATTTGATGAAGTGAATCTTTGTTTTCCAGCCAGCCTTAATCAAAGCCCCAAGTCAGGCTGGAGTTTTCTTTGGGGCTGGTTCTCCTTGTCTCTAAGGAGACGTTGCAAAGACCCCTCCAAGTGTTTGTTGGATGTTTCCAACCCCGTTTACACTTTGTGGAAGACCAGAGCATTTGAAAGACTTTAACACTTTTTTATCTGATCCTTCTGCTGTTGAGTTACGTGCCTTTGATTTACAAACCTTTACCATAGACCTTCGTTAAAAATATGAGATGCTGCTTGGATTTCCTCCAGAGACTTCACTCCCTGGGAATACTTGAAGCTCCTTGAGAATCTCTCTTCATTTTCTCTTCTGTTTTCCTTTAAGTTTGCACCTTATCTGCAGTTTTGCCACGAAAGTTGGTGTCAGCTGCTGACACCACGATTTTCCCAGGTTGAAGGAGACAAAGCAGCTTTGGTCTCCCTTCCCAGTCCCATCATTTTGATGCACAATTAAGCAGAGCTGAAACTGGGAGTTGTTTCTGAGAGCACAGCAGAAGGAGGCTGCTCAGTCCCCTGGTTCCCTCCAGCCGTGCAGTGACAGTTTCAGCAGTTAACTTAATCCATGTTTAATCCAATCTTCCCGAGTTAAATATTTCTTTTGATGCTTCAAGAGGAAAATATGTCATTTTCTTTAATTCTTTCTGTCAGGGGAATATATCATCTGGAGATGAAACCCTTTGTGTGTCAGGAGGCCTCCATCACCTACTATTGTGGCATTTCACATCCTTCTTCTCACCCTCTTTCTTGGGTCAATACCCAACTGGAAGAAGCTGCTTTCACAGGTCTATGGTAAACCAGCATCTATAAAACACTATGAATTATTATATTCCTAAAATATTGATGTTTCCCTACATCTTAAGGAAATTAACTGTTTATAAAGTTGTGGGAGTTAATTTCCCTGTCTAAGGGAGGTTCATAGAATGGTTTGGGTTGGAAGGGACCTCCAAAGGTCATCTAGCCCACAATAAGCAGGGACATCTCAACCTAGGGCAGGTTGCTCAGAGCCCCATCAAGCTTGACCTTGAATGTCTCCATTGAACTCTTGGAAACTTGGGTCTGGGTGCTACCTATAGCCAGAAGCAATGATGATGGGTATCCATAGTTGCCATGTTTTTCTTTTGGAAAGACCATTAAACTCTCTTTATTTTATTTAATATGGGAATACTGATAGTTATCCTATGGCAAACAGCAGTGCTGGTGGTGTTAAGTGTTGGAGCCCAACAGTTGGGTGGTATCCCCAGTGCTCCCAGCTAAGCCACACCATGGGAGCTGTGGAAACGATGCTGGGTTGGTCACGAGTGGCTTCTTCTGTCAGATTTGTCTTTTCTCCCCTCCTTTTGCTGCTGTGGTTGTACCAATTATACCAAGGGAGCGGTAACATGATTTTTTGGTCATGAGAGGTTAGGGTTCCTCCTAAAGCTGAAGGCAAAACAACTCCCTAGTAGTTGTTAGTGCTATTATAGGTGTAGAAATAAAAATAAACAAGAGACAGAATGGTTGGGTTGCACTCAAGCCTTTTCTTTCTTAAAAAAAGTCCATAATATGATGCTTAGGACTTTGGGCTTTGTTCATGCATAAGTAGCTACACTTTGCATTGAACTTTTCCTCCTACAATTGCACCGAGTGCAAATGAACCCCACGATTTACCACAACCTTCTGTGTGCTCATGGCATTAATACATTTCAACCCCAACCTGCAGCCAGGGTTGTGTTATTTAGGGGCATGTCAGTGCAGTGACATTTAGATTGGACCTGCTTTGGTTACTGTTTGCTCTTTATTGATCAAACCTGCTCTGCTGTGGCTGGGCGAGTCTCCCAAGCTGTGCATTGTATTATTACTAGTGATAAGAGAGCATCCCTGGGTGCTATTACTGATATACATCTTTAGCCCATTAAAATGCAAATTTTAAGGTGTGCAGCAGATAGCGATCTCTGCACCTTACAGCACTGCCAGGGCTGGCTAATTATGACTCCAACTATTTCTCAGATAAGTGAACACTAAGTCATTATAAAACCCGTAATGTGAATCCTTTTATTTCCCTTGTCCCCTGACTATTGAGCTGCAGATAATCTCATAAGGCAGCTTCTTGTTTCCAGAATTAGTGCCCAAGAGTTTATTCATTGCTCTAAATCTGAGAGCAAATAGAGCTAGGAAAACCAACCCAGGGTGCCTATTGTTTGTCTAGAGCTTCATGAACATGTGCAGCCCAAAGATGTCTAATTTATGTCAACAAGACCAAAAAACTTTGGTGTGTTTTTTTATATCATGCAGCTCTTGGAGAACTCCTTGGTTTGAAGAAATGGTTTTTTGGGTAGTCCTGTTTCTGCTATTTTTTTTTATCTCAAGGCTCAGCAAGAACCTAGAGATTTACAGCATTAAATACGACTCTGGAAGAGTCTTTTCCAGCAGAGAGCTGCTCTCTGAGGACAGACCCTCTTAGATCTCACCTAAACCCCATCCATACCCCAGCACCCTGTGGTCTCCCACTCTTCAAAACTCCTCAGGAGATTCCTACCCTGACCACTTAACTCTGCTTGATATTACACCAGCATCTGCAAACCTATCAGCAAAATAATAAGTTTTTATCATAATTCAGTAAGAAATTGAGTGGATCTTTCATGCAATGGCATTTATATACAGCCGAGCCTGCACGTTGATTTCTGTACGTGAGAATACTCAGCGGGCAAAGTGAGCTATAGATTTCATTTCATCTGAATTTACCTTCTTACAGAAGTGCCTCTTGATCTGGTTGGTCTGATATTTTTATAGCCGTTCCTGTTTGAACACGGATGGCCCCATTGTGTTAAATAAAGATAGAGGGAAAAATCCAATCTGCTACTTTGCAACTTGTGATCTTCTGGTTTAATATGACATTTATGATCATCATTTTTTTTTTTCTCCCCCTCTCTTTCTCCCAGGTTTCAACTTTTTTTGGCTGAGAGATTAACTGTGTGTGTGTTAAGCCAGACATAAGCCCTTGGCAATATGGCAGAGGAGCTTTGTAATAAAGCAGCTCTCAATATTTGTTCCAAACCTGAGAGGAAACTTTTCTTTGAGTTAAAGTTTAGGTAACTTTCCCCGTGTCGATTTTTCTCTTTGACTCCATTTGAAGAGGCCACCCCCAGCTGGCTTTGGAGACACAACCAAGATCTTTGAAAGATGAGCAGCTACATTAAAAGGAAGAACAGAGAGTGGTTCCAGTGCAGCAGGTTAAATAGGAAAGTCTATGGCAGGGGCTTTAATTACAGCAATGACACTGTGTGGCCACCCCAATGTACCTTGTGGTACTTGGATGTAGAGCCAGAGAGAGGAAAACCAGATCCCCTCCGAGAAGGGGACCAGCAGGGAGGGATTTATTGATGGCTCTTCTCATAGAATCGTCAGGGTTAGAAGGGACCTTGAAAATCATCCAGTTCCAACCCCCCTGCCATGGGCAGGGACATCTCCCACTACATCAGTTGCTCACAGCCCCAGCCAGCCTGGCCTGAAAAATGTCCAGGGATGGGGCTTCCAGCACCTCTCTGGGCAACCTGGGCCAGTGTCTCCCCACCCTCCTGGGCAACAACTTCTTCCTAATGTCTCATCTGAATCTCCCCACCTCTAGTTTTGAGCCATTCCCCCCAGTCCTACCACTACCCAACAGCCTCAAAAGTCCCTCCCCAGCTTTCTTTGTAGATCCTGGAAGGCCACAAGAAGGTCCCCTCAGAGCCTTCTCTTCTCCAGCCTGAACAACCCCAACTCTCTCAGTCTATTCCAGCTCCCACTGAATTTGGAACATGGGAGGAAGCAGCCCCAAACCAAACCCCTCTTTCCAGTGGGGATTTGGAGTCCTCTCCCACAAAAATAGTCTCTGCCCCTGGTGGGAGCAGAAAGGCAGCAGGCAAGTGCCTCTTGGCCACAAAAGCCATCGAATCATTGAGGTTGGAAAAGACCTCCAGGATCATCCAGTCCAACCTTTGTCCAACATCTCCCTGACCCCCAGACCACGTCCCCAAGCATCCCATCTACTGGTCTTTTGGACCCCTCCAGGGAGGGTGACTCCGGCACCTCCCTGGGCAGCCTGGGCCAGTCCCTGACCACTCTGTCAGTCAAGAACTTCTTCCTAATGTCCAATCTAAACCTCCCCTGGTGCAACTTGAGGCCATCACCTCTTGTCCTGTCATTAGTTCCTTGGGAGAAGAGCCCAACCCCAGCCTCACCACAACCTCCTTTTAGGTAGTTGTAGAGAGCAATGAGGTCTCTAAACCTCCTCTTCTCCAAATGTTGGAACTCATCCTATAAAGGCAAATTCAGTTCTTTAGCTCATTTGAGGGAGGGCTGGAGGGAGAAAGAAGACTTTCTACGTTGAAAAAAATATGTTCTGGTTTTGAGGCATTTTCTAAATGTAATTGGACAAGTGCAGCTCCCTCAGTGGCTGCTGCCAGAGACTTTACAAGCAGAGAACTAAACATTTTTATGCAAGATCCCCAACATGAGCATCGCTGCTGGCTCGCCTGGGGGGCCCTGTGTCCTGGCCTTCTGAGGTGCCTTATGTAATCTGGAGTTCTAAATTCTCCATCCAATAAAGGAATAGGAGCCTGGATGGATTTAAGCCTTAAAAAATAGAGGCAGGGAAAAAAAACCCCCAACAACCAGACCTCAACTCCATTTATTTGTGAGTGTGTCTTTTCCCCAATTTGCACGTGGGCATCACCTGGAGGAGAGGGACATCACTTAAAGGAGTGCATGGGCTGGTACCACTTCAGATTCTTCCCCTCCACTGGTTTTTGAGGCATTTGACTTTTAGATTTGATGTGTCTGGCTTGACTCCTGCTCTCCAAGGCAAGCCCTTGGCACAGATTCATGCTGGGCTGCGGGTGGCATTTCTCTTTGTGTTAAGCTATAGTGGAAGGGAGACAGGATAATGCAGCCAAAATTGGCTTTTTCTGCCCCTGGCCACTTCAGATCAATGAGAAGATCTATGGAAAGCTTCAGCCTGGAGAAAATAAAGAAAAAACAAAGGGGGGAAAAAAGAAAACTCTTCTCCTGAGTGATCGTTTAAACCCCTCTGACAGCCCTGGAAATGGAATTTCACTTTCTCCTCCACAAGTCCAGCCCAGATTGTTTACTCTTATCTGCAGACTTGTCTTCACTAGTTTTTCACCTTGAGCTAATTGATTGATTGCCATGAGGTAGGTAGTTAACACAATTGCAGACCTGTCTGGGTGTTCCCCAGACACTTGTTGCAGGGTTGTTACCCTGAGCCAAGTCCCCATATTATTGCTGGGGACACACCTGGATAGAAAAACCTGTAGCATCTTTCTACCTGTTGGTCTGTGTCAGTATAATATCCAAAAATAATTATTTTTTTTAATATATATCTTACATAATATCAGGGCCAAATTTGTGGCAGGGGAAATCAAGGTGACCTTTCCTATAAGATAGAGTCTCTCAGCTGAGGTAGAACTTTAGCAGGATGCAAGCAACCTGTTAAAATTCTGATTTCCAGAATGGAGATGGTTTGAAAGTGCTCAGTAACTTCACACAGCCCAGGCAACAGGCTGGAGAGGAGCATCTTTAAATTAAACCTATAAGTTTTAACTCTGCCTTAGCAAAAAAGCAATTACCCAGGCTGGAATTTGACCCAGCCATCGGGATGAATGCAGCATCCTTCTTTTGAAGCAAGTGCCTTTGTATATTTAGATTTCATAAGCAGATAGAGGCCTGGGTTTATGTCTCCAGACAAATAGTAAATAGCAGGAGCTCGAGCAGTTGGCTTATTACAGAAAACCATTAAGATGTCATCCCCTGCATGGCTCGTGCCACAATTCCCATCACCCCTGGCAGTGCAGATGTGGTGAGCACCTTTTGCCTGGATGATGTTTGCATGCATAATACAGAGCATCTTGCCCCTCCACCATTCTTTCCCCCTTGCCTAATTTGTTGTGCCTGCATAATGGTATATATTTTGATTTCAATCCTTTACATATAAATGAGTTTTATTGAATAAATGTTGCCATTGTCCATCCTCCACCCCATATTTTAGCTCCGCAACTCAAGCGGGTTTATGATTCCTCTTCGATTCTCTCGCGGTAACAAGTTGGTTTATTGCTTTTTAAATCTCCTGCCCTGACACTGTGTAAAATTAAGGACGTGGTTAAATTCTTTATAGTTGCAGGGGTTGGTTTGTTTTTTTTTTTTAAAATCCCACATTTCCATAACCTTGGCTGATCAGCGCCACAAATCACAGCTGAGATGCTGGGGCTGAGCTCGTGGTGAGTTGTGGCAACCTGCTGGTGAAATCACTGCAGAGCTTTGAAGGTTCTCCATGGAAAGGCAACCCCCAGATGAAGTGAAATATTCTATAGGCATTTTCATCCAGTTTTATTGTTCTACAAGTCCGTGTAAATCCCAGCTGGGGATCGGTGGAGGTGTGTGACTGACTGTATTTGGGTTTTTCTTGCTGTTTGTATGTACATGTGTATTTAGACATGGTCTAGGGGTCAGGGAGACGTTGGACAAAGGTTGGACTTGATGATCCTAGAGGTCTTTTCTAACCTAAATGGTTCTATGAATCTACCCACTAGAGATGGGTAGAGTCAGATGAGACATTAGGAAGAAGTTGTTGCCCAGGAGGGTGGGGAGACACTGGCACAGGTTGCCCAGAGAGGTGCTGGAAGCCCCATCCCTGGACGTTTTGAAGGCCAGGCTGGATGGGACTGTGAGCATCTGATGTGGTGGGAGGTGTCCCTGCCCATGGCAGGGGGGGTGGAATGAGATGATCTTGAAGGTCCCTTCCAACCCTGATGATTCTATATGAACCATAAGACCAAGGCAGTGTGGATTTGCACAGGCTTGTCAGCTACAATTATTGACAGAAACTAATTACCCAGCCAGTCTGAGGGCTAATGCATGTACAAATAGTGTAACTAGAACGAGATGTCTGCAAACATTCCAAATAAAATGAAAAACCACAGCTCCTAATCCTCCTCTTCCTTAAGTCAACAGGAGTTTTGCTTTTTGGTGTGGTTGGTTCTGCTGGTTATAATATGTGAGGAAGGGTGGGGGTAAAATGGGGAAAGCAACAAGATTGCTCCGACTGGTGGAGCTCAGGATGGGACTGGTGTAAACTGGGGCAGAATAGGGCTGGGCAGAGCCCTTGGGTGCTGCTGGGATCATGCTGGAGGCAAAGTCAGCTCTTTTTTGGAGAAGACAAGTGTTGCACTAGCTTCAAGTTTTCTGTGGAGGTTTAGATTGGACATTAGGAAGAAGTTCTTGACTGAAAGAGTGGTCAGGCACTGGACCAGGCTGCCCAGGGAGGTGGTGGAGTCACCATCCCTGGAGGGGTTCAACAAACCTATAGACGTGGCACTTCTAGACATGGTCTGGGGGTCAGGGAGATGTTGGACAAAGGTCGGACTTGATGATCCTAGAGGTCCTTTCCAACCTAAATGATTCTATGATTCTATGCTGGGGGCTCACAGGCTTCATAGACCTCTTCCAGCATCTTTGTGTTATCAAGTTTTAATATAAAGTTAATTAGAAAAATCTGTGATAAATCATTTTAATGCAGAAAGGGGTTATTTAAATAATGCTGTAGTGACTAAGAAGACTTGTGTGTATATGAATGTGTGTTCTATGCATAGCTCAGGCTTTGACATGGAGCCTTGCAACAGCAGAAATACTAATTAATAAAGAAAAATCAGAGAGAATCAGAGAATTTTAAGCACATACTTAAGCACATTTTCAATGCCATAACAAACACCTTTTCCCTTTTCCTTTTTGGTGCAGTAAATGGGAGATGTTTCCATCCCTTTGCCTCCCACGCTCGAAATTGGGGCAACTTTTTTGGCTTATGACAAAGATCTTTGTGGCTATTTGAGCTCTTTCATTTGTTCACTCTCCTCTTCCAAGTGTAGAAATGCTTTTCCCTGCTACAGGCAGTATTGAACTCCTCTTGTTCCGAGTAGCCTTTGCTGCAAAGCATTTTATTATGGGGTCAAGAGAGAGGACAGCAGATAAAAAAAAATGAATGGCAACCCCTACGTTCCCAGGTAATTCAGTGTATTAAGGAAAGAGGGATTTCCATGGGAGTGAAATGGCAACTAAATACCTGTTGATACTAATGGCAGGACTCCCACGGCTTCAAATGGTGTGAGAGTCTGGCCATAATTCAGTCACCACTAAATCCCAGCTGCTGTGGCAGGGGAGGTTGAGGTGAGGTGATTATGAGCAGAGTAAGAGGGGTTTGGGGAAGAGTTTGAGGTTCAGGGTGAGATGAAGGAGCAGAATGAGTCCATCCCCATCCCTCAGCTGGGGGGGGAATGAGCAACATGAGGGCTGGGAGTTGGATCCTGCCTGAGCTGCTGGAGAGGGGAAAGCAAATTAACTCCAGCAACAAGGTGCAGGCGAGTTGCTTCTCCCTCCCCAGAGCTCAAAGGGAAGCAGGAGCTGTGCTGCAGCTCCTGGCTGCTCCCTGGGCTGAATGTTAATTTTACCAGAGCAATCCAGCGAGCTTTGGGGATGCTGAGCTTGGGTTTTATGTGCCTGAGCTGCCAAAAAATGAGGGTACTATGTTATACAGTTATAGGATGGATTCAAGTCTTCACAATGAAACAAAGTGCATTTAAAAGCTGCTTTTTTATAATTTAACTGTAAAATACAGCTGCCAGCCTATTCTTTTATATCACTTTCCTTTCTGCATTATCTGCGTTGCTTCCAGTAGTGCTGGAAGTGTCGTGGGTAACATCTGACACGTGTTTCATTCTTCCTATCATGCAGTATTTAAAAAAATAAACCAAACCCAACAGTAAATTCTTTGCATAATGTATGGGGCTGCTTTCCTTGGAGTCAAATTGTGCTGTGCTTCAGGGAGCAGCTTCTGCTGCTCAGTGATACAGCCCCTCTCCCCGATGGAATGTTTCATGTCTATAAATGTGGTGCTGTTTGATGTGGTCCCTGCTCAAACTATGATCCCAGCTGCTCCCCAGCTGCCTCTTCTGGAGCCTTTCCTGGAGATGAAGGTGTGACTGATCCTTGCAGGTGGATCCTGGGGAGATGTGAGGTTGGCTGGTAGTGACTGCAAGGGAGCTCAGTGTGGACTGGGAGATATTCCCCAGGAATATAATGAGGTGGTGAGTCCAGGGTGAGTCTCATGCTGTTCTAGGCAGCCTAGTTTAAGTAGGTTAAGTGATGGTAACCACAGCATTGCTCCTGATGTAGGGATGGAGTAAGAGTGTAGGGTGGGCAGGGAGCTGCAGGAGCATCCCAGGGATTTCTACCCTGCTTTCTAAGAGGAGAACGACATTGAAATCAGTCATAGAGAGACTAAAGCTGCTGGGAGGTGACTTGTTTACAGTATGGATGTGACCATATTTTGGAGCTGGCGAGTGCTGTGAAGTCAAATCCCCCAGGGGTCAGACCTAATTAAGATGTTGGTATCGGATCCTAGACTAATTATGCCAGGGAAGGGAGCTCTACATCATTTTTGCACACAAAGGTACCTCAGGGGCTGTGGAAGGAGACATGATCCATAATGCAAATGTTGTTGGACCAACCACCCAGCCTGGAGTGAGCAGCGAGGAGTAAAGGGGCTGAGGCAGCCCCAGTTACTTAGGGTCACAAAAGTGAGTTGAAAAGTGACTTATTCTTGAGGACACAGTGGAGGAGGATGTTCCACAAGGGGAGAATGAGGCCAAATTCCTCGGATGCCTTGTGTGCTGTAAATAATTCACTCAGCTGTAGCTGTGCTGCATCACTCCACCAAAAGCACTGAAATGGGCCCTTCTGGTAGCCCTTCCTCCAGCTTACACCAGCTATTTACATCATGTGGTACAAATACACCAAATATCCTACGTTGACCCACAACAACAATTTTCTGAGAGGCATTTAATGGTTATTCTTGCTCCTGTGGACACCAGTGGCCAGTTACACTGCATGGATGAGTAGATCTCATTGCATTGCTCAAGTCAGAGTAGAAATTGTCTTCAAGGTTGTAAAAAGGATGTATTCCCATCAGAAATGAGGGGTATAATCTGTTTTCCCTCATGTCAAGAAGCAGCTGAAGAGAAACCAGGTTGGACATTAGGGAACAGCTTTTGTTAAAGAGAGGAAAGGGTGAAAATTGTATTTAAAACTAGACATCACCTTCTCCATGCAATTCATTTTAAAAAGCTTCAAAACTAGGTGAGACAAACATCTGGGACTATAACCCTGTGACAGGCATGGGACAGTCTTGCTACTGCAACAACTCCTGCTCTGTGGCTTCACCTGTCCCACCCTTATGAGCCCAATGTCCTTCATTTCCAATCAATCATCTTTGTAAATAAATTACAATTATTTAAGAGGGCAGTTTGGGTCTTGCCTGCAGTGGGACAGAATGATAGAGACCCTATAGAACCATATAGACACCCTAAAGACCCCTATAGCCACCCTAAAGACCCCTATACATCCCCTGGAGACCCCTAGAGACCCATTTTACCAGGGACTTCTCAAACCTTCGTGACATTTCATGTCAGCCAACCAATTTCTCCTCAAACCAGTCAAATTTGGGAGTTGCTGAATAACTTCTTTGAACTCTCTGCCCTTCAGAGATTTCCCAGTAGACCAACCAGCCACATCCAAATGGAGAGCAGGACACGGTGTCCTGGTTTCATGGAGGCAGCCCATGTCACTCAGGGAGCTGTCCCTCTTGGTTTCCATCAGGGCATTAAAATGACCTAATTTTCTCCTCACTTATAGGTATTGGTGATATTTAAAGCAGAACGTCAACTGCTAAGACATCAAACAGGTCATGGAAACTGCTGATGGAGAAAAGCATCCAAAAAAAGAGGTTTCTTGACCAAGTGATGCAGATTTGTGGGTAGCCTGCTCTGCTCGTGGCCATGCCGTGATCAAGGAGTGATGGTTTGAAGCTAGGAAAGGAGAGATTTAGACTGGATATTAGGCAAAAGTTTTTTAGTATGGGGGTGATAGATCAGTGGAATGGGCTGCCCAGAGAGGGGGTGGAGGCCCCATCCCTGGAGTCCTTCAAGGTCAGGCTTGCTGGGGCTCTGAGCAGCCTGCCCTAGGTAGAGATGTCCCTGCTGGGGTAGGGAGGTTGGACCAGATGATCTCTAGAGGTCCCTTCCAGCCTCAAACATTCTATGCTCTGGGCTCACTGTTTTCCAGGCAGAAATGGTCTGTGAAGGTTGGACTTGATGATCCTAGAGGTCTTTTCCTACCTAAATGATTCTGTGATTCTCTGATTCAAGAGGCAAATGGCTCAAGGAGGTGGCAGCTGAAATAAAGATGTTAATAAACCAGAGGTTGCCATCCTCACATCTTCACACCTCATCCAAGACAGGAGGAATGATGCTAACCAAATGCAGTATGATCAGAACCTGTTATAATCCAGTTCTGCTTGGGATTCAAGTGGTTTGGACTGGAGTTCATTCTATATATGCCTCTGAATAAAGTTCCCATGTCCCCTCCTTGCCCTTCCCCCTTAGCCTATACTGTAACTTAATGAATAACAAGCTTAATCACTCTGGTATCAAGGTAGCCCTTTTCCAGCCATGCAAACGTTCTTTGCTATACAATTTGTACATGCTTCACTCATCTATTATCATTGTTCTTCCTAAATGAGAAAATGCAAATGTTACACCAAGGGCCCCATCTTCATGGCTTGCTGACTATAATTCCTGACAGCAACATGAAGCTGTTTAGCATAATTTTCCTGTTAATAAACTGCCAATTACAGTAATTTAGTCCTTAGCTGCCAAAGACCAAAAGGTAGACGAGGATTTCCAGCACCTTCCCAATTAATGTCTCCCTTTATTATTTTTGCTCTGTCTGAGGAAACAGAAAAATGGGGAGGGCCCAGTTGTTTGAAGATAATATGAATTCAATTTCCTTTCACAAATCCAGGCGCTTTTCTCATCTGAGAAGCAAAATGCAATTTTGTGGGGGTGCACCCCCCCTTGCACATGCACATTGGTAGGTGTAAAACACTAAGAGCAGCATCAGAGAGAGCTGGAGAGCACGTGAATGGGAGTCAGCTTGAGAAACTACCAAATTAAACTGAGGAAAAGCTCGTAGAAACACCTGCCAGCAATGAAAAACTTCTTTTTTTCTTTTTTTTTTCCCCTCCCAGAAACTTCTGTTTGTTCAAACGCCTCCCAAACTCCGATGGTTACGCAGCACTTTGTTAAAGTCAGAGGGAAATACTGCCAGGGAGGGGAGGAAGATGTTTAAAGAAATGTTTATAGTTGCTGGGAAAGATTGGGAATTATTATATTTAGAAGCAATTATGTTTTGAGCAGCTCTTCACGTGGTGTTTTCTGTTCAGAGCTCTTCTTGACTGTTCTTATTAAAGGGAATTTGTATGAAAGCAGAATCCTTGCTTCTTTATCTGATCCTCCTGCTTGTTTCCCACTCCCTGCTCCATCTGCTCCTGAAACCATCATTCTCTGTGCTATAACCAAACCATTTTGAGGCAAGTCAGACTGGTTTTAATTGAGGAGTAAGCAACAGAGGGGATCTTGGGAATTAAAGGTCCTGCTTCCAATGCAAGTATCTCGGTGGGTAAATGTAGAGAACAAATGATTTTGGTTTGAGGGGAAGCTGAAGATGATGGAGCTGTTTGGATGGTTTTGTTTGGATACTCTTTGTTTCTTGCCTATCTTGAAGTAGCTCAAGAACCTGTCCTGTGCTTCATGATCTGTTATTTCCTTCAGGAATACACCCACAGATTCTGAGGACAAATTTTGTCTCAGGTAATTGCATCTCAGTTAAAAACCAAACAAAACTCAAGCGAGGTTCCATCCTTCCTAAAAGGAAATGTCAGAAACTCGGCTGAGTCCCACCTCACTTGCCTGAGGACAGAGGTAGAACAAGTGATTAGACCCCAGCTGTAATATTTATTAGATGTTCAGGGGTTGGCTTGGGCAGAGAAACTTCCATTACCTGTGTAAATACTGGAGTTAAAGCTGCTCTGGCTCCTCTAGAGAGGGTTGTTTCAAAGGACTCGGTGCTGGAGTCGTCGCTCTCGGTAATGAAAATGAATTGACTCCTGGGGAGGTTCAGGGAGGTCGGTGCTGAGCAGTTCCTGAAATTCCACCTTCCTCAGAGCTGTGTCCAGAGCACAAAAGCACGTGTAGTGTCATCACTGGGTCCTACCTGCTCCGTCACCTCTTGTCACTAGGGACTGCATCACTCAGGGTCTCCAGCAGCTGAACCCAAGCAGCCTCCATGCCTGGATAGCTGACCCTGCCTGCTGGTGCTGGTGGACAACAGGTTGACCATGACCTAGCTATGTGCCTTTGTGGCTAATGATATCTCAGGGTGTATTAAGAAGAGTATGGCCAGAAGGTTGAGGGAGGTTCTTCTCCCCCTCTACTTGGCCCTAGTGAGGCCACCTCTGAAGTGTTGGGTCCAGTGCTGGGCTCCCCATGTCAAGAGAGCCATGGAGCTACTGGAGAGAGTCCAGCAGAGGTTACAAAGGTGCTGAGGAGCCTGGAGCATCTCTGTGCCCAAGAAAGGCTGAGAGGCTGTTGAGCTAGAGAAGAGAAGCCTTAGAGGGGATCTGATCAATACTGATCTATAGCTAAAGGGTGGGGGCAAGAGGATGGGACCAGACTCTTGTCAGTGGTGCCCAGGGACAGGACAAGGGGCACCGGGCACCAAGTGGAGCCCAGGAGGTTCCATGTGAGCAGGAGGAGAAAATTGTTTGGTGTGAGGGTGTTGGAGCCTGGCCCAGGCTGCCCAGAGAGGTTGTGGAGTCTCCTTCTCTGGAGAGATCCCAAAGGGGCCTGGATACAATCCTGGGCACCCAGATGGTCTCCAGAGATCCCTTCCAACCTCCACTATGGTGGGATTCTGTGACAGGCCCATGCGAGCCAGTCTCTACAGCAAGCCATGCCCTTGGCAGAGAAATTGCAGGAGCTTTGAGGAGAAATATCTAAGCGAGCTTGTTTGGGGACTTTATTCCAGCTGAGAGTGTCCTATGAAGCTGTTTGCATGTCTTTGAAGTTGTTGATGGTGTTCTCCTGCTTGGCCACCTCCCCCCCAGTGCGATGCCTCAGGCAAGGGCTCAAACCAGAGAGGTTCCTCCAACGCTTTGAAAGCTAAATTGAAGCAAAATTATTGAAGTTATTAAACTTTCAGAAGGTGCAAGTGTGCGTGCCAGCTAGATAAGTATATACTATTAATAGCACCTTAAAAAAACCCAGCTCAAGATCTGTATTCTTTGAGTTACTTTGGGTTATTATGAGATTAATGGATATGGGGCAGTTTGGAGCTGATACATTAATTTTCATCACTTAGCTCCATTGGTATTAATGAGAGGGAAGTGGGCGAATCCTATAGAAAGGAGAATATGTACCTTAAAGAGGTATGTGGTGATTATGCATTTTGTCTTAGGAAATTATGGCTAAGCACTGAAAATAGCTGACAACTGGGTTTATCAGGTGGACACACCAGGGCACGGCTGCAGTTGATGTAACAGCAGCAACATTTTTCTATTAGGTTAAACAAATTCTGGAATAAATCTGGGGAGTGGAATAAATGTGTTTCTCCCCACTGGAGACCTTCCTATGAGTGTGCTGGGGAATATTTGTCTGTGTTTTTACCATATGACCATGTTATGGGGGGGGTTAAAATACATTTGGGTGTTTGGTTGGAGCTGAATGGCTCAGATTAATCACATTGCTTTTCAAGTGCCTTTGGTGTGTGTGTATATATATATTTTTATTATTTATAGACCAGAGATGTAGGGTTCTATAGTATTTCCTTGCTGTCCTCAAAGCCAGCAAGTGTTCTTCTGTTCTAACCTGACCTCTCTGCCTTGCTCTTGATGTGAGCTCCTCACTGTAGCCTGAGGCTGGAAAAGCCTGACAAGGGGCTGCCCTGGAACTGGTGTCAGGTTATTAAATGGTTCAGGGAAAGAGCTTTATAGAGGAGTGACACCCTTGTGGAGCTGCCTGGGGGCACCACAACGTTACCTCTGTATCCTACCAGACCAAGGGCCAGGAGCCCCACCTGGGTAGGGCAGGACAAAGTGGGTTTGTGCTTCACTCATCAGACAGCCCCAAGATGATTGAAGGTGATGGGATGGGATGAGCTTTCATCGTGAGGGAGCCTACAAGTGTTTGTAGTTATAATTAGGAGCTGTGTTAACATTCCTATTAACCTGATTGATGTCAAGTCTTGGCGAGGCACAAACCTGGTTCTTTCCCCAGGTGGCTGCGATAGAAGATCCGTTTAGGTTGAAATGGGAGTTGTAAGGAGTGCAAATTTCTGATGATTCCTTTAACTAACGAGCTGATGGTTTGGCACATCTTCAAAGGCTGGTAGTGATGGAGGAAACCCCCAAATCAGAGTGGGTTGGGTTGGGAGGGACCTTTAAAGGTCTTCTAGTCCAACCCCCCTGCAGGGAGCAGGGACATCTGCAACTAGAGCAGGTTGCTCAGAGCAGGGGTTTCTGGGATGGGGCATCCACCACCTCTCTGGGCAACCTGGGACAGGCTCTCACCACCCTCAGCACCAACAATATCTTCCTTCTCTCTAGTCTAAATCTCCCTCTTTTAGTTTCAAACCATCACCCCTTGTCCTGTCCCAACAGGCCCTGCTCAAAAGTCTGTCTCCATCTTTCTTCTAGCCCCCCTTTAAGCACTGAAAGACTGTGGTAAGGTGAGGATATGTGTCTAGAAAGGCAACATTCCTTTTTATCCTATTGATAGGACCAGATCTGGATGGACATCCCCCAAAGCAAAGCTTTGTGCCATCCTTACCAGCCTGACCATGGCTGACCTTCCAAAAGGACAACATCATTTTAAAGCTGGGAGCAGAAGACCCCCATAAAAAGCTGGGCTGGTGATGGTATAACCATCTATAGCTGGTTATATATATGTGCACCAACACAGGCACATCATTTGGGGTCCAGGCTGATGTTTGCACAGTGTCAAGCTGCCCTTGCCACCTCAGGTCAAGGCTATTTTCAACATCTCTGCACCATCTTCCATGGCTCCATGAAGATGTGCCCTCACTGACCTAAGAGAGCGATAAAGAAATCTGCTCTTTTTCATGCAATTCTGGCAGAAAATGGTTGCTTTTCAGGAATAAAATGATTTTGCTAAAGGTTTCCCCAGTACAAATGCTCCAGTGATGTAGCTTGAGCTGTGCAGCTCCTCACAATGCAAAGTTTCTGACCTAGAGAAGAGCCTGAGTGCCCAAAAAGCTTCTTTTATTCGCTGGCTTAAGAACAGATCGTAGCTCTCCATGCAAACCATGAATGTCCAAAAGGACTTGATGTTAAAAACCTTAAAAAAACCTTAAAACCTTAAAAACCTTGAAAACCTGTTAATATTAGGCAGACTGAAGAACATACGTAGAACCAGGGTGAATCATGTTTTACCTGTATACAAAGTTTTGTGATATAATCAAAGCCCCAAATTAGCTCTAAGTAGATGCAGCAGAGCCCCAGTTGACAGGACTTTGTCCCACTATTATTTATGTATTAGTGGAAGCCACAATAATCCTGAAGTCACCCTCACTAAACATACACCACTTTGTGTTTTGACAGCACTTCATCACCATTAATGAATTAAGCTGAAGTAAACACTTCTCTAATATCAACCCCTGCTGAACTGCTCTGCAAAGGCAGATTAAAGGCAATGAGGAGCACGTTGAGGTTCAAGCACATAAAAACCCCTCATTGCCCCTCCAGAGCTTGAGGAGGAAAAAAAAACTTGGACCTTCCATCTGCTGCAGAGCCATTAATGAAGTATCAGGAGCAGCTTTTATGTGCCCTGTCATTTGTACATTATACATAAAGGAGAAGGGTCAGGATAAAAGAAGAGTTCAAAAGGACCTTGGGAAGCTCAGTCAATTTGGACTTGGAGTGATGGAAAAGATCTGTGCTTATGTGTAGGGGGGGAAAAAAAGGAAATTATCCCCCAAGTTAATCTCCTATCTCAGGGGTTGGCTGTCAAAATGCAGGTGATGGCACCTTCAGGGGTTATATTTGTGTAAAAATAACCCATGGTGTGAACTGATGTACTCCCAGGCCAACTTTTTAAAGAGTTCTTCACCCCAAAAGTGTTACTAGTCTGAGTTTTGGTCAAGTAAAAATCAAATATCTGAGTGTTTTTTGCTGAACTTGCAGGAAGTCCTGAATGCAGATTTAATTCCCCCAAAATACAGACAAAACAACTTCTTAATGGTCCCTTTGGGAGAGCTGCCCAAGTCAGTAATGTCCAGTAAACCCTTGTTATCTCTGCTTGCTTTATTAATGAGCCTGAGTGTCATTTAAATTCCTGGAGCTGCATCTCAAATATTGGTGAAAATAAAATATTTCCATTGGATATTTGGTGTATTTTGGGCACTCCCCAAGATCCTGTCCTGTTATTAGCATGTTGCAGCCCTTTGAAGGGTCACCATGATGAATAGGGTGGTGGAGGCCATCAGAGGACAACATTTCAACCCCAAAATGGAACAGAAATTGGAGGGTAATTGAGACACTGTCTATTTACACTGTATATTCACTCCTTTAGCAAAGGCTAAGTTTGATTAAGGGCTTTCTTCCTTGGATGAGGGCGAAGATAAATTCAAAGAGCAAGAGGAAAGAAAGAAAAGGAGGCTGGAAAAATAAAATGGGGCATTTCCAGTATTGTCAAGGAGCAGATAGATACGACTCCATTTTCAAGGGGGGGGAAATTTAATGATATGACCCATTTTCTTTTCATCAAATTCCTGCTACTTTATGCAGAATACTTAAAAAATTTTCCTGAAGGGTTATTTATAGTAGGAGCAAACTTCAGGAACAAGCATTTGTAGGGTCAGGCTTTCCTTCCTTGATGTGTTTTGCTGCTTTTCCAGGCTGAATTAAGAAGGATAAATTATTAGTTGTAGCTTTATGGACATCTGTGTCCCCTTAGTAAAACCAACAGGCTTAAACAAACAGGTTGTGTTTGGGGAGCTGTGTTTGGTCCCCCTGCCCTGAGCAGGGGCTGGGACTGCTGTGGGGAAGGCAAGAGGATTTTAGAGGAAAAACACCCAGAATAATCATATTTCTCCCCTCCAACCTCTGGGGATAACTCCAAAAGGAGATGGAGGGAAGGGCAGGAGCTGGTCTGAGGAGCTTCTGAGTGAATTGCTGGGTGTGAAACCCAAGCTCTCTTTGCATGCAGGAGTTTTTACAATGCTGCCTCATTATCTCAGTAACTTATCACAGCTTTATGCTGCAAATGGACTGCTCATAATCCCCTTTTTATCGACTTAATCTGGCTGGTGATAAACACCCACGGAGCCAGCGGAGCATCTTCTGCTGGGTGGGCTGAGCCCTTCTTGGCCAAGCTGAGGAGACCCCTCCTTGCCTGGATTTTTAAATTCTATTCCAAAGGAGGTGCTGGTGTTGACATTTCTGGGTGAAATACAGCTGTGTGTTTACTTCTGGAAAGATCCCCAGCAGCTGTCACAGTTACAGCCTCCTGCATGCACACAACGATGATCATCTAATTAACATCCCCTCTGGTACCTCCAAGGTAACGTTGGGCAAGTCTCTCAAGCTGTTTTTTCTGGAGGTTTCAGTAGCTGAGGTAGGCAGGATGGATTTTAGAAGCTGCCTCCTCAAACACTCTGTGAAATAACTATTACAGCTTTCCCATCACCTGTACACACAAGCCAGTTAATTTGTTTTCAGTGAACATTTGTACGAGTGAATTATTCACCCATCTGCAATATTTATCTTTAAAATGACTAGACAATTCAGCTCAGTGTGGAGAAGTGCCTGCCTATGAATTCATAAATCCATGATCACTGGCAGGACATTTTCTGCAGGGGCTGATGATCTATTTATTCTCCCTTTTCTTCTCTCCGAGGGTTAGCCCAGGCCCTCTTGCTTTGACATGAACTGCAAGCAAACAACTTGTATAATATTTTTCCCCACTTCCTAGTATGAAAATAAAGCCCCAACAAAAGCTCTTTGCAACTGCAGCTTGTCAGGTGAGCAGCTCCCTTGGATGATTATAAGGCAGCAATTTTGTAGGGTTTTTTTTTTTTTTCCTTGCTCACAGAAGACATAATGAGCAGAAGGGATTATGTGATGAGCTGAAATTACCAAGCTAAATGAGGAATTGGAAATGCAAATGTGGAGCCCTTGCAACTAGTAGTGGTCAGCTCTGAGCTTGCTAGAGGAGGGATGACTTTGGGGAGGGGGTGTTTGGAGATGCTCGGAGCTCCCATGCTCTGGGGCAGCACAAAGAGGACACAGAGGGACATAAAATCACTGGTCTAGGTATTGAAAATCATCCTAACAAAATTAAGCAGTGACTGGGAACGTTCCAGGTCTGGGATTGCCCTGGGGCTGGAAGGAAGCAACTCGAATTGCTCTGAATTTTGATGGCCAATTCTCTTGCTGAAGGAGAATGGGAAGAATATAACTGGCAAGTGATAGTTGCCTAAACTAATGAGTCAGAAAATTGTTCCTACAGCTTCATTCGAAGAGAGTTTGAGTTTTAAAGAATAGCAAGGGTCTTATTTAAATAGTGTTCCTCCGTGGTCATTAATAAAGCCATTTCTTGTCAGGGAAGATCCAGTGTGATGAGCATGAGGGACCCCATCTGACTAGTCTGGAGATTTGAGGCTTGAGCTCAGCTTCTATGAACTCGAGCAGCTCCAGTCAAGCAAGCAGAGATTTCCATAACCTTAGCAAGTAATCCTGGCTATCCATGGTCTTGAAGAGCAAATTTGCTGAAGCATTTACTTAAAAAAATGCTTTCCTTGCCTCGACCAACATTTACTGCAGTGCTCTGAAATGTGCTGTGTGAGGGGC
The DNA here is from genome assembly GCA_013401335.1 of Brachypteracias leptosomus. Lineage (NCBI taxonomy): Eukaryota > Metazoa > Chordata > Aves > Coraciiformes > Brachypteraciidae > Brachypteracias > Brachypteracias leptosomus. The sequence goes on along the minus strand of VYZX01028647.1, from coordinate 468,547 downwards.
AGCTTTTCACTAGGAGTTCCCAAACATGCTTTTGTCTAATTGCTGAGAGGTGGCACCCAAAGAACTACACCTGAATTTTTCTCCTAAGAGTCTCTGTCTTCATGTATTGTCTTCCCTGAGAAAGAAAAGCATGCTGCTGTGTGACAAGAGAGTTTTCTTCATCTGCAAAGGAGGGGTTGTATTTGTCACAGCTTTAAATTATGCTGAAATGACTCACGGATCTTCCCTTGGAAGTGAAGTGGTTCACTACATGAAAGAGCCTTGTGAAGAAAAGCTGCTAAAATACTGTAACCTATTTCCACCCATTTTTATTTTTTTTTTTAGGATTTCAGTGCTGTTAATGCACGTGGGCCCTTTGTTAATGTCTACATGGGGAATAGAGTGTTTTACACTTGAACTTCAGTACCTGAAAGTGAGAACAGTGAGGTTGGAGTCAGAGTCTGAGCAGAATTGAGCAGACCTTAGACTCTAAGTCCCCCCCAAAATAACCTGGTGTAGAGTAGAGAAGTCTTCTCCTGGTACAGGAAAGATTTGCCTAGTAAAGGAGGAGTCTAAATCCTAAAGGTCTAAAGACATTAGGAAGAAGTTGTTGCCCAGGAGGGTGGGGAGACACTGGCCCAGGTTGCCCAGAGAGGTGCTGGAAGCCCCATCCCTGGACATTTTGAAGGCCAGGCTGGATGGGGCTGTGAGCAACTGATGTAGTGGGAGGTGTCCCTGCCATGGCAGGGGGTTGGAACTGGATGATCTATAAGGTCCCTTCCAACCCCGACGATTCTATGATTCTATAATTCTATAACTCAAAGTAGTCCTGGATCAAGTAGACACCTAGTGGGTCACTAGGCAATTCTAACCTGTGTAATTTTATCTGAGCTCTTATCTGTGGTGTGCCCCTATCCATGCTGCTCTAATTAAAGGATAACTAAAGGAGCAGCATGATGCTGCTAACAGGGAGGCTGAAGCTTTAGTTGCATGTACAAATGAGCTTTGAAGTTTCCTGCAGTCCTTCAAGATTTATTTTACAGTCATTTCCCATTTCTGCATAGGCAGGTTTGCATTTTCAAGGTGGTGGAGCTCTGATCATCTGTCAGGTAGTGCCAATCTATTGTCAGTGGTGTAGGGCCACCAGCTTAGAGGGCTTTGAATGTTACTGTGCCCATCATCTTTAATGGGTAGCTGGAAGGTGGCTCCTGAGAACTGAGCATGGATATTCCAGAGTAGAAAAAGCATCAGGGCATCCCTCTGACCCAGTGAATCCCCCAACTGTAGGCAACCAAGCAGGATTATAGCATCTGACCAACTGCAGAGTGTTTCTTACCTCCTATTTCCCTTGTGCTGCTCTGTTCAGGAGGGATTCTCTAACCCCTGGTTTGGCAACAGTTGGAGACATCTACAGGTATTTACCAGAAGTTATCAGTTGTTTGAGCAGCTCTTCCTTGGGTTACTGATCTTGGAAAATGAAGGAGCAAATAGAGAATAACTTTGGAGCACAAATTCTCTGGATGTCTCCTCTCCTCTGTTCTTTAGGGAGACTGGCAGAAGGCTCTTGCTTCTTGGTTCTTCTGTGTTGAAATGCAGCTTTTATCATCAAGCAATTAAAATGGCACCTCCATGACTTGTTTAAATGCAGCTAATTCTTCTTGAAGGGGGGTTGGACTAAATGACCTTTGGAGGTCCCTTCCGACTTAATACGCTCTGTGGTTCTGTTTGGGGGATTTGGAAATAAGGAAGGCAAAGTGATCTATAAAATTACATTTTGATCTGATTTATAACCACGGTGGAGAGATCACATCTGAGCTGCAAGACATACTCTCACTCTCTGCTGGGTAATCAGTGATAGAGCTAAGGGAAAACAGAAGGAATATAGGATGGGAACAACAGAGGACCCAAAAAGAGGGTGAAGAACACAGGCATAGTGAAAATTGCATCTATCAAAGAAAAAAGACCTCAGAGTAGTCCCATGAAATGGGTTTGTTCAGTGTGGATTGCAGAGCAACCTAGAGATGGACCCAGCTCCTTTGGATCTACAAAGGGGCTCTTGGTGTGTTGGGTTTGATGCTCTCCTGGCTTGCACCCACCTTTGATGTGGTTTATGCAGCTGAGTGTGAGGGGAGAAGCTGCAATTGTCAGCTAATAGCAGGAATTCTATGATTCCATATAAGAAAATAAGAAAAATCGGGCTAATTTGGAGATATTAGACTTCAAACATCAGACTTTGCTAGGAAAAAAAAAAAAGCCACTTTTAGCCCAGGTTGGTTTTTTATGATGAACTTTGAAGATGCTTCAGTGTTTACCAGCATCTGCTGATTGTTTGATCTTCAAGTTAAGTGTAGCCCCTGCTAGATTTATGAGCTGCTGGAAGAAAGAGGAGCAGGGTTATATTTCTACCACACTATAGAGTAACTAGAGGTGCTGCAGTCTTCTAAATCATTATTGCTTATTAGGGAAACTTTTGTTTTCCCTGCTGCTGGATGACAGCTCGTTTTAATTTTGCTTCCTGAGGATCCTCTCCATCAATGACCCGCAGTCTGTGTAAGTGGGAATATAAAACAATTGACACGAGATCAATATTAATTCAGGAGTGTGTCGGGTTTTTCTTCCTCCTTCTGTAAGAGGTTCTTATCAGGGTGTTATGAGCTGGCAGCCTGGAGCTGTTGAGCTTCCAAAGGCAGGACTCTGAGGCTGTTGGTTTGTCACTTGTGAACCTAGGATCAGGACCAGGCTTTGCAACCATCACAGCAGAGACATTAGAGCAAATTTTAAAGGGAGATCAAGCAGATGCTGCTGGGATTTTATGGAGGTTTCTCCCCAGATGTAGGAGGTGAAGTGGAAGGAATCCCAGGGATGTAGGATCCACAGCTGATGCCTGACAGCAGAATCACCACAGGGTGCCATAAATATTGGCTGAAGACTTAAGTGATGAAAACTTTCCTGTTTAAAGACAAGAATATGGTATTTGATGTCGATTTGAAGCAAGCAACACTGGAAAGGCTCCGAGAGGAACTTGCTGTGCAAAGACCAAGGGGCCAAGATGATTTTAGGGGCAACATCTCAACAGTCAGCCTTGCCAACAGAGGTTTGAGCTCAGGAGATTCTGGCTTTGCAACTTTTTTTTAACCTTGAGCACATCATTTTCTTGCTCTCGACCTCAGCTTCCCAGAAAAAGCTTTTCCAGCTATTTTTCCCCATAGCTAATGGGGAAGAAGGGTCCATGATCCATGGAGGCTGCCACTGAGCATCTCTCTGGTCATTGCAAGGAGAGTGGCAACTGAGATCTGCCTTCCATGTGCCGTGAGGGATGGAGGGGTTTAGTTGCCAGGGCTGGTGGTATCTCTAAAAAGGGGGGGAAATGATGAATCCTCATTCTCAGGTGCTTGTTAGAAACCATTTCCAATGGTCCGTGGCTTTAGCCTGCTAAGAGTAATTCTGTTCCTCCTCCTGGCTGCCCAGCAGATGAACAGCATGAGTGACAGCAGGAATATTCCAAACCAGGGGGTATTAAGCAAGCACTTTGACTGATGTCTGCTCTTCTCCCCGTGGAGTTATCACTCATGGGATTTAAGTCGACTTGAGTGATATTTTTGCCCTTGAGGATTTCTCTCCTCCTTTGTGTGCACTTCATGGGAAGTTTTGCAGAGCCATGCAGGGAAGATCTTCTCATGGCAGGGCTGAGCTTCCATCAGTGTCACGGGCATCAGTCAAGCATCCAGTGACAGCAAATGTCATGAGTGCCCCAAGATCTGAGCTAGTTCTGTGCTGGCCACTTGATCAACGTGAAGATCCTGATGTCAAGCTGTAAGGTCCTTAGCTGGTTGTCCTGTTGGAGAGTTCATGGCATTGTATTCCACTAAAACAGTGATTTTTGACAGAGGGGAGCCAGGCTGACATCCCAGATGAAGGCAGTGGTAGAGATTGGGCAGGATCTTAAGCTCTGAAGTGGGTTTCCCTCAAAAACCCCCCTGGCTTTCAGGACACGCTGGCTGGAGAGGCATTGCAGAGCTTATTTATAGGGTGGCTGATGCAGAAAAGGTTGGGGAGCTATTCCTCTTGCATGGGGGCATCTTCCCATATCGAGATATATACATCAAAGCTTATAAATAGATGAGTACAGTAAGTTCATGTGGTATCAAATGAGAAAGATGTGATGTAACAGCTTCATTATCATATTTCTGCCTTCCTAATTGCACTCAGCTCGGATCACTTGCAAGCCTATGATGGATTTCCATGTAATAGGATCAAGTGGTGTTTGATCTTAAGCTGAAATGAAAGGTGGGAATCGGAAAAGATCATGAGAATTATTGCCTAAATTTAATAGCAAAAGTATTTCCTCATAGCAGAACTTTCTTCTTGTGAACATGTGACCCGTTTTCTAGAGTCCATCTGGGTATTTCTAACATGCTGTGGGAGCAGGAGGTGAACACCAAGGGTTGGGTTGACCATGTGCTAAGCAAGGCTGAAGTTATACATAGGGAGGAGTAAAAATGCCTTTTGCATAGATTGTAATACTGACTTAAATCATAGAATCATTTAGGTTGGAAAAGATCTCTAGGATCATCAGGTTCAACCTTTGTCCAACATCTCTCTCACTATGTCTTGAAGCACCACATCTATTCTTTGTTGAACCCCTCCAGGGATGGTGACTCCAGCACCTCCCTGGGCAGCCTGGGCCAGTGCCTGACCACTCTCTTAGTCAAGAACTTCTTCCTAATGTCCAATCTAAACCTCCCCTGGCACAACTTGAGGCCATCACCTCTTGTCCTGTCATTAGTTCCTTGGGAGAAGAGCCCAACCCCAGCCTCACCACAACCTCCTTTTAGATAGAGAGCAATGAGGTCTCAGCCTCAGATTCATCCCTGGTCTTAGAGATCATCTCCAACCTTGAAGTACTTTTGGCTTCTGTGCTCAACATTCTGGTTATGGATGTCAGAAAAAAAATATGCAGAATTTCTGTATTTGGGGGTGATCAGCTGTTGTAGCAACCAGGCAAGGCAAAGGAGCTGGTCTTCATCACAACCTAATAAAACGTGACACAGAGCTGTGGGAAGGATTGTTTTCAACTTCTCCTTGTCCCACTGTGCTTGTCAGAGGCTGACGGGCAAGTCCTGCTGGCTCCAAGTGCTGCTGACAAGATTGAAGGTGTATTAGGGGAACTGCTTTCTCCTGGGCATGAAATTATTCCAACAGTCGCTGAGGAAATGTATTCCCCTAATCTGCTGCCACTTCATGTGTGCTGCAGAGAACTGGAGATGGCTGCAGCAAGGAGAGAAAAAAAAATATATTACATCTCCATTAGTGCTGTGGGGAATCAGCAAAAATCAACCTCTTGCTTTATTCAGCAGCCAGGAAAGCAAATTGCTGTAATTAATGGGTGGTTTATGCCTTGTGTGTGTTGTTATTCTGCCCGTTTTACAGATGCACAAGAAAAGGCATCTTGAGAAATCATGATTTCTGTTGTACTCTCATACTTTGGTTTGTGGGCTCTCAACCCTCGACCTCCAGCCTTAGGTGACCCACGCTCCTTGTGAAGAAGTTTTGTGACCAATTGGCTGGTGTAGAGGAATTTGGCCCTATAGAGTGATATAGTTCCACGTTAGAAGTGCTCTATCTAGATAGGCAGGATGGGTGCTCCAAGAGGTCCTTGCCAAAGAGGTTTGTTTCTGGGACAGTGAGTGATGACTGAAGGAAATGAACAGGAGAAGTTAGAGGAACCATATTGAATCAGGTTGGAAAGGACCTGGAAGAGCATCAAGTCCAACGGTTAACCCAGCACAGCCAAGTTCACCACAAACCCATGTCCTGAAGCACCTTGTCTACACATCTTTTGAATATCTCCAGGGATGGTGACTCCAACACTTCCATATTCAACATTAGTCTTACTTTCTGTGGCTATGATTATGATCATTGCCAGAAAGACATGAAGAGCTCCTGCTTTGGGAGCCATCACTCAAAGCTGGTCAATGGTCCATCTGGTTGATTGCTGCCCACCCCAGCTTGCTGTGGGCAACCCAGGGCTGTGTCCACAAGGCTGCTGAAGGATTTCAAGAGCTGAACTTGGGCTGCTCTCCCAGTGCAGCATCTCCAAGTGCTTCCAGGGTGGCTGGCCAAGTTAACAATGCCTCGGTCTAAACCTGCTGAGCTTTATCCTCCCCATAAATTTGCCCAAGGACTAGGAGTGTTTTAAGGCACATCAACCTCAAGAAGTTTTAGAAAGAGCTATAGTGCTGCAATTTACAGCCAGCAGCATTCACCTGGACAATAAGAATCCTGGTGCATTGAGCTGAAAAATATGCTGCAGTGTATGGGATTGGCTTGTTTGTAATAAAACACCAGCCTGGTACATTTTATTGGGTTTACAGCCATTTATGGGTTTGTTTTCAGAAATACAGTATGTAAGCAAAGCCAATAAAATAGTTTATTACGGAGTAATTGGTCAAGAAGAGAAAGACCCATCAGAAAAAGTATCTCTTAAAAAGTGTTCGCTGGGTGTTGGGAGGCAAAAGAGAGGAGGTGGTTGGAAACCATCCTGAGTTCTCCACTCTCTTTAGTGGGGCTGGGTGGAGAGTTTTTCAAGGCCTTGCAACTTTATTGGTGGGAGCCCAGATGAGCCAAGAACGCAAAGCAAAAACATAATATGTACTACTAGTTATTTATCAGGCTTTTATTAAAATGTCTCAGCTATCATGGACCATGATCCCTGGCTTTGGACGTGCAAGCTTGGACTATGACCCATAGAAGGACTATTTCTACCCAAAGGGAGCCAAGCTGGTTCCACGCTCATCAAGCACCTCAACTTTCATCCTGCCCTCAATCTGTGAGGAGGAGTTTGGTGCACATTGGGTTCCACCTGCAGCTTTCCAGCAGCCTGGAATGTTTGCTGTATCCGTGTCCTATTTAGCCCTTCTCTTCAGCTGCCTCTAATTGAGCAGCTCTTCCCAGCACACCCACTCCAGCTCCATCCCCAGCCTGCAGCCACCAATCCCCAGCTATTATTGTGCTGCTTAATGATCCCTCTCGGGCTGTTGTGGAAGAGTGGTCCTTAGTGTCTCACCCCAGGGATTTCAATAGGCTCGTACATCAAGGCCAAGCCTTGATAATTCCTTTTATTTCTTGTGGCATTTTAAATCACACAGAAACCAGGAGCTTCTCCCAAGCAGGGAAATGACTCCCAGCACCAAGAAATTTGTATTCTTGACTCTGCCACTTGCTCAGACCTAATGAATTGGATGGGGACAAACAAATCACTGCCTCAAATGTTGAATTTCTCATCAAAGGAATCACTTTTAACAATGTGGTTTAGCAGTAAGAAGTTAAATTGTGGTTTTTTTTTTACTTTTCTGTGTTTTTATTTAGTTTACAAGCCCATGTGCAATTCCATGTTGCTATTTTCAAGCTGTCTCTGAGTTTCTCCACATTTTAAGACCCTCTCCCCTACGTGCCTATGTACTCTGGTTTCTTCCCTCAATTTTTTTAGGCTGTGAGTTAAGGGCTGGAGGGAGCAAAACGCTTTAAATCTCCCCAGTCAAAATGAGACCTTTTCTTTCTGAAGACCTAATCTGCATGGTGGCAATAATGAGCAATTAAAACAAGTGTGTAGCACCTCCATAATCATGCTCAACACATGTGAGTTCACATTCTTGAGAACTTCTTTATGTGCTGCTAAGATCATCCTTGTGAAGTGACAGATTTTCTGACCTTTTCCCTTTTCAAAGGGTTTTCACTGAGCACGTTTGTTCTACAGAATAATTGTTGTAGCACTGCTGAACTCCTGGTACTCTCAGTTGAACCCCTAGTAGGGTGAAGATCTTTATTTCCAGCGTGTGAAATTCTCTTGGCCCTTGTGGAGTGTCCTCAGAAATGATGACTGGCGGATTTATTTGTGAATATTGTTGTACAAATAGAAATTGATCAGGTGAGGATAATGCAGCTCTGCCCTTGGAGGCATCTTGATGGGATGTGGAGGTTTCCTTGCATAAAGGATTGTGCCTGGAGCATAAAATTATCTTCTGAGAAAACACAGAAGTTGAAAGCAATAGGAAGAAGAATTAATGTCCAGTAGTTCTTGTTTAATCAACAAATCAGGTCTAGATTTTATGAAGCTGACAACAGTCTAAATACATAAGGAATTCTAGCATGAGACTTGCTGCACGCTGCAAATATTCTACTATATTCCTTAATGTTATTAAAGTAATTGGGAATTAACTCTCTGATATAACTTCTCTATGAAAGTCTCAAAACTATTCAGCATCAGAACTACAAAGAGTTTGGCTGTGCTGGTTAATGGCAGGAGGATTTTTGTCAATCTTTCTGCTCCCTGATTAAATTCTGTAACTAATTAGTTCAGGTTTGGATTTTGCTATTTTGAGACCTACATAAACCACAGATTTTTTCAAAATGGCTCATTATAAACCACTGAAATTCTCCATCACACAATCCCATGGTTTTGAGACAATGGAATTAAGAGGGTTGAAGGTTTATCAGCAGCCTAGCTACAAATATTGGTTATCTTGGTCCATCTCTTTGTCCCCAGTTACTAATACCCAGCGTCAGTCTGTGATAAGCTCCTCGTGCTGCTTTTTCTCATGGATTTAATCCCAGTTTGGAATAACGACGTGGATTGGGCAGAGGTTGGAGAGTGGGACTGAACCTTGAGCTCCCATCTCCAGCTCCACAGTGGGGTTTGGGGAAGTGATGAGGAACTGTCTGGGTCATAGACATCAAGAGGGTCTCACTACCACACTTTGACAGCGTGGAAGGAGTTGGTGGGGCAGAGTTGTGGTGAGCAGAGCAGCAGTTTCATGGCTGTGAGTGGGGTCTCTTCAGTCGCTGCTTTGCTCTGGTAGATATAATTCCCCAGAGTCCTGAACTTGTTGTTGTTTATTATTATTATCATCATCATCATCACTATTATCATTTAACAACAATAATAATAATTGCTATATTTTATATATATACACATAGAAAATAATATGTATAATGTATAAAACTCTATGTTATATAATATATATAGCAACTATATAGAGAGTATATTAATAACTGGCCATCATATAATATTAATGACATTATTATTGTTATTGTTGTTATTGTTATTGTTGTTGTTGTTGTTGTTATTGTTGTTATTGTTGTTGTTGTTGTTGTTGTTATTGTTGTTGTTGTTGTTGTTATTGTTGTTGTTGTTGTTATTAAGTTTATACTATTATTCTTTATTAAATAATAATTTATATGATGATGATGGCTATTTCAGCATTCAAGTCCCTGAAATGAGGACTTGCAGAACCCAACCCTGCCCTGCTGAGAGCATCAGCCACACGTGACTCCTGTAGCTGATGGACCCTATGGTGCCATCCTCTCTCTTCCTCCAATTCTTTCTCCATGAAGTTCTCAAAATCCATCCTCCATCGTGGCTGTTTCCTCCTGGCCAGCAAGGAGCTGGTTGGGATTGCTTGTGTGTCCCTCTGGGTGAATAATGCACTGGACTCCCTTCACTGCTCCCATTTCTGACGCTGGCTCTTGAGTCCAAGTGCAACTTGGCTCTTTCTTTGTGTAGGAGCTGATTGAGAGGGTTTAAGCATGTACAATATTCAAAGTGCTTTTATGCATGAAGAGGTTTTCCAGAAACCAATGCACTCTGTGAGTGCAATAATTAATACATGGACCCACTGCCCTTTAAAGGCAGTAGTAAAGCTCCTTACCAAGACCAATGCACCCATATTACATCCTGTAATGGACTTTTTAAGAGTTGAATTCCTCATCGCTGGTATTTGAGTAGGACACAGGATTAGGCATGCCCAGCTGTATTTATTAGCAGAAAAACTGATTATTATGACTGGCCAATCTGCTTTTTAATGATTCACTGAGCATGTTGGTTTTTATAGTAATGAGTCCCCGGCTCTTAATCAGGTGATCTGACAAGTATGCAATTTGCCTGGGAAATTATGCTGGGCTGGAAGAGGTTTTGTGAAGAATAAAAAAGGGGAAAAGAACCTATAAAGTGTTGGCATTTAGAGGAGAAAGAGACGGGGAAAGCTGAAGGAACAGCAAGCTAGGAAAGGAGAGATTTAGGCTGGATATTAGAAAAAAGTTCTTCAATATGAGGGTGATAGATCAGTGGAAGGGGCTGCCCAGAGAGGTGGTGGAGGCCCCATCCCTGGAGTCCTTCAAGGTCAGGCTTGATGGGGCTCTGAGCAGCCTGCCCTAGGTAGAGATGTCCCTGCTGGTGCAGGGAGGTTGGACCAGATGACCTCTAGAGGTCCCTTCCAGCCTCAAACATTCTATGATCCTATGAACATCTCAATTCTTTGTGCCCATCATCTATATGTAGATATTTGGCCAAAACTCCCAGTTAGCACCAGGGTTATTTTGTGCCCAGCTCAAGGCAAATTTCAGGTCTGGTTTTGCTGGTTTCCACTGGAGGTCAAAGGAGCAGGAGTGAAGTGGTCTTTATGAGCAGGTTGGTGGTGTTGGTGCTATGGAAGGCCACTAAACTCAGATGGCTGCAGTCCCCTGTGCTCTGGTGGCATCTTTACATTCCTTTGGTTAAACATGAAATATTTATATTCACTCTGAGGGCTTATTTGTCTTATTCTTTACTCATTCAAGTGTCCCTAAGTCACCTTACTCTTTCTACCACCCTGGTCTATTTTCTGATCATAGAATCCTACAATGGTTTAGGTTGGAAGGGACCTCAAAGATCATCTCATTCCAACCCCCTTGTCATGGCAGAGACACTTCCCACTAGATCAGGATGCCCAGGACCTCATCCAACCTGGCCTTGAACACCTCCAGGGATGGAGCATCCACAACCCCCTGGGCAACCTGTGCCAGGGTCTCACCACCCTCTGAGTAAAGAATTTCCTCCTAATTTCCAATCTAAATCTCTCCTCTTCCAGTCTGAACCCATTACCCCTCATCCTATCACTACAGACCTTTATGAAAAGTTCCTCTCCAGCTTTCTTGTAGCCCCCTTCAGATACTGGGCGGCTGCAATAAGGTCTCCCCTGTGTATAAATAAGAATACTGTGTATAAATAAGACTATTGGAAAGCAGAGTTGCCTATTACATTGGAGGACTAGGTTATACCTATGCTTTTTTTCCTCCTTCCCTCCATTTTCTCCTCTTCTCCAGCCAATGAGCATAATATTTGATTTGAATTTCAACCTAATAGGTGTGTTCTCTTTATTTGTGATGGAAAAAGTCATCAAACATGACAGACAATGGAAACTAGGCATGAAAGAATTCTGCTTTCTTCTTCTTACCTTCAATTTCTAATGGGACCAAGGAGGCAATTTCAACCCTACTCTCCTAAATACCCTTATTTTTTTCCTCCTAAGCTTATTATTATTTTTATATTGTGCACACAAAAAAAAGGGGGGGGTGTGAAGCTAATAGAGAATAAGCCCCAGCAGTGAATCAATACAGATGATAACTCCAGAAGTAAAAGTGCCTTGGAGAGGAGCAATCCTGCATTAGTTTTGTCTGCAGCACCCGAGCCTCGAGTATCATTTGGCAATACAAAAAAAATCTCCTTTTTCTCTGTGTTAAAGGGAAAGAATTCCCTCCTATTTACTCTTTGTCATCAGAAGCTGTTGTCCATGATTGCCCCTTGTTGTGTATTGTCTTCTGTAAAACCCTAAAATGACTGTTTAGGTGGAAAGCCCTAAGTGAGCACCAGGTAACTAAACCCACATTTTGTTGTCTCCCCAGACGTGTCACTCAGGAGCATCTTTTCTCTATATTCCAATCACAAGGTGCTTTAGTGCTTTTGTTCCACCACGATGAAAATGACTCTGGTTCTTTTAACCTGTCTTGAAAGCCACTTGGCAGCGTGGAATTTGCTGGGGAGAAACTGTAAAGTTTAAGCTTATAGTTAGGGATGAGTTGGTCACTGATGCCACCCACAGTTGACCTTCCCAACAAGTAAATAGCTCAGAAACACTCACCATAATCTCCACCTCCACACACAAAACTCCTACTGCTGCTAGAGTCCTTCATTACCTTCATTGCTTTCAATACTTTCATTATGGAAAAGCTTGATGAGGGACTTTTTAGGGTGTTGGGTAGTGGTAGGAGTGGGGGGAATGGGTCAAAACTAGAGGTGGGGAGATTGAGATGAGATGTTAGGAAGAAGTTCTTCCCCAAGAGGGTGGGGAGACACTGGCCCAGGATGCCCAGAGAGGAGCTGGAAGCCCCATCCCTGGACATTTGGAAGGCCAGGCTGGATGGGGCTGTGCGCAACTGATGTAGTGGGAGGTGTCCCTGCCCATGGAACGAGATGATCTTTAAGGTCCCCTCCAACCCTGACAATTCTATGATTCTTACTTGGGTGATTATCAAAACCCAGGCTGTGTTAAACCAGGAACCCCATAAATTCAGGGTGGTGGATGCTCCCTGCTCTGATGAGCTCCCATTCTAAGCAGCCAAGGCAGCCCTGGGCTGGGGTTAGAAGTCTAACTGTGTTTTTCAGTAATCTCATATCAGCCTATGGATTTTTTAAAAGAATGATGGAACACAGTCTTCAAATGTTATGATTCCCTGTACGACTTAATATCTTCTTAGTCTTCAAAACTCTATTTCCCTGACAAAAATAAATCAGCCAGCAAAAAACAACTCAGCTTCTTGAAGCTTCCAAGGCTGAACACCACAAGGTCCTTGGTCCTCAGATAGCAGCTGTCCCTACCAAGAGAAGCTATGGCTTTCTAGCATGGGTTTAAATCACTGACATAACTGACTGGCCCTTCCATGGAACATGATCAGTATTTGCAGCTGCAGGAGGTGTATGCTTTTCTATTTTGTTAGGGTTGCTCCATACAGAAGAAAACGTAGTCCTTGGATGTGTCACTCACTGACTGAAATCAATGCTGGTTTGCTCACCTAAGGACAGAGTTTGTCCCATGAACCGAGTGGAAAAACCAAGCTAATGAAGAAAGGGTGGGACTTACACAGGGAGAAAGAGGTTGATACCCTCTGCCAACCAAATCAAAGGTGTAAAGTTCATAATTTAAAGCTGCCCCAGGTCATGATCAATAATTGAGCCCTCAATCATATTTAGTTTCTCCTTCACATAGAGCTACCTCCTCATTTTTTTGTAAAAACCAGCCCACAGACCCATATACACGTGTAGATAGATACATAAATATATATATATATATATATACACCATGGTGATAACTTAGTTGGATTTATCAAGCCTTGCTCTTTGTCCACGAGTGGTTATTTTGTTGGGTTCTTTGTACTATATGATCCACACTAACCCAAGCAGTAAAATGAAGGTTTTCAAGTGTGACTTCATTGGATTGACTCCCATATTCTGTCTGCATGGCAGAGATGCATGAGGCAGTGCCAACATGAGACTGAACTAAAATAATAAAGCTAAAAGCTTTGCCTTAGTTCCCCCTCGCTTTCCCTTCCTAGGACTGTCACTAATAGGCAATGACTACTTCTTAATTATTATTTAAGTTTAATAGCAGCTTGTTATTGCTTAATGATACGAATACTTCTAGCTGGGGTTGGCCAGAGAAATCACTTTGCATTTCAGGTACATTTGCAAACATTTTTGCCCGGCACATTTATTTGGGAAGGGTTGAAATCCACGTTTCGTGACCACACTTTAAATTCCTTTCCTTGCAAACACGTCAATTACCCCAGGAACAGGCAATGAACTTTCCTCAGATAGGAGCAGAAATAATTTGAAATTTGGATGAATATGGGCTCATTTCTCTGCTTCGTTGCTTCTTCAGTTTTATTTGAAAGAGAAAAATGTACATTGAATTAGGGGAGGGAGCCGTGGTGGAAAGTCTTGGTTGTGCAGCAGATGCAGGAGAAGATGTTGAGTCAACGGCTCATCCCACTTGATTTGGGGATTTAATGGGGGTGCAAAACTCATTTTTGGGAATTACCTTACAATGTGTGTCTCCCTCTTAGGACAGAAAAGGGCATCTGAAGAAAATAATCTCCTTCCTAAGTGGTCGTGACCTAAAATGCTCATTTTCCTTCTCCACAAGCTGGAAAACTCAACTTTATGGATCAAACCCCCATTCTCTAGCCAGCTGGCAGCCTGGTTTGAAGAAGTAGGTAAATTTTGCTCCTACGCAGAGGCTCGAGCAATTAAATTTGTGAGCAATTCCACACAAAAGTTGTCATGCCCATAGATATTCTGCTTTATTTCCCCACCCCACCTTGGCCAGGTAGGATCGACTTCCACCAGCCCGTGGTGCCTCTGGGGCTGCCAATGGACTTGGTAAATTGTGATCGTAATTCTGAGGCTGTTGGCCACACATTTGTTATGAAATGAAGTAACTCTCCTCACACGAGCTGCCAGGCAGGAATTACTCTGAGTCACAATCAATCTAAATTTCAGCTGGAGACTTCAAGGTGAAGGCTTTGAACTTTGTTACCTGTGAAAGGCCCATGAAGCCACCCCAGATTTGTCATTTTTAGCTAGAACAGTATTTCTACATCCCTGCAGAAAGTACTGTTTATATGCCCAAACTCCATAGCATTAAATGCAATAAATCCTGTATTTTCTCCATCAAACTTAAGATTTAATTTCTTCAGGCCACATTCTGCTCTCCCTTTTCTCCTGTTCAAAGCAGTAAATGCTTTAAAAAAAACTCAGGGGCAAGTTTGTGGCCCCGTGGCAATAAAACCCCCAAAAGTGATCAAAAAAATATTTATTTGAAATAGAAAAATGTATATTGAATTAGGGAAGAGGAGCTGTAGTGGACAGTCTTGGTCGTGCAGCAGATGCAGAAGAAGAAGCTGAGTCAATGGCTCATCCCACCTGATTTGGGGGTTTAATGGGGCTGCAAAACTGAACCTCATTTCTGGAAATTGTCCTACATTTCCTTAGGCTTAAAATTACCTCTGTTCTTCTCATGCAGATCATCATAGGATGGGTTGGGTTGGAAGGGACCTCCAAAGCTCATCTAGTCCAAGCCCAGATGTTTAGGATTTACGGGGCCATCTTCTTATGCTTGTTATAACATATTCCCCCTTAAACTGTTGGGTTGTGGAGCCCATCAACTGAGGTTTTGAGAACTTTGAAGTCTTTTAGTGGAAAGAGCTGGGATAAGAGCTGCTGAGCATCCATGAGCACTATATGGTTGCACGCAGGAGATGATGTTTGAATCTTTCTCTTGACTGTCTTCTGCTTACGCTTCATTTTCAGCCAAGCAAGTTGAGTGCAACCCAAACCAAGACCTTTACCTAATGCTGAGTTTAATGACCCTTTTAATAGGAGCAGACTTGGCCTCCTTCTCTCTCTCTCTGCTCTTCCCTCCCAGCTTTGGAGTGTTAAATGTGTTATAAAAATGACTTCTTGGTACGGTCCACAAATTCCCTGACGGGCAGGGAGAAGTTGTATAGTCATCCAGCATGAAATCACAATCTAATCAAGGCAGGTTATGTTAGATTAGCTAAGCAAGTAAATAATTAGCCAAGTTAATGGTACCTCCCCTGTCCTTCAGCGCCCAACGCCTCAGGAATTTGTCTTCCCAGATGTAGAATCATCATGGTTGGAAAGGACCTCTAGGATCAGCAAGTCCAGCCGTCATCCCACCATCTCCCTGACCACTAGACCATAGCCTCAAGTGCTACATCTACTTGTTTGTTGAACCCCTCCAGGGATGGTGACTCCACCCCCTCCCTGGGCAGCCTGGTCTAGTGTCTTCCATACTTTATAATTTGCTTCCAGATTTTTTTCTAAAGGGGTATTTGTTGAAAATAATATTTCCAAAGTGGGCTACCCTCTCTCCCTTTAGGTGGAGCTATCCCTGGAGTGTCCCACCCACATGGCACTTGTAGCTCCTGGGATGCTCTTCATCCTATCTTCAGCCCATCACATGCTTGGTACCTTTGGTCTTGATCAGTCACACTGTGAGATCTTACTCAGCAAAGAGTCTGTTTGAATTATGAGCCTAATCCCAGGGTAATGGACTATTCCTCTTAGCTTTAACTGTAGCTGATCCCTACACTATGAATTTTTTAGCAGGACAGGCTGATCTGTCTGTGAGATCTTGACAACAGGGTCATAGGGAAAGAGGAAACTTCTCAGGCTTGTGATTGAAACCCATGGAGACGTGTTGTGGTCATAGGTGCTGTGACCAAACCCCAAGGAAGGAAAATATTTAGCCTCATCTGGACACTTCCCACCACTGTCCAGCTCCTCATAGACCTTCTGCTTGGAGAAGAGGAGACTGAGGGGTGACCTCATTAATGTTTATAAATATGTAAAGGGAGAGTGTCAGGAGGATGGAGCCAGGCTCTGCTCAGGGACATCCAGTGATAGGATAAGGGGCAAGCTGGAACAGAGGAGGTTCCACATCAATAGGAGAAGAAACTTCTTCCCAGTGAGGGTGCCAGACACTGACCCAGGCTGCCCAGGGAGGTTGTGGAGTCTCCTTCTCTGGAGAGGTTTAAAACCCACCTGGACGAGTGCAACTTGGTCTAGGTGGGTTGGCCTAGATGATCATTTGAGGTCCCTTCCAACCCCTGACACTCTGATTCTGTGACTCCCTCTGGCTGGTTGCCATGACCCATCCAAACTCCAGCAAGGAGCTGTGAAAGTTTGTGCCCCCTGATTCACTCCAGACAACGTGTTGTTCCAGCGACAGCCCAGAACAAAAGCCCATCAATAATCAAGAGGTTGTGGTTAAAAAAGAAATTAATGGCTCTCGATATAAAATTGGATCTCCAGGTCTTCACTCATCCACTTCAGAACCAGTTCAGAGCCATCCGAGGTAATAAAAGACCTTGCTAAAATCAAAGACCTGTCCAAGCTAATAAAGAACTTGACAGAGTTAGTGTGTGTCCTTTCCAGGGAGCTGTAACTGTGGCCTCAGAGCCAGTCCATGGAGGGCTAAGCACAGAGCCCAAACCCTGAGGAAGGTTGGGGAAGAAAAATGAATCGTGGCTGGATCAGATACAGACACAAGAAGTGCTGTGGTAGAGGTTAAAACCATTGCAGGAGCTGCATCACAAAGGAGGGGACAATGAGCTTCATTTAAAGGCTGAATTCATTTGCCAGGGGAACAATGAGGTTTTGCTTTTTTAATCAAAATGCAGACAAGTAATTTCTTAGGCCAGCAAAGCTCTGAATTATGCCGGGGAAGATAGGACGTGAGTAAACAGGCCTTTCTGTAATACAGCTATAAAATATTGTAATATACATATACATGAACTAAAGGAGTGATTGAACTTGTCATTTAATTGTATTATCAGTTTGGGAGCTTGTGAAAACGTCAGGGGAAAATAACACAGTGCATAGGATGGGTCAATTTATTAATTGTGGATAATTTTTAAGTCAGCTCCAGTCAGTGCTATTGTATTTCTTATTTATAAGTACTTTATTTTATAAGCACCAAGTTGCTCGGATAAATAATTCTCAGCCAGCAGGTTAGTTTTGTTGTAGTCTTCTCATTTTGATGCCTCCCTGGTTGTCTCTCAGGATCAGTGCCTGGTCTCCAAGGTCACACAGCATCATTTCTACCTGGGTGACTGTAACTTTTCCAGTGGGAGAGTCATGTTTAGCAAACCTTGGTCTAGTTACTCATTTTCAGCCTGCCCTAGGTAGAGATGTCCCTACTTGTGTAGGGAGGTTGGACCAGATGCCCTCTAGAGGTCCCTTCCAGCCTCAAACATTCTATGATTCTATTCTTTGATTTTTACTCCAACAAAAGTTGAGTTTTACCTGAAAAAAACCTAGTTGTTCATTTCTACTCCAACAAAAGTTGAGTTTTACCTGAAAAAAACCTAGTTGTTCATTTTTACTCCAACAAAAGTTGAGAAGTTTTATCTGAAAAAGAACCAGTTATTCATTTTTACTCCAACAAAAGTTGAGTTTTACCTGAAAAAATCCTAGTTGTTCATTTCTACTCCAACAAAAGTTGAGTTTTACCTGAAAAAATCCTAGTTGTTCATTTCTACTCCAACAAAAGTTGAGTTTTACCTGAAAAAAACCTAGTTATTCATTTTTACTCCCACAAAACTTGAGAAGTTTTATCTGAATAAGAACTTGGGACCCAAATCTCTTCACTACCAAAGCAAAAATGCCAATTAAAGGCTGAAACAACCCATCAACATGTGCTCCCACAGCAGCACCAGTAAAACCAGCTGTCCCAAATTCAGCCTCATCCAGGCAACTGTCCCAGTCAGGCTGTTTCTTTGGGTTTTTAGTGATGTAGGAATGATAGAAATTATCTTGGAGATAATTTGGGCACCTGAGATGTGGAGATCGAAAGCTGCTGGTGCAGGGGCTGCTCATAGTCCCCAGTGGGATTTTCAAAGCTTTCAAGGGAGGCTTTAGAGCACAGGAGTTGTCAGATTTTCAGGATATTTCAAGACCAGCTGTATTTTTGGTAATTTTGTCCCTTATTTAATTGAATGAGGACAAAATGAGGGAGATAATGCAGAGCTCATCCTCCCTTCCCAGGAGAGGTCTCCACGTGGAGCTAACACAGCTCAGGGACAAATCATCCCTTATGTGAGGTGAGAAGAAATTTAGGGGGATAGAGAGTGGGGCAGAAGGAAAATGGGATATTTTATCCACTTCCCATGGGAATGCTGCTGTAAAAATAGGTTTTGTCCTGGTTGTAGAAGTCTTATTTCAAGTTTCAGCAGGTTCATGCCTTGACTCCGGCACCCCTACAAAGGTAAAGACCTCTCAGCTTGTTTTTAGGTTTAAAACTTTATTTATTTCCAGAGCCTTGTTTGTATGTTGTTCAGGAAGCCCAGAACAAACTATTTGCTGGCTTTCAGATATCAGTTTGGGGTTTGAGGCAGGGAGAGAATATTTAAATGCAGATATTAAATGGTCCCCATGTGCCCCTGGGGAGACAGGATTGCAAAATCTTCATTAAGGCCATGGGAGAGGCAGAAAAAAAATGAAAAGAAAAGGATTCAACTGTTCTTATTATTCATACATTGTCTTGAGTATTAGCTGTGGGTCTGGTCCCTCGAGTTCTGCACATGCTGACAAGGAGTTTTGAGCAGGTTCCCAGACATTAGGGAATTACACAATACAAGAAGGAGGTGAGATGAGAATAGGGACTAGAGATGTCCCTGTTCTCAATATCTTCCTCTTTAAAATGCATCAATATTAAAAAAAAAAAAAAAAAGACTAAACCAGAATAGGGGCAGATTTTGTAGCCTAAAAGGAGGAACAAGATATTTAGAGTCTGGGGTTGGCAGTAAGTTGTTGCTTTTCTACCTAATAGGAATAATAACCTCTCTCCCTGCCCACTGACCCCAAAGATGGGTGTGATGGTGCTAATATTGACTGCTGGGCTCTAGGGGTGCTGGGTTTGTAAGTTGGAAATCTCTGCTGAAGCAGCAGCAATCACATGGAGCACCCAAAACACTCATGACCACGTAAGTGAAGGACCTCATCAGGGCTTTTCTTCAGGGTGAAAATGAAATAATAGATTTTTTACATGTTAAACTTACTTAATATCACAACAGCAGCTGTTCCTCATAAATCCTATATGTAATTTTCAGCAGAACTACTGCTTCTAGACAGAAAATAAGATTTTCTAGGGCAGTTTTCACTGTCGATTGGGAGTCTGAGCCTCTGCTTTGCTCTTTTAGTTGCAAGTCAGATGCATGCTGGTTACATTCAGTAGCATTAGGATATATCTATATTGGTCTGGTTGCCTGAAAGCGACCATGGGATTAGCTGTTTACATCCACCAAGTGCTGCTCCTTTGTCTAGAGGCTGATGTCAAAAGCTGTTTATAAAATCACACAATTGTAGCCCAGCTTAGGTGGACAGGACCTCTGGAGGCCACTGAACCCAACCTCCTGCTCCAGGCAGGGTCTGCTAGAGCAGATTGCTCAGAGCTTTGTCCAGTTAAAATTTAAATATCTCAAAGGAAAGATCCCACAACCTCTCTGGACCCCTGTCCCAGTCTTTGATTGCCCTGGGGGGGATGTCCCAACCAGAACATCCCTTGGCTGTGCACGTTCACTGTGTCCATGAGGAGCATCTGGGTCCATCTTGCTGCCCTCCCTCTATAGATGCAAGACCACTGAGGTCTCCTGGGTCCATCTTGCTGCCCTCCCTCTATAGATGCAAGACCACTGAGGTCTCCTGGGTCCATCTTGCTGCCCTCCCTCTATAGATGCAAGACCACTGAGGTCTCCTGGGTCCATCTTGCTGCCCTCCCTCCCTATGGAGACCCTCACTGAGGTCTCCTCCTGAGCATGTTCCTCTTAGGGCTGAACAAACCCCTTTAGAGAAGCTTTTATTCTCTCATTTATGGAGTTAGAGCATAGCAAGTGTCATTAGCACAGCACTACAGAGGAATTGGGGCTTTTTTTCATTCCCTGTAATATTTTCTCCATCTGTGTTTGTAAATAGCTCTGATAAGAAGCCATAATTGTGCCATTTCCTTCTGTACTAAACTTCTGTTGCCTTCTGTGCAAGCTGTACACTTACAATTGAGGTGGCCCATCATGTGCTGGCTTTGTCTGTGACCTGCTTTGATTCCTTCTAAACCAAAGTTTGACTTTGTCCTTCCCAAAGACAGGAGGAGATGGAATCAAAGCTTCTCCTGAGGAGATGATTAAGAGGCAGGCAAAAGCTGCTTGCAGTTGAAAGGGTGCTGAAGGGAATGGTCTTTATCTCATGGACCTGGTGGAGCAGGTCCAGAGGAGGCCACAAAAATGATCTGAGGGCTGGGACCCCTCTGCTGGGATGCCAGGCTGGGAGAGTTGGGCTTGGTCAGCCTGGAGAAGAGAAGGCTCCAGGGAGACCTTCTGGGGGCCTTTCAGTGCTTCAAGGGACCTATCAGAAAGTTGGGGACAGACTTTTGAGCAGGGCTTTTTGCAACAGGACAAGGGGTAAGAGCTTTAGAGAGAAGGAAGGAATTGTTGGTGCTGAGGGTGGTGAGAGCCTGGCCCAGGTTGCCCAGAGAGGTGGTGGCTGCCCCATCCCCGCAACCATTGCAGGGGAGGTTGGGCTCTGAGCAACCTGAGATAGTTGAACATGTCCCTGCTCCCTGCAGGGAGGTTGGACTAGACCTTTAAAGGTCCCTTCCAACCCAAACCATGATTTATCTCAGCATTTTGCCACGGGCTGTGAGGCACCCACTGCTTTGGGTGGTGCCTCCAGGAGGAAGGTGGGATCTACAGCATCCTCAGCTGTGCTCATGGAGAGTTCCAGCACCAACATTGTGGGTGCTGGTGGCATGTCACCACACACAACTCTGCAAAGCCAACATCTGGTCCCCTTAAATACAATAGAAATGTTGTTATTGCTTATTTATTTTGCTTATTTTTTTTAATAGAAAAGTCACTCCTATGATTGAGTGACCTGCCTGAGCTGGTCAAAGCTCTGACCCAAAGGTTTGGTCACTCTGAGCTTGGTTGCTCTGTGATGTTCCCAGATTTTTATGCTTTCTTCCAGGTCACTATCTATTATTTTCAGAGTGGAAAATTCAAAGCTCTGAAAGCACCGAATAGATTGAGAGAGGCAAAGCCTTATAAAAATGTTATTGCTATCGACTTTGGGGAAGATTTGATTACAATGAATTGGCAGGGAAATGATTTAATACTAACCATTGATGACTGTAATATCCAAGAGTAATTCTGGACAATAAGAGACAAGAGAAAAAAATGTCTTTCCCTTTGCTGCGGGGGAGACTGTTGCTAAAAGGATAACAGGGGCTTGGAATAGTAACTACCAAGAGTGATACGCTTCTAATAACAGCACAAAAGACACCAAAGCTGCTTGTGTTGGAAGAATTACTGCAGAAATTTGGCCAAACAAGAAAAAAGACAGAAGGAAAAATAATTCCACTAACAAAATTCATATAATTCATAAAATTCCATAAGTAAAATTCATTTTTTTTTGCTCCTTTAAGCATTTTATCAACAACTGATGCACACGAGTGGCCATAAACGAGGCAAAACAACCCCAAATCAGTGTTTATAGAGTCCCAAGATAGGTTTGTTGACACTATTCAGCACCTTGTATGTTGGAGCCTTAACCATGAGAAATTTCCACTCCTGGCTCAAACTATGGTCCCAAAAATCCTCTGTCACACTCCATTATGTCCCCACTCCCTCTGCTCTGCCCTTTCCACCTCCCAGCCAGGGTTTTATAGGTCGTTGCTTCAGCTCCAGGTTGTGTTAGCACAAGGAAATCAAAACCTGAGCACGATTCCAGCCGGAGACTCTTTCTCTTTAAAATCCGGCATTCTGGAGCCTGATGTGCTCTGGTTTTATTAGTGCTTCTCGAGGGGTGCTTAGCTGGCAAGTGCAGCATCTGCCACGGGCTCGTGGCAGCTTTAACAGCCTCAGCTCCAGCTTCCCAGCCTGGGCACAAATAACATTTGATGGGGTGATGGGTTTTGCTGTTCCCAGGTTGATGGTTCCTCCAGACCCCAGGCACCGTGCAGGATGTGACCCCTTTTCTGAGCAAGAAAGACAAGACCTTGGTCCCTGCAGAGAGCAGAGATCTGCCCTTTCTAGCAAACCAGCCTTTTTTTGAGGTAAACCTTCTTTTGCATCTTTTATGGTCAAGGGGAAAGGAGCTGTTGTGCTGCAGAGAGAATCCTTCACCTAGGTCTATTCAGAAGGGTTTGTAACGATAGGACCAGGAGTGATGGTTTTAAGCTGGGAAAGGAGAGATTTAGATTGGAGATTAGAAATATGAGGGTGATAGATCAGTGGAATGGGCTGCCCAGAGAGGGGGTGGAGGCCCCATCCCTGGAGTCCTTCAAGGTCAGGCTTGATGAGGCTCTGAGCAGCCTGCCCTAGGGAGAGATGTCCCTGCTGGTGTAGGGAGGTTGGACCAGATGCGCTCTGGAGGTCCCTTCCAGCCTCAAACATTCTATGATTCTATGCCCAGCAGGTATAAACCCCTGGTGTGGAGGGGGCTGTGCATGGCCACTGACATTAATTCACCATGATGGGAAAATTCCATCCTAAGTGGTCTCTGCTGTGTCTAAACCACTCAGCACCAGTGACATTTGCCGCTCCTCTTCGTGCTACAATATATTTATTTGTGAAGTAGATCTTAATCTATCAAAGAAAAGCATTTTTTTTTTAGTTTTCCAGGGCAGCATTTATAATGATTGAAAGTGAAGGCTGGAGAGGACATCTTTCTGTAGCAATGAACTAAAAAAAACCCAACAGAATAACTTTTCAGCATTACCGTATATCAATAGCCAATTATTTTTGTATGGATGGGTTCTGGCTGGCTGCTAATGGACTGACACCGAGATAAGTCTTCCAGGAGAGGAACCATCATTTTAAAGATGGAGTGGTTGGCCTTTTAATTTGGAGGTATTACCAAAATCACACCTTTCACCTTTAAAAATTGTAAATGATCCCAGCCTGGTTCTGAATCATTTAATTGCTGGTTGAACCGAGCCCGGCTCGGGCTTCACAGGGGGTTTGTCTTTCTTAGCACTGCTGGGGCCGTTTCCATCTCTTAATTTCTCTTGAAGAACGACCTCCTTGCCTGGGCTCCCCCTCCCAGCCTTGCTGCCCATCTGTCTGCAGAGGCAATTTGAGGGATCTGCAGCCAACCCACCCCTGCCCACATGTATTTCTTGAGCTCAAGATGCAGGCGCAGAGTAAAACCAATTAAGCAACGAGATAAAGCACGAGGATGCTCTAGGAAATGGGTTCCAGTGTTTCAGCTGAGCCAAGCTCATGTTTCTTGCTGGTTTTTCTTCTGCTTTGGTGCCGATTCTTTTATTTTCACCTCTTTCCTTCACCCACCTCTTTTTCTTGGACACGGGAAGTTTTGAGGGTGTGGATTTGGAGTCCTGAACCTCTGACCAAATATCCTCCTCTGCTGAACAACCTACATCTGCTAAAGCATCTCCCTTTGGACTTCTTCTTGAAAGCAAGATCACCAGATGTTCCAGAGTGTGCACCAAGGCTTCCCTATGGCTTGGCTGTACATAATAATAGCTAAGGAGCTTGGGAAAAATATCTAAACACATTATTATTATAATTATAGTTACTATTATAATTATTATTATTATTACTATTATTATTAATTATTATTATTATTATTATTATTATTATTATTATTATTATTAAAGCTTGATCTAGTGGGAGGTGTCCCTGCCCATGGTAGGGGAGTCGGAACAAGATGGTCTCTAAGGTCTCTTCCAACCCAACCCATTCTATCATTCTATGATTATTGTCCATGCTCATGGACCAAAGTGTTTCTTGTCTTCTGATAAACATCATCCACTGTCTTCTCCTGTGCATCCAGGAGAAAAGATCTCAACAAATTATTCAGAGAAAGGTGAATTGAGGAAACCAGCCACAAGTTTGGTCAACGGCCATGGGACCTGTTCATGCTGGTCCCTCTCTGGTTTGCCAAGGCAATGGGTATGGAAGGAGCTGCTGAAAGGCACCCCAATGATCTTTAATCCAGGTATCTGGGGCTGTTTGAACCCTCTGCATGTCCCCTGCACAGCAACAAGGCATCCGCTGACAACTCCAGAGAAAGAAGAAATGTGCCTTGAGTTCCTCTGACATTTTCTATTCCAAACTTTGCCCAGTGGCTGATGGTTCCTTCCTCAAAGTGACATATTGATTGTGGGTACACGTAGGGTGAGTATGATTGTGTGCAGTATTTGGAGCTCATCATCTGTTATCCCTTTCTCATTGTCATCCCAGGCCCAGACACTATCAAATTGGAAGCAGTAGTGTAGAAAATTACGAACAAATCAAAAGAGACTACAGCTGTGAAATGAATCAAACCCCTGTTTCCACGTTTACTATTTCCTTTGGTATAAAACATCTCTCACAATTTATTTTTTTTTATGATTTGGGGCTTGCAGCTCTGGAGGCAGGGACCACAATCCAGCATCCAGAGTTTGCTGGTGCTTATCAAACAGGGAAATCTCTCACTAAAACATGATGAAGATAGAGAAGGATGGGTCACCAAGGTCAACATCTACCTAGATCTGGGCCACGACCCATTTTCACCACCCAAGGACCTGCTATTGATGCAGGGGCTCATCCGTAGACATCAATGGCAATGACATGGGAGAACAGCACCCCCAAAAAACTCCTTGTTTGCAGCTCTTGACCTTGGTCCTCTCCATTTGCTGTGCTGTAAATGGAGTGATGTGGTTAGAGAAGCTCAAGTCCAAGCTCCATGTCAGCTTTTCAGGGCAGCCTTGAACTCCTGTGTGTGTTTGTATGAAGATGACCACATTAAATTGAAGCAGAGATAATTGATAATTTAACTGGCAGGGCTACACAATCTCCAAAGGTTTGAGGCTGCTATTAAATGTGTTCCTCCTTATTAATTTGTGACCAAGAGGATAATGAAAAACTGGCAACTCTAAGGTTGACATGAAAAGTAAGAGATACACGGTTGGCATGGCTCATTTTGTGCTGTCAATGTGGAGAAGGCTCCTCTAAATGGATGTAGGCAAAGATACACGCTGTCATCTTAATAAGCAATTAAAAGCTGGACTCCTAATAATTGAATCATGACTCTTGTCACACTTGTATTTGTTTAATATCTCTGGGTTTGGTTGAGTCGGGTTTTGCGTTCCTATTTTAATCAGGCTCTTGGTTCAGATAAGGAGAAGTGATGAGCATGAATCTTGTTGTCCTATTACCTCCTCGGCTGCTTCTTCCCAGTGAATACAATGTTCTCTTGAAAGCCCCATGTTTAATTATTGCATTTAGACTGGACAAGGGGGGGCTGCTGTCATTCAAAGTCTGGATTTTCAAATAAACCTTCTCAACATCACTCGTTAGATATTTGGAAGTACTTTAATGGCCAGATGCTTCTTTTGCTGGTAGAAATCAGGGAGCCTTGGCTTTGTTCATTGCTTTGTTGTGGGTTGGGTTTTTTTAATCAAAAAAAAAATAAAAAGCCCAATAAGAGGAGACCATCTGCTCTTCAAAACTCTTTCCCTTAAACTAACTGCTGTGGTCACCCTTGAGTGCTGTTGTATCTCCAGTGACACGGAGCTCTGCCCTGCCAATCTGTTCCCTCAAATTTCTCATCAAATTCCTCAAGTGGCATCAGTCAGAGCTGACAAGAGGTTGCACATTTCCAGGCCTCCCCTTCTTCACAGTCCTCCTATTTGCCCATGTCACTTGCAGCATCAAATCCTCTAAACTTCCAGTCTTCTGGCTTTGTCATTTTTTTTGTTGAACTGAGAGAAGGGGATGATGCTTAATTCTCATTTCAGTGAACAGGTTATTCTGTGTTTTCAGGAAAAAAAAAAAATTTCAAACTTGTTTTTTCCTTTTTCTCTGCCTAAGAATCTTTCCCTCCTCAAGTCTGTTTTTAAAATCATCTCCTTTTCTTTTCCTTTGAACTCCAATCACTGATTTGGGGCCTCTTGAAGGAAAACAACAATTATTTTGCTTCAAACGCATCCAGCCTTCAAGATGAGGAATTTTTCAGTTTCTTATTGCAAGCAACAGTTTATTTCTCCAGTTCTATAGGATGGTGGTTGCTTTGCTGGGTGAACCAGGGTGGGGGGACAGNGGGGGGGCTGCTGTCATTCAAAGTCTGGATTTTCAAATAAACCTTCTCAACATCACTCGTTAGATATTTGGAAGTACTTTAATGGCCAGATGCTTCTTTTGCTGGTAGAAATCAGGGAGCCTTGGCTTTGTTCATTGCTTTGTTGTGGGTTGGGTTTTTTTAATCAAAAAAAAAATAAAAAGCCCAATAAGAGGAGACCATCTGCTCTTCAAAACTCTTTCCCTTAAACTAACTGCTGTGGTCACCCTTGAGTGCTGTTGTATCTCCAGTGACACGGAGCTCTGCCCTGCCAATCTGTTCCCTCAAATTTCTCATCAAATTCCTCAAGTGGCATCAGTCAGAGCTGACAAGAGGTTGCACATTTCCAGGCCTCCCCTTCTTCACAGTCCTCCTATTTGCCCATGTCACTTGCAGCATCAAATCCTCTAAACTTCCAGTCTTCTGGCTTTGTCATTTTTTTTGTTGAACTGAGAGAAGGGGATGATGCTTAATTCTCATTTCAGTGAACAGGTTATTCTGTGTTTTCAGGAAAAAAAAAAAATTTCAAACTTGTTTTTTCCTTTTTCTCTGCCTAAGAATCTTTCCCTCCTCAAGTCTGTTTTTAAAATCATCTCCTTTTCTTTTCCTTTGAACTCCAATCACTGATTTGGGGCCTCTTGAAGGAAAACAACAATTATTTTGCTTCAAACGCATCCAGCCTTCAAGATGAGGAATTTTTCAGTTTCTTATTGCAAGCAACAGTTTATTTCTCCAGTTCTATAGGATGGTGGTTGCTTTGCTGGGTGAACCAGGGTGGGGGGACAGTCGTAGAATCATAGAATGGGTTGGGTTGGAAGGGACCTCAAAGATCATCTCGTTCCAACCCCCCTGCCATGGCAGGGACACCTCCCACTAGACCAGGTTGCTCCAAGCCCCACCCAACCTTGATCTTGAACACCTCCAGGGATGGAGCATCCACAACCCCCTTGGGCAACCTGTGCCAGTGTCTCACCACCCTCAGAGTGAAGAA
Organism: Brachypteracias leptosomus; assembly: GCA_013401335.1. NCBI lineage: Eukaryota > Metazoa > Chordata > Aves > Coraciiformes > Brachypteraciidae > Brachypteracias > Brachypteracias leptosomus. The sequence continues at coordinate 441,065 of VYZX01028647.1, read as the reverse complement.
TTTCCTACTTATTTCCAACCTAAATCTCCCCTCTTCCACCATCCTTCATCCCCATCCTTCCAACACCCAGGTCCCCCAGCATCCATCCCATCTGTGCATCCTTCATCCCCATCCTTCCAGCATCCAGATCCCCCAGCACCCATCCCACCTGTGCATTGAAAACTGCATCGGATGACTTAAACTTGAGCAAAAAAAGGTGCCTCCTGCTACAAGAGTGTGGTGGTGTCACCACCAAAGTGATGTTGGTGAAGAATGACGATTGCCTCCTTACCCTGCATCCTCCAGCACGTGTGGATATAAATAAATAAGGGCTGAACAGCTACTTCAGATGTCTACTAATGCATCGTGTGTTTGTGTCCATCCCTGAGAGATACGGAGAGATTACTAAAATATGTCAAATTGACAGCACAGACATATTTTCATAGGATAAATGATGGTGGTAAGTGGTGAGACTTTTCTTCCTTCCCTTCAGGAAATGAGGACGAGTTGTCTCCACTGATATTATATCTGATTTTTTTTTCCCCTCAGGAAAAAGATCTCACTGAAGACAATGTATTTGCGCCTGATTAGATTTCAGCTTTATTTTTTTAAAACCTCAAACCTCTTAAACTTACAGGCCAATACATTTATTTCTTCTTGTAGGACACTCCACCAAGGCCTCCTTTGAATTGCCCATGCACAATTCACAGTGGATACCCCCCTGGTTTATTATATTTGTCATTTGTTTTATAAATCCAAACCTTAAATCATCAATTTCAGGTCATTTCCTTCCTAAAGAAGGAAACTAGAAAGAAACCAAGAGTCCCTGCAAGATTTTGTGCTTGGGTTGGGGAGAATAAGCTCCGTTTTTGGGGGGAAACACTGACAATATTTCTGTATTTAACAGGCCAGAAGTAAAGGTGTGAAAAATTCAGGAAAACCAACCAATCTGATCACTTTAAAGTAAAAAAAATATTAATAAAAAAGCTTACTCTCATGAAAGAGCCTCTTCTGCAACCTCGTGCCTAATTTTATGGAGTGATTTTTTAATAAGCAGATTTTCTTCCGGACTAGACCCAGTTTCTGAGGATGATCTGGGTCTTTTTAAACATCTGAACTAAGGGGTCCTGCCCTTTTCACCCTGAAAAGAATGAAAAACCTCATTTAATTCAGCAGGATCCAGCCGTAAGATTCTTTATAGGCAGAAACACCAAAATTGGCATGTTTTACCAGGTCTTTTACCCTGCTCATCTGCTTCTGAGGGTGTTATATTGTCACCCAACTTGTGCCTAACCCTCCTGGAAGCCTTTGAAACCAACCCCCCTCAGCCTGGTGACGCCTTCAACCAACCATCCCTTTGTAAAAACTGAATGAGCAGTGATTATATTGATTTTTTTTTAATTGTTTTTTTTAGGTGTGATGGTGAAGAGGAGAACGAATGAATCCCAACGTTCCCCTTCCTGTAGAACCACGATCCGTGGAGCTCTTCCCTAACCAAGGTGCTCTTGTGTGGCGTGATCATCACCAAGCCCCACCGGGGACAATCTAGGGGTCCATGAGGACACCCCCAGCTTGGGGACACATCGTAAGAGGTCAGTGGGCTCTTTCACCCATCCCCAGCGCAGGGCATGAGGGGGGGAGCACCAGCAGCACCCCGAGGAACCCTCCCCACCATGTGTCTGTCCCACCAACACCCTTTTGGAGCAGAGAGGGGGGGTCCGTGCACCCCCATCCCCACCCACCCTCCCCCCAGTTTATGCCTCCGAGGGGTGTCCCCCTCTGTGCACCCCAGGGATGGGTTTGGGGGTTCGCTGCCGGTGCCNGGGGGGCGGTGCCGCCGTCCCCGCACAGGTGCCGGCGATTGGGTGGAATATGCAAATACCGGCGCTGACGTCAGGGCGGCTCCGGCCCCGAGAGCTCAAATAGGGCCGGCCCCGGCCACGGCCGCTCCCGTCCCGCTCCCCGCCGGCCCCGCTCCCTTCTTCTGGTGAGTGCCGCCGGGGAGCGGCCGCTTCTGCCGCCGCCTCCTCCTCCTCGCTGCTGCCGCCGCCGCTTCCCACCGCCGTCCGCTCCACCGGGCTCCTCACCCCCCCCCTTCATCCTCGGATGCCGCCGCTGCCCCCCCCGCTCTCCGCCGACCCCCGCCGGGCCGGGCGCGGTAACAGGTGGGCGCCCGCAGCGGGGCTGCGATGCGACGGGTTCGGGATGCGGGGGGGGGTGTGTGTGTGTCCCCGCTCCATTCCCTTCCCCACTCGTGGAAATGCCGCTTCGTGGGCTTGGACGCGGCTCCCCCACTTAGGGCGTGGGGGTCGCGGTGTTGTTGTGTCCCCCGCTCCCTTTCCCCGGAGCTGCCGTGTCGGGGGGTGCGGGTCCGAGCGACGCGTCCCGCCGCGATCGCGAGTGGGGCCGGCGCTTCCCCCCGCGGCCCCCGGGTGGCGCCGGCGGCCGATCCACGGAGCGCCCGTCGGGCTCCGGCCCCGCCGATCCCCCCCCCCTTCAGTCCCCGCTGCCTCCCTCCGTTGACTTTGCAGGCGGCAGCGGAGATCGGGGCTTTCTTATCTTTATTTATCAAAAATCCTGCGCTCCTGCCTTGTCTCAGATGCGTGGTGGGATAAATGGCTGGGGGGGGGCTCAGCCAGGGGGTCGCGGAGGGGTTTTGTCAGAGCAGAATCATTTAGGCTGGAAAAGACCTCTAGGAACATCAAGTCCAACCTTTGATGTACCAAAGGGTCACGGCGGCAGGCTTGGAAACCGGGCTTAAATATCTGATTTTAGGAGCTTTTTGCAGCCTGGGTGGATGTCCCCCCCTTGTTTTTCCCCCCTAGGAATGTTGAAGTGTTTTGGAGAATTTTGCAATTAAATGAAATAGTTAAAAGTGTGAAATGCCTGGTTTGTGCTTAAACATCGTGGCTGCTTCCAGTGAATTCTTAATGCATCCAAAGTTTAAGTATTTATTGGAGATACGGTGGATAACTGGCTGGAATTATTTGGCTTCGTTATGCTCATCGAAAGGTTATCTTGGGGCAGATTTTCTCTGTAATTTTATAGCACTTGTAGCACTCAACATGAAATTATGGACATCAGAATGATTTTGCAGACCGTAGAAATGCTGTTTAGATAAGGCTGGAGCAATTGGAAGCGTTGATGGCAGAGGAGCTGAGGACCAGATTCTTATCTGGTGTTAATAGAGCTCATTTATACAGAGGTAATGGCTTGGTTTGAATTCCTGCCTTTTGCTATAGCAACAGTCATAACTTCAGGTAATTAATTCAACCTCTTCCTTTCGAACGTGAGACTTGTTGGCAATTATTAGGAGCTATTGTGAACTATTAATTTCTCAGTATTAAAAAAATAAGCTAGCCCTGAAAACCAGCCCAGAAACTGCTCTTGGCAAATCCTTTTCTCTTATTGCGCTCCCTGTAATTGAATTCTTAAAGTGAAGGAGGAGAAAGTTGTGGGATCTCTGCAGCAATCGAGCTGCCAGCTCATATTGCATGTCACAGAAGTGCTTCAAACCCTTTGTGGTGTTCTCCTCTCAAATGGCTGGTGGATTGGTCCCCTTCCTTTTTCAAGGTGACCCTTTTTCCTTTCGTGGTTGGACTCGATGATCTTACAGGTCCTTTCCAACCATTGCGATTCTGTGATTGAGCAGCTCTAAACCTGCACCCTAAACCCTGTGCCTGTACCTCTGGCTGTTATTCCTCCTGCTGAGAGGCATTGCACCAATTTGTGTGCAATTTGAGGCTCTCCAGGTGTGGTGGGGTCTCCAGCTGGGTGCTCTGCAGGTGCTGGTGATAGAGCAGCACCTGCACTGTGAGGATGAGCCATCCCCTTTGAGCTTCCTCACACAGCATGATCCTCCTGTGCTCATCGTAGTGTTTCCCGGTGAAGCAAATGTGATGATGTCCCAGCTCAGAGGGAGAAGCCACAACCTTTAGGTAAACTTTTAGGCTCTGCAATGGTATCTTCTTTTAGAGCCAGAGTTGCTTTGGAATGAATTCCCCTGAAACCAGCGAGGAGATGTCACAAATGGATGCGATGCTCAATTTGATTTACTTGAAAATAGCCTCGTTTGAGCATCTGCATTACAATTAGTAATTTCTGCCTTACCTGCTGGGTTAAAATCCATCTCTCTGCTCACAGGAGCAGGTGTGTGATAGACCCCCCCCTCTCCACCCCCAGCTCTTGAGAGACTTCTAGTGTTCAGCCACAAATGTTCTTTCCTTTCTTGAGTACAAGTCTTTTTACGCAGACGTTTCCATATGCCAGCTTTGATTTCTCTGGGCAGTGATGTCCACGCAGGCTCACAGCCTCCAAATCCATCCCTCATTCTAGTGAGGAAAGGAAATGAGTAGTAAAACTTGTCCGAGTTTACAGCAGTGCTCTGGATTTATTCAATTAATTTGGATTTTTGTGACTTCAGGGAACTTTAGAGTGCAATCCAGGGGCTGTGTTGCATGCTGCAAATGCAGACTGGGTTCTGAAGGAGCTTTGCAGCGATGCTGAGCTGTGGTTTAGGAAGCCAAGTGACATGAAAAGGCTGTGAGCTTTCAGAGTTAACCCTCCCTTGATGTTTATTTTGTGTATTTGTTGCTTGGTTTAAGTTGTTTGAGTATATAATGTATATTATTGTGTCCTCCTCGTACTCGGAGAGCAATTAGTGTCCTGTCACTCAGCGTGCAATAAAAATAAGTGATTTCCAAACCGACTGGAGAAAGATGTTGTACAAATTGCATTTATACACCAACGGGTGTTTCTAGCAGCTGCCCTTCCAGCTTCACCAGTTCCAAGCAATCCTCATCCAAACACCATCATGTTTTCTAGCATTTATTTCCTGAATAGCCATTAAATTTGCCAGCCCCCTGCTCTGCTCTAGGAGGGTCATTTCAAGCAGCACACGAGGCAGAGGTCTCCAGAACTGTGGAGTTGAAGGAGTTGTTTGCCATGAGGGCATCAAGTGAGCACACAAAATACCTCTATTAAAAACGGGAGGAATGGTGTTTGCTGTGCCAGAGCAATTCATAAGGTAGCAACTTGGCTTTATTAAACATTTATTTGTAGCCTCGGTAACGTTACAGCCGAGGCTTCTAATTGGAATTTAGAAAGCCTAATAAATTTTGATTTCATCCTGAGTGCTCTTGGTTCAGGGTGTTTACATTAGTGCTGAGAAAAAGCAATGCCTGAGCTCCACGGGTGGGCTGGGTTCTTTCTGCTGATGGTGTCTTCAGGCAGGTCATAGAATCATTTAGGTTGGAAAAGATCTGTAGGATCAAGTCCAACCTTCATCCCAACATCTCCTTGGCCCTTAGACCATGTCTTGAAGTGCTACATGAAATAGCTAAGACCCAAGTTGGTGCTGGGGTAAATGGTCATGGCTCTAAAATTAATAGTGATGCACCAAGGCTTGGATATACCTGGTAAAATAAGTTCTGTCAAGAGAAGGGGTGTCCTGGACAAGGGGTAGCAGGTTCAAGCTGGAAGAGGGTAGATTTAGATTGGAAATTAGAAGGAAATTCTTCATTCTGAGGGTGCTGAGACCCTGGCACAGGTTGCCCAGGGGGGCTGTGGATGCTCCATCCCTGGAGGTGTTCAAGACCAGGTTGGGTGGGGCTTGGAGCAACCTGGTCTAGTGGGAGGTGTCCCTGCCATGGTGTGTGAGGTTGGAACTGGATAATCTTTGAGGTCCCTTCCAACCCAGACTATTCTATGATGACTTAGCTGAATTTCATTCTGCTGTTAGCAGGGAAGTTGCCTTGTTAATGTGTGTTGCTCAGACCAAGCAGCCTGTCACTGCCATGCCACAGAAATGCCACCACTTGCTTCATTAAGTGGTCATTATATTTTTTATGGGTCCACATTCGCATTCTCTGCAGCTGCTGTGAAAGGTCAGAGCTTCCCTCAGCTCCCATGGAAATGGTACCAAGCCTGAGGACTCCTGGGGTATTTTTATTGTGGAGCAGTGACTCAGTCTGGTGTTGTGTTCCCAAAAATACTTCAGATGAGGTATAAAACCCTCCTGGCTGAGCTTCCAGGGGACCACTGTGGGGCTATGTGCGTATGAAAGATGTTGTAGCTCCATCTGATGACACTTTGGGTGAATTTGGAAGTAAACCCAATGTAGTTACCCCAAAACCCCCACACAGGACAAGCTCAAAGTGGATGCAGCTGTGGTGGAACTACTTGTTTACATCTTCCCCATCCCCTACAGCTGATGTGGTGGGTGCCAGGGAGATGGTGTAACCTGGGAGGGGTCAGGAATGTGTGAGACAGGCAAATGTGTGGAGAAGTCCCAGCTGCAGGTGGGGCTCACCTGTGTTGTGGTCAAAGAAACACATGAGTCCCCCTCAGCACAATTTGGTTTGAGTCTTGCAAGTGTTAGTGGGTTTGGTGACCACCTGGGCAGGTGTTCTTGTCTGGAGAAGATTGATGGTTCCTGTGTTCTGGGTGCCTGCTGGCCCCACAAACCTCCTCATAGCTTCAGGGGGTGGCTCTGGTTGAGGCAGCATCATCCTCTGACTCAGGAGGGAATCATATTTTCTGTCCTGTTGCTGGAAGCCTCCAGTGGTCAAAGAAGTGAATGCAGGTGTCTGGGGGTTTCCTGAAGATCTGCTGAGGGTACCAGTGTGAGACCTTGGCTGAGCAACCGTGCTGCTAGGAGTTGTGGTGATGGGGTGAAGTCACCCTTTGGCTTCTGCAGCACCATAATACCACGTTTTGATGTGGTCTGCTTTGAGCCACAACCATTAGATGTAGAAATCCCAGAGCTCTGGCTCTGTAGGTGCTGTAGGAATGGACTGGGAGCATAGTTTTGGTGGAAGTGCTTCACAAACCTGCTATGATGTGGGAATTCATTGCCAATAGGTGGGTGCAAACCAAGAAAATTGGTGTTTTTCTGCATGTGCTGTGGGAATCTGCAAAGCTCTGTTGACTTTGAGCATGGATGGGTGCCCTCAGCTGAAGCTTCTACCCTCGTTTGAATGTGAGCTGGGTTTTGTGGTGAGATGATTGCTTCATGGCTGCTCTCTTCTTTTCAACAGAGGTGAAATGATGAAATCGAGAAGCTTCTGGTTATCTCTCGTGTTGCTTGGGGTCTTCCCGTCGGTCACGAGGGGATGGCTGGACATGGAGAGGAGCAGGAGGCTCTACTCGGACGCGGGGAGGTTGCATCAAGAGGTACCGTACACCAGCTGCTGCTGCAGCTCTTGTGTTCTGTGCTCTTGTGTTCCTATTTTTGTGCTGGGCTCGGGCTCTCCATGCTGTGAAAACAAACCCAGCGAGGGCTTATCCATGTGTGTTTGTGTTAGACACCTGCTGAGGTCACTGAAGACGTGGGGAAGCAGAAGCTCTGACTCTTTTTGGGTATATTGACATTGCATCTGGCCAGTGGGGAGATGCTGTCTCCACAAAGCTCTGTCTTGGGGCTTCTAGGACCAGTGAATCTAAATGTGAAATAAACTTTGTCCTGGCTCTTCATTTGGGTCATTGGACCTTTAGGTGAAACCTGAAAAAAGTCCTTTTGCTGTTTAAAAACCAAAAAAAAAAGGAAAGCTGAACCATAAGTGGTTCTGAGAGAAGCAGCAAAGTTGCTGCCCAGAGTTTCCCTCCTGATATTCTGATGCAAAATAATCAGAAAGGGACCAAGGGAGCACGGTGGCCATAGTGAGATGATCTTCATGCAGCTGGAGAGGACCCTGGCTTGATGGGGAGGTGGGTCTTGTCATGCATTAATGCACAGGGTGGTAATTCACTCATCAACATGAAAACCCCTGGGCTGGTGGGAGTGTGGAAGCAACTGAGCTTGTTCTTGGTGCTGGTGGTGCCAGTGGCTTTCATGGGAGTCGTGTTGGTTAAGCAGGACTAGGGAAGTGATTGTACTTCTATACTCAGCACCAGTGAGGCTGCACCTCAAACACTTGGTTCAGTTTTGGGCCCCTCACTCCCAGAAGGACCTTGAGGGGCTGGAACGTGGCCAGAGAAGGGCAAGGAAGGTGGGGAAGGGTCTAGAGCAGGAGTGTGGTGAGGAGCAGCTGAGGGAGCTGGGGGGGTTGAGCCTGGAGCAAAGGAGGCTCAGGGGAGACCTTCTGGCTCTGCACAACTCCCTGAGAGGAGGTTGGAGCCAGGTGGGGTCAGGCTCTTATCGCAAGGAACAAGTGATAGGACAAGAGGAAATGGCCTCAAGTTGTGCCAGGGGAGGTTTAGGTTGGACACGAGAAGCAATTTCTTCATGGCGAGGATTGTGAAGGGCTGGCAGTGGTGGAGTCCCCATCCCTGGAGGGGTTTCCAAGCTGTGGAGATGTGGTGCTGAGGGCCATGGGTTAGTGGTGCCCTGGCAGGGATGGGTTAAGGGTTGGACTCATTATCTTCAGGGTCTCTTCCAACCAAAACAACTCTATGATTCTGAGCAGGTCCCCATTAGGTCGGTGGCTTTCTGGACCAGAGCTTGCTGCAGAGATGAGGGTAGCTTCAGATTTCCACCCGTCTGAGCCTGAGGAATGCAAAGGAGGCCATAAAAACCTAGAAATGTGACTTCCACGAAAAGAAAATGATGAATGCTGAAACAATTTTAGTTATTTAATTAGCTCCTGATTATCACAGGCTTGCTAAATGATTGCTCAGATGCCTGGAAGTGGGAGAGGGTGGGGGAGGCAAGGGAAGGGAGATTTGGGGTATTTTTTTGTCTGCCATTGCCTAGAACAATTACATAGTGGCAGACACATTAGTCAGTGCCAGGCTAATGATGAGCCCTTGATGGATTCGTGGATCTATTTCAGCCTCAGGATTTTGTTCTAGTTGGAGAATTCCCATTTCTCCCAGTCACAGACACTCATGGCTCTGTGCATTATTTCACTACACCAGTTTAAGCCACATAAAAATGCTTTTTGCTGCTTATCAGGGCCAGAAAAATAATTTCAGTGAAGTTGGTGATTGTTGAGTTGTGTCTCGGGTATATTTTTTTCCTTGAGGTATCCTTCCTCTGTTCTGGAAAGTGAAGAAAAATAGTTCCCTCCACAGCTATTTTATTGCTGTGTAGATCTGGGTATTGCAGTGACTCTGCCAAACACCTTCTTGTATTGTCTCAAATCATTTTTGCTTTTTTATTAAGAATAATTAAATATTTTGCATTTAAAAATCTCGTTCCTCACTAACATTAGTTTTGATTTTTTTGGCAAAAGTTACTCTGAGGAATTCAATTCATTACTCGAATGATTAAGATGAATTTTAGAACTATTATAGCTACTTGAAAGACATTAATTCATTTGATCTTCCTCTCAAAACCATGAAGTTATTGTGCCAATTACTTGATCTTGCTTGAGGTGAAAGGATCTGAGCGAGGAACGTATTTGTTCCAATTTGCCCAGAATTTAACTGGTGTGAATATTAAATTTTTTAATGTACAAGGAATGCAGTTAAAATAGCTTCAAGGGGTTTAAGTTATAATGCAGATTTTTAAAAAATTAACTGTATGGAAAGCTTGTTCCATGAGAAATAATGTTTAGAAACACCAAAATGAAGCTGGAAACCCTTTTAGGGAGGGCAGTGAAATTGAGATAAGTGCTATTTTCTCTCAAAAGGTGTTTATTTGGAAAATACTTTAGCCATAATAACTTCTGAATAATAAAACCCACCTGAAATCCTTTCGTAGTGATGCTGTTTGGAGCTCCCTACTCCTGAGAAGTTTGTTAGTGACCAAATGTGTGGCTTGATTAATATGTAATTCCATTAACAGGCGTTTAAACCATTGAATCCCAAGCAGAAAAGCTCCCAGCAATTCCCTAAAATTGCTTAAAAAACCCACGTGAGGGGTTGATTTACAGGTCAAATAATTTGAAGTGTTCTCTGATCTGAAATTCCTGTGAACTCCATCAAAGCAAATACTTGGGTACGGGTCAGTGACCTTCACTAATACTTGTTCTGATCTACGTAGGAACAAGTTTACTGAATCAAAAACATTGCTTAATTTATGTTCAGATTGCTAAATCGATTTCTTCATGGTCTGTGGTGGAATTATTGCAGTTGTGCTTTGCATTTATAAAGCCAAAGGAAGTCTTGAGGCCCTAGACAGCAACATCCAGCCCTTCTGCATGAGGAATTAATGCCCCAACATAGCAATGGGGGATGTTTTCTTGATGCTCAGCCTTCCACCTCTTAAATTTATGGGGTGTCCTGAGAAGATTTTTCTAAAATATCTTTAATTCTGATTGTGATAGTTAATAAATGTGTATGTGGTCTGGAATTCCGTGGGTGTAGGATGAGCTGAAATAGAAAATGTAATTTATAAAGGGACATTATTAACTGAGAAGCCACAATCTGCCTGGTCTGGGTTCATTGTGGAGAATGCTGCTGCCACTTCTACATTGTGGTATCTTGGAGAGCTCCAGAGGGTGCTGGAAAGCTCCTGGGGGCTGCACATGGACTTTGTGGAGCTACTTGGTGCAGCTTCCCAGGCTTGGACCATCATGGGACTGAATTCTGAGTGGAATATGGAACAAAATAGCTAAATATGCAGGGTTTACCACTCTGGGGTGATGGTTTTGGTTTTGCCTCTGATTTCCACGCTGAAGATGGACATTTTAGAGGTGACCACACTTCATGGGCAGCTCTGTGATGGTCTAGAAGGGCTCTGAGTTGCCCCTGAAGCACCAAGTGTTGTGATCTGAGGTCACCTCTGTTTTCTTGAAGGGAATTCTCAGAAATGTGGCTCTGCCAGGGACAGAGAAGGGAGTTTCCAGAGTGACCCTAGCAGAAGAGAGACATAAATAACCCTGGAGTTCAGGTTGGAAGGAGAACTTGGGCAGGAGGTTTTGATGGTGATCCAGCAGTGCTCATCCTCTCACTCTCCACAAGATAATCCACACAGTAGCTCAGGCTCATTTTTCAACCTCCTGGAGTATTTTACAGAAGCATCTTATTAAATACTGGGATTTATCAGGTAGCTTTCCTTCTGTGGCTGAAGCCAAGCTGCTTTTGCCACGGTTCTTGGGGGCAACTTTCTCCATCTCCTCTCCTCAACCTGTGGTGCAGCCAGAGCAGCTCTGCAGGTCTTCATCAGCTCTTCCAGGAGGTGGGTCCTCCCATCTGCTGCAGGGAGCTCCTCCAGCACCAGTCAGCACAGTGCTGTGGGTGTCAAATTAAATGGTGTGTTCTGTTTTCTGGGGCACTGCTGGCAGGTAGCCTGGGCAATATTGTCCTAGCTGGGTGGTGTGAGAGCAGAGAAGAATCCCATGTTGTGGGACATGTCGAGGTGTTTTGTGCTGGATTGTTTGAGTCAATATTTGGATGGCTCCTGGGTGGTTACAGTAGAGACTGGCGGATGTCCCGTGGTCTGCTCTGGGCTACAGAGCTAGAGTAGAAGCACTTAATTGCTTTCATTTGGCTTTCAGTGGTTTTGCCACCCATCCTCCTAGTGAAGAAGCTGCAGGAGACCCCTGGAAGGTGTGTGCAGCTCCCCACACTCCTGTGGGGAGAAGATCTGTGTCCTTGGGGAGGTTCCTCCAGCATGGAGCTCCAAGGGATGCTCCATGTGCTCACACATGCAGATCCAAGCCCTGCCATGTTTGCTGTTCCCTGCTGCAAGATGTTCATACCTCACTGATACTTCATTCTAGGACACTGGTGGGTGGTGGTGAACCTCATTTGGATGGTGACAGCACAGCTCAAGGGTGAACTGGTCCAGCTGTGCTCATGTTAGTTCAGTTCCTTGAAATATTGGACCAGATGATCCCTTCCATGCTGACATTCTATGATTTCTACCCATTGTTTGTTGCCTTCTCTGGATTATGCCTTAAATTCTATCTCCAACCTCAAAGTATTATGTGTAGTTGTAGCAATATTTACTTTTATAGCATAAAATTAATGCATTAATGCCTTTGTAGCATAAAATTAACATAGCAAACATGCTCATTTCTTTAAGATAACCTTCTTACTGGTGTTGCCTGTATGGGATATCCATCGTTTGACTTGCTTGTTAGTCATTTCTTTGTGTGACACCCCAACTGCTTAAAATCTCCAAGTAATAAATGTCACTTTAAGCTTCACCATGACTGCAAAATAGCTGGGTCACACCAGCCCTTCAGTGCCATCCTGCCCAGGAGAAAACATCCCTCTGGCCTCTCTCCACAGTCTCAACTGGGCTTATCTGGGAATATTCCTAATTATCCTCAGCTTCTTAAGCCTTGTTTCATGTGCTGCTGCTGCAGACCAGAGCAGCAGGAGATTCATGGGGGTGATTCTGGGCTCCTTCCATCAGCAAAGTCGTATTTCCTAATCTGACAGGCTATGAAAGGAGTGCTTGGGGAGGGAAGGGACAAGATTGCAAAGGCTTTGGAGAGCAGCTTTTGCTTGTAACTCAAGTAGAGGCTTAATTTCTGAGCATAAGCTGGGAGTGAGACAGACACAGTGTGTCCGTTTTGTCTGCAGCTGAAGATCTAATAGCCTCGTATTTATTTTAAGAATGATTATTAGTAATGTATTCTCTGCCATGTGTGTGTTCTCCCTGCTGGTAAGTCAGTCTGGAGAAGGGAAGGGAAGCATCAGGTTTGAATTAAAATCTATACTGGGCTCCAGCAGGCTCCTGTTTTGTCTCCCTTTACCTTCATTAATATTTAAGACTTAAATTTTTGTATCACTTTGCTCTCTACTGATAATTCACTCCTGGTTACCTGCATTGATATGGTATCTCTAACAGGCTGTAATTGCTGGTTGTGCACCATTCCACATCTTACCTAGTGTATTATCCCTGAGCTTTTGCTCTGAGTTTTGATTATCAGAGGATCTGGAGTTCAAGGAGCTGTGGATTATTTTCATAATGTTTGGATAGACACGTCAGGGTCCTTCCTCTGCAGCCCCAAACCCCTCTCATGTACCTGGGGGATTTAATAAATGCTGTATCTGATGGGGTGGCATTATGCTTAAAGTGCTAGGAAATGTGGATGTTGGATTACCTGGATCAAGGCAGGTACTGAATATTGAGTAAGAGCATAAAATGGGAAGAATTTTAGTTTACATGGTTCTGGCTCAATAGTGAGTGTCAGGAGTTGTCAGGATGCATCTCTAGCACAACTTAGGATGAAATCCTCTTGTATGCAGTCCCTTACACAACCTAAATCATCCTTCCTTTAGTTTTTTTTGAACTAAGATGCAGTGTCATCCCTCTTGGTGGTCCTGCATTGTCCAGCCTTCCAGCTCAGAGCCACCATCATCTGCAGGGGTGATGTGATAGAATCATAGAATGGGTTGGGTTGGAAGGGACCTCAAAGATCATCTCATTCCAACCCCTCTGCCATGGCAGGGACACCTCCCACTAGAGCAGGTTGCTCCAAGCCCCATCCAACCTGCCCTTGAACACCTCCAGGGATGGAGCATCCACAGCTTCCACCCATGCCAGTGTCTCACCACCCTCCTACAAAGCTTAAATATACAAATCTGACATTTTTACTACTCCAAGATGTGTATGAAATGGGATGAATGGTCCCTGCAGTGTGAGTGGTGCCTTGGATCCTAATGACCTTGAATTTTGGTGCTGTAGCTGGAGGTGGTGAGTGCTTGGAGGCTGTTCCTTGGGGAGCAGAGGGATCATGGGCTTGGGTGCCCAGCTCTGTGCCCAACTCTGGCACAAAGTGACCCCAGGAATCCAATTCCAGGAGGTTTTTCCTCGTGTCACACTTGAGCAGCTGTGAAAAATCATACCTGGGTGGGGAGATGCTGGTGTATCCCTGCAGCAGAGAAGCCCAGAGGAAAACATCTTGCAAATAAAAAGGGAATCTGAGGCAATTTGAACTTGGCTGTGATGTGGCAGAGGGTTACACTTCCCAATATCCTGCTCAGAAGCTTAAAAGACTAAATATTGACTAATTCTTTTCCAAATGTAGCATATTCTTCCTTCAAAAAAAAAAAAAGCTATAGCTTTTAAAGGAAGATGGTTCTACTTAAATACTTTTTACCTTCAAGCAGGGGAATTCTCCTTTTTAGACTAGGAAGGGTCCATCTGAAAAACTGAGGTTTCTAAAACAGGCATCCCTTGAGCTTCCCAATGACAATGTGGGAATTTATGGAGTGATACCTTGGGGTTTTTTTCATCTGAAGTCCAGCAATAGTCGTGAGGGGAATCAGAGATGCAGCAGTTGCCTCAATTAGCTGCCGTATGGGTGAGCAGATGATGCTGTGTGACAGGAGACATCAGAGCTTCTCCCAGTGTTTGTACCAGACAGGACAACTCTAAATTGCCAGCAGCTGGACTGATAGGAAGATTTCTCTGAACAGCAGTGTGTGATTTCATTTTTTTTTTTCCCCTAAAACAAATAAATGGATGTTCTCTGCCTTGTTAGCAGCATCTTTTTGTCAAATATTCTGTGCTCGTGGGGTGTAAACAGCAAATCCTAAGCTGTATATTAGTCACAACCACTGCAAATGCTCCAGAGGGTGATTTTCTTGACCCCCTTACTTGAGATAAGAAAGAAGAGGAGAAAAAAAACCAACCTAGGATAAGCTGTTAATAGCAGCAGCCCCTTGTTTAATTGGCCAAATGAGTCAGTATGTTTAGAAATTGGGCAGCAGTCAGGCTGAGCCTGAGAGCAGGTCCCTGGGGACTTGGTGTGTGCAGAGGGAACATTTAATTTAGTGATAGACCCAACGTGAGCCCCCAGCTGCTGGGGCTGGGTTGGATTTATCCCCTTGCCCAAGCTCTGCACTTTCCTCCCAGTATCTGTTGCTACAGTCCAGTGATAGAGGCACCTTGTGGATGAGAATTATTCCCTTTTCTGCATCTTTTTTTCATCTGCTGCATTAATTAGGTTGTTTTTTGGGCACAGTCTATTTTAACCTTTGCTTGTGGTCATGACAAGACTCTTTTTGCTTAAATCTAAAGAGCAGGAGGCTGAAAGCCCTGGAAGGTTTCCCTGTGAGTCGCTGTATTTGGGGGCAGTTGGTACCTGTTTGGTACCAAACTTGGGGGTACACATTAAGCATCATGTTTGTGGGATCAGAGGCTGGATCCCACGGATCCACAGAGGCTGGAGAGGGAGGAAATTGGAAAACCACCCTCATAGTCAAGAACTTCTTCCTAATGTCTGATCTAAATCTACCCTTCTCTAGTTTAAAACTATTGCTCCTCACCCTATTCCTACAAGCCTTGTAAAAAATCCCTCCCCACCTTTCTTGTAGGGCTCCTCAGATACTGGAAGGCCCCAATAAGGTCTCCCTGGAGCCTTCTCTTCTCCAGGCTGAACAACCCCAACTCTCAGCCTGTCTTCATAGGAGAGATGTTCCCTCTGATCATTTTGGTGGCCCTCTGGACCTGCTCCATCAGCTCCATGTCCTTGTGTTGAGGGTTCCAGAGCTGGACACAGCTCCAGGTGAGGTCTCACCAGAGTAGAGGAGCAGAATCATTTCTCTTGATCTTCTGGTCACCTTCCTTTGATGCAGCCCAGGATGGATTTGGCTTCTGAACTGCAAGTGCACATGATGTAGATTATTTTTTATTTTTATACAGAGGTGTTAAAAGGCTTTATTTACACGGATACCAAACAACCTGAAAATGGTTTTGCTGCTTGGCTCCATTACTGCCTGTCAGTAAATCTGGTTTTTTGGCTCCCAAGCACTGTATATATTGTGCATTCCCCCCGTGTAGTTGTATTTTAACTCAGCACAATGAAGTTCACCCC
>VYZX01028647.1:321451-425422 GCA_013401335.1 Brachypteracias leptosomus | reverse complement strand
CAACACAAAGAACGTCCCCCCCCCCCCAACCCCATGTTTGTTCTGAATGAGATCTGATTCTTCATTCCAGGAATAATGAAATGCTATTTAAAATGGGATTTGTGGGGAAGCTTTGTAGAAGGAATGAGAAATCAGAAACAAATTTTTCCCTTCAAAGCGTGCGATTTATGCTCTGGCAAAATTAGATTTTTAGTTAAAGGAATTTGCAGCCATTAAATGGTGCCCATGAAATAAGTCTCATTTATAACCATCTGCTTTATGGCTTCTGCAGAAAAGTGCTCCTCAGGCAATGCAGCCCAGAACTTTAGTGTCATTTTATCAAAATAGTTTGGTTCTCTACTAGTACCACTGTTAAAATCACTCTGTTTTTTTTTTTCTTTCACTTGAGAGCAGTATCTTGTACTTCAAAGCAAAGGTGGCTGCTCCTTTTTGTGAAGAGGTTGCCCAAGATGCTGTGCCCATGGCCAGGCTTGCTGGTGATGTCTCTTAGTGCTATTAGATCACTAATAGAAGGGTCATAGAATCGTCAGGGTTGGGAGGGACCTTAAAGATCATCCGGTTCCAACCTCCCTGCCATGGCAGGGACACCTCCCACTACATCAGTTGCTCACAGCCCCAGCCAGCCTGGCCTTCCAAACGTCCAGGGATGGGGCTTCCAGCACCTCTCTGGGCAACCTGGGCCAGTGTCTCCCCACCCTCCTGGGCAACAACTTCTTCCTAAATTCTCATCTGAATCTCCCCACCTCTAGTTTTGACCCATTCCCCCCAGTCCTACCACTACTCCACATCCTAAAAAGTCCCTCCCCAGCTTTCTTTGTAGATCCTGGAAGGCCACCAGAAGGTCCCCTGGGAGCCTTCTCTTCTCCAGCCTGAACAACCCCAACTCTCTCAGTGTGTCCTCGTAGCAGAGGTGCTCCAGCCTCTGATCATCCTCGTGGCCCTTCTCTGGACACCTTCCAGCACCTCCAGATCTTTCTTGTAATAGGGTCTCCAGAACTGGACACAGAGCTCCAGGTGGGGTCTCACGGGGGGAGAATCACCTCCTTCAACCTGCTGGCCACACATCTTCTCTTCAACATGCCCTTGAGAAAGAAAATTAGCATCATTTCTTCTTTCCTGTGCTCCAGAAGTGAGAAATGCTTTGGCTGAGGTAGGAAAAATGAGTCTTTTCCATCCTTGACTAGAGGGATCAAAGCCATGGTTGTCTGGCCTTGGTTGCCAGGTATTTTCCCCATTTTTCTGTGTTTTCTCCTGAAATGTTGAGTCCTTTCAATGCCATTGGTGTTTTCTCCATGGAAGGGGATGTTCTGGGGGGCATCCCCAGTGCTGATGCTCTCCCAGGTAATGAGGAGTGATGACTCTTGGGGGGACCTTATAGTGACCTTCCAGTACCTGAAGGGGGCTACTTGAAGGCAGGGGAAGGTCTAGTCAAAAGGGTTTGTAACGATAGGACCAGGAGTGATGGTTTTAAGCTGGGAAAGGAGAGATTTAGGCTGGAGATTATAAATATGAGGGTGATAGATCAGGGGAAGGGGCTGCCCAGAGAGGGGGTGGAGGCCCCATCCCTGGAGTCCTTCAAGGTCAGGCTTGCTGGGGCTCTGAGCAGCCTGCCCTAGGTAGAGATGTCCCTGCTGGGGTAGGGAGATTGGACCAGATGAGCTCTGGAGGTCCCTTCCAGCCTCAAACATTCTATGATTCTATGACTTGCAGCCTGACCTCACATTCTCCTGTTACATTTCTACCTTTTTTCCTCCAAATCCAGCATCTGTTTTCTCTGGTAGTTTACATTCATTAGAGCTTATAATTATAAGGGGAAAAGAGTGAAAAAAGGAAAACTTTGAAGTCCATCCTTTGTTTTTCCACCATGTCTGTGCAGCTCCTTTCATGGAAACACCAAAAGGGGTATTTAATACAAGCGAGCTGACACTTGAATATATATTATAGATTTTTTTTTTTTTCCTAGAGTGTGATTGTCTTTTTTTCCTTTTGATCAATGTAATAGTTGTAATTAGTTTTAGTGTCTCGAAGCTTTTGAACTGCAGGGAATTCAAACAGCTTGTTAAAGTGAGGGGCTCCAGGGGAACTTTTAAAAGTACTCTTTCCTTTTGCATATATTACATGTACAGGGGTTTAATGACAGCAGCTGGAGCTGGAGGTTTTTTTTATTATTATTTTATCCTGTGCCCCACCTCTCAAACTAATATTTTGAAAAGCTCTGAGAGGTCCCTGGAGTGTAACTGTCTGTGCAGCTCAGAGCTGTGCAGCCTAAAAGGATAAATGCTTTGAAGTCTGGGCTAATCCTGGATGCTGCTTTACATACTTCCTAAGATCACTGAGGTAGCATCCTAAGGGGAGGAATAACTTGGTGTTTTTATAACTAAATACCCATTTCTTTGTTTATTCCCCCTCGGTTGACTTGGAGGGTGCCAAGGAGACCGTTTATGCTGCTCTGATCCTTCTGGGCTTTGGTAGAAGCTTTGGGTTTTTTGAGGAAAAGTCACTTGTAGGGAAGAAGCAGCATTTGTTGTCTACACAAGTGGTGGCAAGGGACAAAGTGTGGGCAAAACTGTCACCGTGTTTGGGTGGAGTTGGGCCAGGAGATGTATGAGGTGATCATAGAATGGTCAGGGTTGGAAGGGACCTCAAAGATCATCTCGTTCCAACCCCCCTGCCATGGGCAGGGACACCTCCCACTCCATCAGTTGCTCACAGCCCCAGCCAGCCTGGCCTGAAAAATGTCCAGGGATGGGGCTTCCAGCACCTCTCTGGCCAACCTGGGCCAGTGTCTCCCCACCCTCCTGGGGAAGAACTTCTTCCTAACATCTCATCTCAATCCCCCCACCTCTAGTTTTGACCCATTCCCCCCAGTCCTACCCATACCCCACATCCTAAAAAGTCCCTCCCCAGCTTTCTTGTAGCCCCCTTCAAATACTGGAAGGCCACCAGAAGGTCCCCTGGGAGCCTTCTCTTCTCCAGCCTGAACAACCCCAGCTCTCTTAGTCTATCCCTGTGATGTGATATGGTCCCCTTGGCTGAAGGAACACCTTGGTCTTGGTGGGCCCTGTCCTGTGCTCCCCATGTGGGGGTACTGGGAGAGGGACAGGAGGCAGAAAGGAGCATTTCTGTGGGCAGTAAATGAAGAGCTACAACACTGCAGCATGTTTAATGGGTAATATTAGTCAAAACCTGCATAAGGACCTTTTGGCAGGGGTCTGGGGAGCTCACCCTATGTCTATGCTGTTGGGGGGACCATGGTGGGGCTGGTGATGGGACCTGGTGGTACTTGGTCTTCTAGGTTTGTTGGCACTGAGTGGGGTTAATCCTGCATCACCCATCAGTGGGCACAGCCCAGGTCAAGGTGACTCCAGGCAAGATGGTCTTTTAGAGTCCTCTGGTTCCACTATTTTTAATCCTGGTTGCAAGAAATGACTTGAATGATGGCAATAAATATTTGTAACTAACCCCTAAATACTGGTACTGCTTGGAATTAAATATTTATTCCTCTGGAGTGTTGTCTGGGAGTTAAATACCTTCTGAGACTTCATGCAATGTCTTCTTAGAAGTTTCTTAGAGGTGGTGGTGATGATGATGGAGGTGTGCAATGAAGAGCCCTCAGCTCTTCAGCAGGAGTAATCTGGTTTTTTTGCAATTATTTGGGTATTTGAACCAGTCTCTGATAAAAATATTCTGATTACTCCTCCCTCCTCAACCCTAAATCCTTGGGGTAGTAAAATAACCCTCCTGGCTGCTCCTTTTTATCAATAGAGGGGGGGAAAAAAAATCCATTTTAAAGAGATTGTGCTCTACAGTATAACTTATCAGAGAATGATGAATCATTTGAGGTGATATAGTGATCCATTAAATATCTGTGGACAAATTGAAATGTAAGCTTGTAATTATTCCTCAGTTATTGTGTAGAGCTTCATGGATGCTTCATGGAGACAATGACTAATGTTTTAGGGGGTTCTGGTCATTCTGCCTTTGAACAATTCTTGTATTTCTTAAACCATAAAAACCCAAACACAAAAAATTCTCTTTTTCCTTATAGGACCCCAGAAGGTTTGAAGTTACAAGAAGAAAAGGTAGGAAAAAAATAGTTTTCTTTCAATGTGTGTGGTGGTGTTGAGTGATCTTGGAGTAAATTTTTCAAACAAGCATCAATTTACACACTTGAGTGTCCTTCTGGGGGATTTCAGGGGCTGCCTGACAGTTCATAGTGGCATAAATTGTGTATTTTATTTTTTTTCCTCAATGAGAAGTTGCTGTTCCAGCACAGAACTGCACGATGGTGTTGGGGATGCAAGTCAAGGTTTGTTGGGTGCTTGCAGGGGATCTAAACTCTGACCCTGGAGTATTTCAGGGAGAAAAAGGGCCAGATTAGACTTTCCCCGTGCAAACCCACCCAAAGGTGCAGCAGAATTAAATACCCACAGCTCAGCCCCTGAACTCTTGCATCAGTCACTAATTGGCCACTGCTGCGAGTGGCTCTTTGATGGTTCCTGGCAGCTGGGTGAGAATCAGCCATCAAAGAGCTCATTCTGGTTGTCATTAATTCTGATTTTGTTGAGCAGATGTTTTCTAGAGCAGGCAGTTGCTTGGCTCATCTGTCTCAGCAGAACGTGGCTCTCTGCTGTTCAACAGATGAATGCATCCCCTTGGTCTGTTCCTGCAGCTTCTTCATTGCTTCAGGTACCTCCCATATCGGGGAGAGGTTGTAACTACCATTGAAATGGAAAAGGTCAGGGGGAACTTGTCATCTGGGCAAATGATCCCCTTCCTTTTGGGGTGTTTTGTGGTGGTTTTTTTAGGCTGAGGCAGCAGAAAGGGTTGAATAAATTAAATATCTGGCTGTTGCTAGAGGTGGAATCTGTTTAGCTCAGGTTTCCAGCTGTGTTTGGTCAAACTTCTGTCACTCTGGGGGAAGAAATCCAGTTTTATTTGACTCCTGTTGATCTCAGGCTGAGGAGGACTCTTGGATGGTCCAAAGTTGGTTGGAGATGCAGCATCTTGGCTGTGAGGACATTTCAGTTGTGCTGTAGCCATAGAGGTCATGGTGCAGTTCATTCGAGATGTGAAAATGGACTTAATGAGTAAAATTGTGGAAGAGCCTCAAGTCCTGTTTCAGATATGATTTGGGTCTCCAAAATGTCTTTCCCAGTGGAAGTAACCTACACCTAGAACTTCAATACAGCCATTTTTGAGAGCAGGACTGAGCTGATAGATCATGTGGGTGCCTGGAAAATGTTCCTTCAGAGCAATAACCAGCTCTAGAGATCAATACCTCTAGACACCACATTTCCAGGCTCACTTAGGATGATTCCTCATTGCCTTAACAGGATGGGTGAGACTTGGCTTCCCTTTGGAGGGGTGAAACCATCCCTTTATTTTTAGAGATGAATGGAATATAATGAACTTCTCTGAATGCTCCTTAGATCCACGGGTGGAGGGGATGGGAGTTGGGGATTTAAGGTCTAGAGATAAATTGGGCTCCTGCCCAGCCTTGCAATCTGTGAATAATCAAGCAGAGCTGCAGAGTCTCAAGCAAATGCTAATAAATACAGAAAATACATTGGTCAGAAAAGCCTGTGGATTTGCAGAGCTACCTGGGGATTTTCCACAATGATTAAGTATCTTCCTCTCCGGAGTTAGTCCTCGATAGTGCCCATAAAATCACTCAACAAAAGCCTTCTTCAGAAGCCTCTTCAGGATTACAGTGTGTGCAGAGCAGATACCACCCAGTGCTAGGGAAAAAAAAATAACAGGAGGTTTGTAATGCACAGGAAAGGATTTATTACAAATTTTGATACCTGATTTTAAGATTCAGGCCTTTTTTTTCCCCCTAAAATTGTATTTTTTTAATGGATAATGGTTTTTACCTGAGGAAATTAGATGGCTAGAAAATATTTGAGGTTTGGGGGGGTTAAATGCTTGTTCCCTTCCCTTGGTGGAAGATTCAGAAAAGCTGGAAAAGTTGGAAACTTAGAAATTTCTCATAGAAGGCACCACAAAGGTTGGAGCTGCAGCAAATCTCTGTGCCTGCTTTTATTCTCCCATGCTCATGGATGAACCAGGGTGATTTAAAAAGAGCTTTTGGTGTAAGGAGGGACAATTCTAGCTTAGTTTACAGGATTTTTTATTGGACAAAAGGTCCGAGTCCTTTAGATTGAAGGCAGACACTCTTCTTTCAAAGGAAACAAAACCCTGATTGTTGTCAAATGGTCCCCTGGCAAATCCCAGCTCCTCATCCTTATTTCTTCAACAAATAGTCCATTTAATATAATGGGTCCTGTTGATAGTAGATGAAAGAAAGAGGTGGGGAAACACTTTGTGCCTTTCTAAGGAACAGATCTTTTAAGGAACTCATCTTCCACCTGATGTATGGAGCCTGGTTTCCTTCTGAATTTCAATGGAGATGGCTGGAGATCAGTTTTGTTCCTGCAGTGTTCAAATATTACCCTTTTTTAGACTCAAAATGATCTTTTAACCTCCCAAAAACCCTTCATTATGGTGGTTGATTAGAAGCTGCAAGAATATTTTCCTACATTTGAGGGATTTGAATCCCATCTCTTTATATGACTCTTTGAAACTCAAATTGAGGGCAAGTTAGAGGGGGTAGAACTTTTTTCAGTCTTCTCTTTCCTCACTTCTATCTAAATACTTTTCCATTCTTTACTTTATATTGTTATATATGGTTTCTGGTGGTAGCATTGATGCTGGTTCCTATCAGGAGAGCAGATGGAAGAGCAAACCAGGAGTAGGGAGCTGGGAAAAGCAGAAAAGCAGCAGATTGGGTGCAAAGGATGGAGAATATCCCACAACAGAAAAGGATGGGACAAGAAGAAATGTCCTTAAGTTGCACCAGGGGAGGTTTAGGTTGGACATTAGGAGAAATTTCTTCCCTGGAAGTGTTGTCAAGCCCTGGAGGAGCCTGCCCAGGGCAGTGGTGGAGTCCCCATCCCTGGAGGGGTCTCAAGTCCATGGAGATGTGGTGCTGAGGGACGCGGGTTAGTGGTGCCCTGGCAGGGATGGGTTAATGCTTGGACTTGATGATCTTGAAGGTCCAACCAAAACAATTCTATGAAAATTGGGAGACTAAAGGGTTTATGGTGAACTGGACCAAGCTCTGAAGGGAGCAGCTGTAAACGTTTGTCTTGACAGGGCTTAATTGCAAAGATTGAGTTTTTACTGTAATGAGCATTGATGAATGTGTGATATCTATTTATTGCTGTAAATCAGACCAGACAATTTCTGTATGTAAAAGCCATATATATCCATGTGCAGCAGATTCCCCATACCCAGCAGAACAGGGCTGGTGTTTTCCCCAATTATTTTCATTGCACAAACACAGGAGCTAATTCTGCAACTTCTGGAGCTGACAAATGCTCCTGCTGCTGTTGGAATTGAGGCTAAAAGATGCTCAGCACTAGGATAAATTGTCTGCTGACTCTATACATACACTTGGGTATAGAGTCAGTCACATTATCTGCTGAAAATCTGGCTCTTTATGCTTCAAAATGAACAAAGCCCTGCTGAATTTATTGGGCCACCTTTGCTTCTAGCCCAAGCACTTAAAACTTTTAATTTGTTTTTATGTTGCTCGCAATCATCCATTCACCAAATTAGTGTCAAAAGATGCTTTGGGAACCAGTCAGCCAAGAAATGTTGGAGCAGATTGCTTCCACTCTGTTTGACCATATAATCTTATCAAATGAGATGCACCTCCAGGTTTAGTCAGACAAGATGACATCACATGACCATAAAGATAGGAGCTTGTCACTGCTTTGGATTAAAAGGCTGAGGAACTTCTCTGAAGTCTTCACAAATTCCATATTGTGGATGTCCTGTTTGTGTGTGTATATACATATACACATATTTTTATATATATACATATATGTAATATTTTCATATGTGTATATATTTTATATATACATATATATAATTTTCTAAATATCTTAATTTTATATATGTATGTATAATATTTTATGTGTATACATATATTTATTTTATATGTGTGTATACATATATTATTTATTCAATATATATGTATATATATTTATTTTATATATATGTATGTATATATATTTATTTTATATATATGTATGTATATATATTTATTTGTTTATTTATTTAATATATATACCCATTTCTCATTGCCACAGGGTGTTTCCTAATCCCAATAAATGTAGCACACCCCCTCAGCTTTCCCACCTTGCCATAGTTTTACTGGAAAATCTCTGGAACTGCATGAGTTAGTGGTGGAGGATGCAGCCAACAGCCTCAGAAATATTTCATGACTTGCCACTTGACATCAGTCCTTACGTCCTGGATGAAAAACTGACTCATGGTTATAAAACAGAAATGCCCTTTAGAAATTCTCTTCCCTTTGTCCCTCTTTATTAAAGCCCATTGCAAATTTCCACCTATCCCTGGAAGATGAAAGGCTCTTAAAACTTGGCAGCAATGGCAAATTCCTCTCCTCAAACCCTTCACGAGCACAATGAAGTCATCAGCTGTAATTTTGTGGTAAATCACATTTTAATTTCCCCTCCTCTTGTTCTTTTCCTATTATTAAAGCCCAAGAAATTTGGGGTTTTTTCCATATGGCCTTGGTCAAAACTCACCAAAAATCTGTAGCTGTGTCTGCTCTTTAGAAGCAGCTGTAGCCCCAGGACCTTTGGCTATCATTGATTATAAGATATAATAAATATACATGTCTATAGAGCTGGATGTTGGATGAAGATACAGGGTTTATCTTCAGGACATGCCTTGAAGTCCAAAGGGCAGGTTTTATATTAAAAATACCTGGTTTAGAATCACAACTAGAAATGTTTTCCATGTTTATTATACTGACTTTAACAATCACTCCATCTTTACTTCAAAGATTTATCTCTACCCATCTCAGCTGCTTTGTTTTCATAGAAATTTTTATTATCTCTGCCTTTCCAGGGTGTTTATCATCAGTGAACTTCAATCAGGGGAAAGATGTTTGGGTCAGAATATTAACCTCAGGTTTAGCTCCTGTTTTGCTAAGTTTGAGCAACTAGTTCCTCAGCATTTTCTTTTGGTACCTCATCCCTTGTGAACATTATTCTTCAAACAGCTGATGCAGTGGAGATGCCTCATTTTGCAGTGTTGGCAGGGAATTAGGTAGGAATAATAGAGGCAAAAACATTTCCAAGGCATTTTTTAGCTTGGGTTTTATTTTAGAGTCAGGCTCACCCCGATTGGGGAGGGAGGAAGGGGAAAAATTGTTCACTCCCATCTATCTGTCAGCAGTGGGGTTTAATTAGAAGGAGAAAATATGGCAAGTTATAAGTGACAGGAGTTAACAGAGGGAGTAAAACCATGTGGAGGGGGAAGAACCCCAAGTAATCAACTCGTTAGGCACTGTAGTAAATTAAACAGTAATAAGGATACTCCTAGACAGTCTTGCTAGAGATGTTGCCCATGTGTGTATGGGACAAGGACAGAACTGAGCAGTGATTTGCAGTGATTTGCAGCTCATCCAGGGGGTTTCTGAGCTACTTTCTGAGCTGGTCCTACTGGTTGTTGCACAAGGCTCTGGTGAGTTGATGCATTGGTTTCTGTGGTTAAGCACTTTGGGGCAGGAGGTGGGATGAGTTCTGTTCATACCAGAATGGACATGAATGTTTAATAAGTAAATATAATAGTGTGTGGCTTTGCTAGGGGAGCAGGTTGGTGGAGCTGAAGGAGCTGAAGTGAGAACATCTTGAGGCAGCAAGTCAGAGGCAGGAGCTTGTAGGCAACCTTAGAGAGTGTCCAGACTTCAATTCTCTGGCTGGAGAAGATGGGGATAAGCCAGAAAACTCTGAGACTTTGTGAGGATTTATGGGGAGATGCAAAATACACCATATCTATATTCCATACCTCATAAATGCTGAGCCTGGATGTGCCTGAAGGCATCTCTCTTCTTCCAGCTGAAAGCAGAATGGACTGTGCTGCTTTGGCAGCTGAATAAGCTGCTTGTGCTACTGGCAGGGCTGGTTGCCCACCCCATGTTGTCCACCACAGCCTTGCTTGGCCTTGCCCTACCTTTAAAGAAGTCCCAGTTCCTAATTTGAGCATGTGGGGAAGAGCTGGAGATCGGTCAAATTTGGTTAGTAAGTTAGAAGTTAGTAAAAAGACAAAAGACTCCAAAAGTTTGCTGCCCAGAGAGGTGGTGGAGGCCCCATCCCTGGAGTCCTTCAAGGTCCTCTGAGCAGCCTGCCCTAGGTAGAGATGTCCCCACTTGTGTAGGGAGGTTGGACCAGATGACCTCTGGAGGTCCCTTCCAGCCTGAAACATTCTATTATTCTAAGTAAGGTGCTGTCATTGCCTGCATCCCTTATATTTGGTATCCATGGGTAGATACTGCCAAGCAGAATCAGATCCTAAACCCAAACACGTAGAAATCTCAAGCTCCAGTTGGCTCCCCTGCAGGATAGTGGAAGATGCTGGAGTTGTCCATCAGTGATGCTCATTTACAGCAGCAAACCTTGCACTGACCTGCAGCAATACATTGGCTCTAGCTGCTGGCGTGGCCCAGAAAGCTCCTTGAACTACATTGTGTCTAGAAACCTTGAATCACTCGATGTTCAGGGGTTTTCAGAACCAATTANCAGCCAAGAAATGTTGGAGCAGATTGCTTCCACTCTGTTTGACCATATAATCTTATCAAATGAGATGCACCTCCAGGTTTAGTCAGACAAGATGACATCACATGACCATAAAGATAGGAGCTTGTCACTGCTTTGGATTAAAAGGCTGAGGAACTTCTCTGAAGTCTTCACAAATTCCATATTGTGGATGTCCTGTTTGTGTGTGTATATACATATACACATATTTTTATATATATACATATATGTAATATTTTCATATGTGTATATATTTTATATATACATATATATAATTTTCTAAATATCTTAATTTTATATATGTATGTATAATATTTTATGTGTATACATATATTTATTTTATATGTGTGTATACATATATTATTTATTCAATATATATGTATATATATTTATTTTATATATATGTATGTATATATATTTATTTTATATATATGTATGTATATATATTTATTTGTTTATTTATTTAATATATATACCCATTTCTCATTGCCACAGGGTGTTTCCTAATCCCAATAAATGTAGCACACCCCCTCAGCTTTCCCACCTTGCCATAGTTTTACTGGAAAATCTCTGGAACTGCATGAGTTAGTGGTGGAGGATGCAGCCAACAGCCTCAGAAATATTTCATGACTTGCCACTTGACATCAGTCCTTACGTCCTGGATGAAAAACTGACTCATGGTTATAAAACAGAAATGCCCTTTAGAAATTCTCTTCCCTTTGTCCCTCTTTATTAAAG
Source organism: Brachypteracias leptosomus (assembly GCA_013401335.1). Classification (NCBI taxonomy): domain Eukaryota; kingdom Metazoa; phylum Chordata; class Aves; order Coraciiformes; family Brachypteraciidae; genus Brachypteracias; species Brachypteracias leptosomus. The sequence continues at coordinate 414,050 of VYZX01028647.1, read as the reverse complement.
CCCATTGCAAATTTCCACCTATCCCTGGAAGATGAAAGGCTCTTAAAACTTGGCAGCAATGGCAAATTCCTCTCCTCAAACCCTTCACGAGCACAATGAAGTCATCAGCTGTAATTTTGTGGTAAATCACATTTTAATTTCCCCTCCTCTTGTTCTTTTCCTATTATTAAAGCCCAAGAAATTTGGGGTTTTTTCCATATGGCCTTGGTCAAAACTCACCAAAAATCTGTAGCTGTGTCTGCTCTTTAGAAGCAGCTGTAGCCCCAGGACCTTTGGCTATCATTGATTATAAGATATAATAAATATACATGTCTATAGAGCTGGATGTTGGATGAAGATACAGGGTTTATCTTCAGGACATGCCTTGAAGTCCAAAGGGCAGGTTTTATATTAAAAATACCTGGTTTAGAATCACAACTAGAAATGTTTTCCATGTTTATTATACTGACTTTAACAATCACTCCATCTTTACTTCAAAGATTTATCTCTACCCATCTCAGCTGCTTTGTTTTCATAGAAATTTTTATTATCTCTGCCTTTCCAGGGTGTTTATCATCAGTGAACTTCAATCAGGGGAAAGATGTTTGGGTCAGAATATTAACCTCAGGTTTAGCTCCTGTTTTGCTAAGTTTGAGCAACTAGTTCCTCAGCATTTTCTTTTGGTACCTCATCCCTTGTGAACATTATTCTTCAAACAGCTGATGCAGTGGAGATGCCTCATTTTGCAGTGTTGGCAGGGAATTAGGTAGGAATAATAGAGGCAAAAACATTTCCAAGGCATTTTTTAGCTTGGGTTTTATTTTAGAGTCAGGCTCACCCCGATTGGGGAGGGAGGAAGGGGAAAAATTGTTCACTCCCATCTATCTGTCAGCAGTGGGGTTTAATTAGAAGGAGAAAATATGGCAAGTTATAAGTGACAGGAGTTAACAGAGGGAGTAAAACCATGTGGAGGGGGAAGAACCCCAAGTAATCAACTCGTTAGGCACTGTAGTAAATTAAACAGTAATAAGGATACTCCTAGACAGTCTTGCTAGAGATGTTGCCCATGTGTGTATGGGACAAGGACAGAACTGAGCAGTGATTTGCAGTGATTTGCAGCTCATCCAGGGGGTTTCTGAGCTACTTTCTGAGCTGGTCCTACTGGTTGTTGCACAAGGCTCTGGTGAGTTGATGCATTGGTTTCTGTGGTTAAGCACTTTGGGGCAGGAGGTGGGATGAGTTCTGTTCATACCAGAATGGACATGAATGTTTAATAAGTAAATATAATAGTGTGTGGCTTTGCTAGGGGAGCAGGTTGGTGGAGCTGAAGGAGCTGAAGTGAGAACATCTTGAGGCAGCAAGTCAGAGGCAGGAGCTTGTAGGCAACCTTAGAGAGTGTCCAGACTTCAATTCTCTGGCTGGAGAAGATGGGGATAAGCCAGAAAACTCTGAGACTTTGTGAGGATTTATGGGGAGATGCAAAATACACCATATCTATATTCCATACCTCATAAATGCTGAGCCTGGATGTGCCTGAAGGCATCTCTCTTCTTCCAGCTGAAAGCAGAATGGACTGTGCTGCTTTGGCAGCTGAATAAGCTGCTTGTGCTACTGGCAGGGCTGGTTGCCCACCCCATGTTGTCCACCACAGCCTTGCTTGGCCTTGCCCTACCTTTAAAGAAGTCCCAGTTCCTAATTTGAGCATGTGGGGAAGAGCTGGAGATCGGTCAAATTTGGTTAGTAAGTTAGAAGTTAGTAAAAAGACAAAAGACTCCAAAAGTTTGCTGCCCAGAGAGGTGGTGGAGGCCCCATCCCTGGAGTCCTTCAAGGTCCTCTGAGCAGCCTGCCCTAGGTAGAGATGTCCCCACTTGTGTAGGGAGGTTGGACCAGATGACCTCTGGAGGTCCCTTCCAGCCTGAAACATTCTATTATTCTAAGTAAGGTGCTGTCATTGCCTGCATCCCTTATATTTGGTATCCATGGGTAGATACTGCCAAGCAGAATCAGATCCTAAACCCAAACACGTAGAAATCTCAAGCTCCAGTTGGCTCCCCTGCAGGATAGTGGAAGATGCTGGAGTTGTCCATCAGTGATGCTCATTTACAGCAGCAAACCTTGCACTGACCTGCAGCAATACATTGGCTCTAGCTGCTGGCGTGGCCCAGAAAGCTCCTTGAACTACATTGTGTCTAGAAACCTTGAATCACTCGATGTTCAGGGGTTTTCAGAACCAATTACATCACCCATGAATTGCTGACTTCAAGCTTGTGACCAAACTGCACCCCATAAAGCCAAGTCCATCAGCCCAGCTCCTCGGAACAGTTAACAGCAGGGCAGGGTTTGCTGAACAGACTTCTGGCTGCAGGCTAGGCAGGAATTGAAGTCAAAACCATGCAAAAATAAAGATACAGCTGTATTGAAGCAGGCAGCAGGAAGCATATAGTGTCCAACCTAAAGGGAAATTTGTCCTGCTTATCAGTTCGTGTTATTTGGAAGCTTTGGAAGATAGAGAGAATATTTCCTGAAGTTAAAAAAGGGTTTTTTTTCCCTGGTACATGGCAAGCATCTCTTGGGGCACTTCTGGCAGTGTCTGCCCCTTGCCTGTGTCCCCCCAGCATGTCAAGGGCATCCTCTATTCTTTCAGGGAGGAGATCCATCCCAGCAGGTCCTGGTGCTGCCGGAGATGGATGATCCCCTCACCAGCACCAATGCCAGATTTTGATGAAGACTTAATAGAGAGATTCGTTTTGTTCCACGGGGCAGCCTCTCCCTCTCTTTCACTTCTCCCTCTAATCTCTCTGTGCTCCACAGCCTCTAAATTACCTGTCTTTCCCTGGGAGATAACCACTGGAACACTTTTCCCTTCCCTAACATCCTTTCTATCCACCAGCTTCTCTTTTTTTCCAGCTAAACTGGGAGTCTTTTGTCCTACAAACCTTTGTCCTGGCTGCATCTTCCCCCCCTCCAAGGCACTTGTCTCCAGCTGACCCAGAGCAGTAAAGCAGGAGTGGTTTGCAGTGGTCTGTTAAGACCACTTGTCTTCAAGTGTGAGAGAAGGTGAGATCTTCAGAGAAATGGAATTTTTTTGACTGGAGCATCCTTAGCAGCAGCCAGGTTGCAATAGTTATTGCATGATGTGGAAGCCCCTCTCATCTGGAGAGGGCTTGTGCTGCTTGCACATAATATGGAAAGGTGCAAATAAGTTGGAGACTTGGAGTTTTCAGACCAACTGTCGACTAAACTTTGGTAGAGGTTGAAGAAAAAACTGCCAGCAGATGTTTCTGATAATGGCAGTTTAATGTGATATGCAGATGCTCTCCAATGAGTCAGTTTATTTAGCATGTCTCAGAAATGAGCAAAATAAGTAACTTGGATTTTGAGCCAGAAAACTCAAATTCCAGGATCACTTCTGGGCTCAGTCAGGTTTTTGAGGCATGATTGTGGAACGTGCTGCTGGTCTGTGGAAGAGCACAATATATTTTCAATTACAGACTTAGTGGGTTTCAACATGTCATTGCTTCCTGCACTGAGCTTTAACCATAAGGCAGAGCAATTAGGTTAATGTCTTGAGAGCTTCAACTCACTGCCTGAATACAAGATAAAATGAGACAGAAATGATCCTCTTTGTGCTCCCTTAGCTCAGACACTTAGAACTGGGGGGCCGTGGCTTCTACCTGTGGTAGGTGAGGCATGTGGAGGTGTCAGCTGGAGCGTTGGGGATCGTGGTAGGGGAGGCTCTGGTGCTCTGATGTCTTCTCCTGGAGGTGCCTCACTTTGCCAGGGCAGTTAAGAGAAAACCATCAGTAGACCTTGTAGTATGTACTTATAGGTCTCTTATCTTCTTCCACCACATCCAGTCCTCACCAAACCCTAGAAGATGTGGAGAACAAGCCCTTCAGGTGGTTGGTGCCGTAGCCACGTCCCTTCCATAGCAAATATTCTCCTTAAATAAGTGGTTTTCCAGAGGGCTCTGCTTTGTCTCTAAATGTTTCCTTTGGACTTTACCATTCCAAGCAAGATTTCAGCTCAGTAATTAGTGTGTGTCAGTATATTTTTTAATAAGAACTCAGGAGCCTGTGAAATGGGCCAGTTGCTGTCGTTGTTTGGGAGAGAAAAATCTACTGTGTGTAAGGTAATGTAATTACTTTTCTAAAGGAGCTTTTATTATGCACCTAACTGCACATTTACTGTACTTGATAGACCCAAATAAAAGCAGAACAGAATGAATAAGCCGTTGGGGTCCATTGGGTAAATAAAAGAGCTGAAGCATTTATAAATATGTATTTAGGCAGCAGAGCTGATTGGCGACTCTGCGACTGCTCCAGTGTCTGAGATAAGTAATCCAATGTTTAATAGCCTTCCATAAATATTTCCTTGTTTGTCACGAGGCAGGAGGTGTTTATCCACGCCAGGCTGCTTGTTTGTTGTTTGAGGAGATCTTTTGGAGAGTATTAGAGAAGTTTGTTTGGCATATAATAGCAGCACGGGCGTTGTGTGAAGTAGGATGAGAATGGTCGTCTTATCTTGTCCCCACCTCCTCCTCCTTTCCATCCTTGCCTCTTCTTTGCAGGTGGTATTTTTGTCACTCCTGTTACTCTTCCAGTTTTGGGTGAGGTTAAAATGTGCCTTTTCTGCTGAACTTCTAATTTCTCTCTGCTGAAGTGGCCTCAAAGATGTGACAATGAATCTCAGCCCAGCTGCTTGTTCTAATTCAGTGTAAAACTACTGGGTGCATATTATGAAACTCAGTTAGTAACATGTTTTACTAGAATGAAATCGATGTGTGAAAAGTAATTCTGGACCTATGAAGGTTGGAAAAGACCTCCAAGATCAAGTCCAACCATCAACCCAACACTACCATGACCACTAGACCATGTCCTGAAGTGCCACAGCTACACGTGGACAATTTTACAGGAACTATAGACTTGAAAGCCTGTTCCTTCCAAAGGCAGAAGTTGGATTCTGGCTTTTAAATGTCTTCAGCACATTAATAAGGTCGCCTGAGCTGGACCAAAGTGTCTGTTCCTGTGGTTTGTGGTGTGCAGTAGTTGGTGGAAAGGCCACAGCTGAAATCCACCTTGTGCAGCCAGGAGATAATAGCATAAAGTTCTGCTCTGGCTTGGAAAAGAAAAAAGTCCAAGGAAAAAAGTGCAGTGGTTTTCCATCCGCAGAATGGAAAGTTTTTCAAAATGTCACTTCTTACAAGATTTCAATTTAGTTCCTCATTGTGACTGCAAAGCAGGTGACAATGACATGCAGTGCCCCTTCTGTTTGTTTTGCATCTCCCCTTGAAATTCTATTATGTGAATTGCCTATAATGTGAATTTCTTCTTTACTTTCCATATTTGAATGTTGTAAAGGACTTTTATCTCAGAATTTTTATTATCCTTCCTAAGTTTCCTCTTTTTTTCTCCGTAGTATTTTTTATTCTTGAGTAATTTTGGAAAAATAACTATGGGTCGTTTTCCTGAAATCATATAATAGTCACAGTTACATTCTAACTCTTATTGCCAATTAAATACAGAAGTTCATCAACCTCTTTTAGCAGAATCAACATTGTGGCAAACCTGATTCCCTGGGAATAGAGGCAGTGAAGCCAGAAATTGGAAGCAGCCCTTACGCAGCTTCTCGGCTGTTATCAACACGTCCAACTCTGTTGGCACCCGTGTCAATGAGGGATGATCCATTGCCAGGGAGGTTTGTGAGGGGAAAACCAACAGTTTGTGAAAACAGAGGGTTGCTGCAATTAGAGCAGATGTAGGATGGGGCGTGAGGTGGCTGTTGGTGCACCCTGAGATGCTGATGGCACTTGCCTCACGTGCAGGAGTCAGGATCTGGGCTAGATCTCAATGTTGTTCAGCACTGAAATACTGTGACCTATAGAAAACCCCAATAAAGGAAGAACTATATTCTCCTAACTCTATAATAACACTTTGAACCTCTTCATGGGGCAGGAATTAAGCTAAATTAATTGATGAGCCCATGAGTGGGTTTGTCCCATGGGAGAGCTCGTGGCATCTGCTCTATGTGCTCCTCAGGGTGGTGGGTTCCTGGTGCTGGGAGTTGAGTGATGCACAGAAAAACTGGAGAGCAGGCTCATGATGTTCTTGTACAACCAACCATGTTCCTGCCATTGTGATGGGGTCAACTGGCCAGAATGTGTGCTGGGTGTAGGACTGTCCCAGCTCATGGTGGTCTCAAAACCAGCAAGGAGCAACTCCTTGCTGTAAGGCACAGCATGGGCAATAAGTCAAAGCTTTTATAAGTACATTAAATCATCCTGGAAGCCCTGATTGCTCAATACTATGAAGCATCTTAGAGGGAAATCTCACATGGAGGTAGGACAGGACCAGAGACAGCAGAAAGTCCTCTCTTTTCCTTTTGGAACAATAATAAATGCTTTGTATTTGGAGAGCAGCTCTAAATATACTGCAAACAGGTCAGCTGGATTAGAGACATTGCTAAGGGAGCATTTTTGGTCAGTCACAGGGGTTGTGGTTACCACTGGAATGTCCTAAGGTGTCTCTGGGGTGTGTGGAGATACTGGTGAAGTTATCAGGCTTGGAGTGAACTTCAAGACTTCTCTTTGAATGCAAGACCATGCTGAAAATGACTCTCTGCCACCTTTTAATGGTCACCCAATATAAGTAACATCACCAGAACAAATCCTTGCTGCTCTGTGTCAGTTCTCCCTTCAAAGGAATTGTCTTCATCAGGGCTTGTTTACTGTAGCTGAGTTGTGTTCCCTCTGGTTAGTTGACCCCATCATCTTCCAGACATCTTTAACTGAGCACCCCCTAGTATTTTAAACCAGAGAGAATAATCACAGTCCTCTGTCTTTTCTTTCCCCCTCTGCCTTTCCATCAGGCAGAAGCTCTAATGTGATTATTTCACAAGATGATGTTTGTTCAGTGGAGGGTGAGAGACTGGTCTTGTCATGAGAACAGCTCTGCTGGTGTCTCTGTGCACAAACAGGGGATTTTTGCCTTAGTTTTCCTCTGTCTGGGAAACCTGAGGGATGATTTTTCACTTTCTGATATTGCAGCAATTAATAGTGGGAATGACACGAGAAAAACACATTTTATTGTATTCACTTATAGATTTATAGAATGGTTTGGAAGGGACCCCAAAGATCATCTCATTCCTGCCCACTAGACCAGGTTGTTCCAAGCCCCATCCAAGCTGTCCTTGAACACCTCCAGGGATGGAGCATCCACAACCCCCCTGGGCAACCTAGGCCAGGGTCTCACCAAGAAAAATTTCCTTCTACTTCCCAATCTAAATCTCCCCTCTTCCAGTCTGAACCCATTTCCCCTCATTCTATCACTACAGACCTTTGTGAAAAGTCCCTCCCCAGCTTTCTTGTAGACCCCCTTCAGACACTGAAAGGCCACAAGGTCTCTCCGGAGCCGCCTCTTCTCCAGGCTGAACAACCCCAACTCTCAGCCTGTCAGTTAACAACAGGAACCTGATAAAAATCTATTAGAAGTATCCAACTTATTTTCCTTAGCCTGAAGAAACTAAATATTGACTCCATCCGCTAAAGGTGAGGTCTCCATTTTACTTCATGGGTTTGCAGCAATAATTTTCAGCCCTTCCTTAAACCAAACCAGTTGTTCATTCTTTTCAGGGTGCTCCCATGGGTCAGGATTTCTGTCACAGCAGCAATACAGTTCATTGCAAGCAGCTAAGGGGGAACAGGGAGGGGGGGAACGTGTCCCCATTGCTGATGTCCCCATCAACAAGCAGCTGATGTTAATGGTGCTCCCTGGAGAGAGGCAGCTCCAGCAGGAGAGCCATTAATATCCAGCCCCTCTGTCCCTGGGAGCTGAGCCTGGTGCACTTCCTTAATTTAGACATTAAATCTTTCTTTCCCAGCACAAACAGCCTTTTGCCAGCTTAAAAGTCTCCTCTGCAGCTTTGGAGATGGAGCTTTGGGCTGCAGATCCACGCTCTGGGGAGGTGGGGATGGTCTGAGGTATCTCCTGAAGTCCTGGTTGGTCACTGATGGGTCCCTTTGGGCTGTGTGGCCTTGGTGGCTCCAAGGGCTCGAAGGAATTAAAGGTCAGAACTGCTCTGTTGAGTAAACGAGCAAAAAAACCAGCTCCAAACGAGATGTTTTTAGCTTATCCACACAAAATCCCGTCTGCGAGGTGGAAAGAGGCCCCATGGAGTTTTACTTCTAGCTGAAGTCCATCTAAGCAAGACTGAGATGAACTAATAGAGCTGATAGTGATTAAAAGTGGGGCTTGTGCTGACTTAAATAGAGCAAAGTTCTTGTTTTAATTTCTGGTGGGAAGGGATGAGTTGAGATTTTGCTTCTTCATGACCTGAGATATGAAGTAAGTGAAGCATTGTCTGGTGAAACCCATTCCTCACTATTTAATGCTACACGTGCTGCTGTAAAAATAAATGTATTTTCCACAAACACCACCTATGCTAGGATTTCTAATTACTGCAAAAATTGGTGCCACCACCATTTCCCTTCAGGCAAAAAGAAGATCTAAGATTTTCAAGAATATACCCATGAGCTATCAGGAAAATTCTCTGAAGTCAAAGGGTTGGGTTTCATTTAGCAAGATTTCAGTTAGTCCTTGGAGAGGACACACACTGGCTTTATAAAATTCAGATAAAAATCCGTGTCTTCTATGCCAGTTATTTATCAGGCACTACAATATGAATATCAAGGTTTGTAGGGAGAATTAATATCACTTCTTAGGCCAACTGAGATAGGAGGAACCCAAGAAGCTGCTGAGCACAGGAGCTGTTGGTCAGGTCTGGAAGGTTAATGGCAGATACTGGACTCACCCCCTTTATTCTTGGACAGAATTTGCTGGTTTTAAAGTTGCTGCAAACAGTTGTCCTCCTTGCTATCAAAATCTAATTATGTGTGTTTGGCAGCTATTATGATAAAAACAGCTCTCAGGTCTCACAGCCTTATCTCCTTTGTCTGTATTTTTATTTTAATCTTTCCTTTTTGGATGAAAAAAGGAGAGATAACTTTGGAGAGTTTAATGTGATGCTGGCTGGCTGTAGGACTTTAGATAAGACTGATCTGGCAGCAAGAGCTTTGTGGGTAGATCACGATGGTGGGACATCAGTGGAGCCTGAGATGGGCATATTTCTGATTTATTTACTTTGTATTTTAGAATTTACTCTTGATATTTTGGAATTTTCATTTTGATGGAGGCATGGACGGGGCCACCCTGCTCTGAGTGTCCTCTAGGGTCAAGAGATGAGTTTGTCAGCCTCTGGAGCATGGCACCAAGGTTCATGCCTGTCTATGGGGTGGACTTGATGACCTTCAAGGTCTTTTCCAACTCTGACATCACAAGTAAGTGTTAGGGAGTTTTTACAGCCAACTTTTTGCTAACACAACCACGATGATTCTGTGACATGTCCCATGAGGAGTACTGAGTCCTGCTGACCTCTTGACTTCTTGCTGTCACCCAAGGTGGGGCTGTTCCACACATGGGTGCTGGTGGTGAAGCTGCAGCTGAGCGACCAATCTCTGCATTAGCTGTCTGGGGTATTATTTCACCCAGTTAGATCTTATCTGAGAGTTAAGATGATAAAAATGAAAATCATGGAGCAGAAATCCAGAATATGTTTGTTGGGGGTGATGTGGCTCCTGTAGATCCCAGCTCTTTGAGTGTGCACCAACTTGTGAGTGGTTTAGCTGGAATTCTCCACTTGTTTCTTGACCTGAGACATCATTGAGGATTTAGTAGGAATTAATTCTGATAGAAGCCAAAAAGTAATAATAACTTCTTGAGTATCTGGGTGGTTTTGCCCCTAAGATTTTCATCTTCTCCATCCCCCAATAGGAAAAAACCACATGAAAACATCATTCACCGGAGTGTGGACATCACCACTTCCTGAGCTAAAATCAACTTTAAGCTAATTATCATAATATTTAACTCCATAGCACTATCCCAAATGTCCATCTCATGTCATCCAATAGCCATGATGTGCCTTTTCCCTTAGAGTGGTGAATCCTTCAGGTCTGGGTTTAGCTTGTTGCTGCCAACCACTGGCAATGTCATCGCTGCTGATCCAACCCTCTGGAGCTCCACATAATGAACCTGTGTGCTTCTATTAAGGAAAAAAAAGGCAGGAAACTTTAGTAGAATCTTCTCCAAGCCCCCAAGTGTAGCATTTAGCATTTTCTCCTGTAATTGGGGTCACTTGGTTGGCAAGAAGGACATGAGCCTCTGAGGGAGACGGGCGGGTATTAGTGAGATGCAGCCCCACCATTATTTGTGTAATTGTGTAATTACTTGGCTAAAAAAGGAAGGAGTTTTTACACGCCTTGAAGAAAACACTTCTCCCTAGCTGGGCCTAAGCTGTGGCATGGTTTTAGTGGCTCTCCAGGGGAGGAAAATGCTCAGAGAGGAGCTTCTGCTGCCATTTCTTGCTGCTGTTTGTATTGTCTCTAAGATGAGGAGGCCAGTGCGTTAAAGGCTGTGAGCCATGACCTGTGTCTCTCTAAAGCTTTTGCAGATGCAAACCAAAATACCATGAATTAGGCTCTGCTGATGCCTGAGAGGCTCCATCTATTCTGCTCCTTCCAGGAGCAGAAGCAAAGAGGAAATTTATGAGTAGTTAAAAATACTCCTATTGATTCCTGGAGCTCTATTAGTCTCGACTTGGGACTCTTTGTGTTCTCTGTGTGCAAACCTCATTTCAGCTGCTGTTTGGTGCCTTTGTCATGATTTGAGGGAGACAAGTTTAAAAGAGGAGTAGTATCAATTGATCTGGTACAAGTTGTACATGGAAAAACAGGGGCTGCTTTGGGAAGAGCAGCAAGAAGATGCTGGTTCCTCTGGGATGCTGGTGCTCTGATGCTTTGTCCTGTATCAGCTCCTGCTGAATATATGGATTTACTGCATTTGACCACTAAATCCATAAGTTCAGACCCTATCATTTGATCTTAATGGGTTTGGAGGCCCTAAGGTGTATCTTGATCATCATGAGCCCAATACCTATAGCTGAGTGTTGTGGATTCAGAAAGAATTTAACTCTTACTCCCCCAGTTTTGAAAACACAGGAATTAACAGCAATTTCTTGTAGCTTTGTGTTGACTGTATACATGTTCTCAGGTGTGATCTTTGAAGTCCCTTCCAAACCAAATGATTCTATGATCTATGACTCTATGATCTTATGATTCTCTGATTCCATGATTTCTATGATTCTATGAATTTTATATTGAATTTTATGACTTGGGTTCCTACCCTTAAAGCTGCTCTATTATCTTAATCACAGCAAGTTACCTTGTGAAATGGGGATAACACTAAATAAACTTAGAAACATTGTGTGGGGTGGTTGACGTAATTTTGGGTATCTTTAAAGCAAAGCTGTGAAAAGCTCAGTGCCAGTGATATGCTTGGCTCTGGCAGGCAGCAGGTTTCTGCCCAGCTTCAGCAGATGACACTTTGTGGGTCAGTGACAGATAGAGGCAGCTACAGCGAGCTGCAAAAATTCTCCATGGCTTGGGGACCACGGTGATAGTTGGGTCAGAACTTACCTGTGGGGTTGGAGTGTTCTTCAGCAGCATCTCTTGTGATATCTGCAGGACTTTTTCCTCTTATTGAAGTTATTGGGACAGGAGGGGCTGGGAAGCTTCTATCTAAGAGTTGTTCCCCACTGATGGAAGCTCAGAAGGACCATGGTTTGTCCATCAGAGGCCCAGAAGTTCCTTGCCCTATGGAGACCTCTGTGCTTGGGAAATGAGGTGAGACCAATCATCTGCTGTGCTCCTCTGGTCCTTCCCCCAGCAGAGCTCCTCTCCATGGCATGGATCCAGACTGAAGCATTCCTGGTGCTGTCAGACATTAAATGTGAAGTTACGTGGAGATGTCAGGTCTTCAGGAATCTTATTAAAACATGAGGCTGATTATTTCTCGTGTTGTGTTGTACCCATCAGTGATGCTGGAGGGTGTTGGGGCTGGGTGTCCTGAAGAGCTTCAGGGCTGTCTTCTCTGGAAGTGAATTTATGGGCTGCAGGAAAGTTGGGTGGTGTTGCTTGTGAAGGAGGAGCAGCACCAGGATGGAAGGGCTGGCAGGAGATGCAGGAGGACCAGGGAGGTACAATTTCTGTCCTGTGGCAACTAGAAGGAGTGAGAGGGAGGACTGAGTGCAAGAGAACAAATCCATTGAAGGAAAATAGCCCCAGGTCTAGGTTTCCTACTCTGAATCTTCACTGAATTAGTCATTCATGGAGGTGAGGAGGTGACTGCAGGAGGTTTTTTATTTGGTTGGGTTTTTTAAGGAAGAGAAGTGCAGCCCTTGCAATCTCATAGGTGGATTTGCTCTCTGAAAAAGTTATTTACTGGGCAGCTACTGGTGCTTGTTGCTGCTTTCCAGTGTTTTTTCCTTTGTGTGCATTTGGAGCAGGTGATTTCCCTGTTGAACTCTGGCTACTGCAGAAGAAAAAAGCTTGACAGCCTTAGGTGCACCCATCAGAGCAAGTCTAAAGGGAAGCCCAGGGCATTTTAGCATGGCAGATGTTGGCATCCCTTTAATGCTGTGTGCTCAGCTCCACAGGGTATTACCAGCCTCACTTCTGCATGGACAACCTGTCCTCCTGCCCTGAGGTCCCCTGGAAGACGTGGCCTCCTTCCCACCCCCCTGCAGCATCGCTGTGGGCCAGAGCTGCTGGTGGAGCTGCCTTTGCCCCCCCAGCCTGAGCTGCTCGCCAGGGGAGGTGTGTTGCCTGGTTGTGTTTGCAAATTTGCCCTTTTAACTGCTTGGTGTGTTGTTGATGGCTGGAGAGATCATGCAGAACACCCAGAAGGATGTGGTTGTGTGTGGTGAATAATTATGAAGTGCTTGAGCCAGGTTTGAGAGGCAACCTTGGTGGTGGTGGTTGTGTTCTGTTGGAGCCAAGGGCAAGCTAGAAGAGAAGGAAAAAGCCACAAAATTCAGTGTGAGTGACCAGCACCCTCTTGTCTTAGACATCCTCGTGTGCCCTTCCAACAACCCTGCCTGTATTTAATGAGCAGCACCAAATCTGGAGTATCTGCAGAGAGCTCCACTGTCAAAAGTCCCCACGACTTCTCCCTGTAGCTGTGCTGGGTTCTTTTTTGATAGATGCTTCCGTGGCACAGACCAGCCTCAAATGACTTTCTCCTGAACCTCCTCGTGATGCACAGCTCTGCAAAGAACAGCTTCTTGCAGCTCTCTCTGGGGGAAGGCCAGAGATGAGATTGCAAGGTCTGCACTTATCTTCCTTAAAGAAAACACAAATAAAAACCCATTTCAGCAGCCTGAGGTAGCTGAGTGTGACCCTGGTATTTTGTAGCAACTTTTTTTAAATAGAGGGAGGCTTTGTTAATGCTGGGGCAACACTCTAGAGCTGACATCTCTGTAGTTTTGTATTTCTTTATTTCAACAGATCTTACTCATCCCTAAAGCGTTGGGTTTAGTCTGAGGGAAAAGCAGGTGGATGTATGTGTGATCCTGAGTTGTGAAAGAAGAATATGGGTACACGTGCTTGCTTTCTCCTTATGAATAGGGGAGCCAGACAGAAAAAAAAGCTGTAATTTCATGGTTCTTTGTGCTCTTCCATTCATTTAAAGGGTCCCCCAAATGCTGCGGGTGCCAGGGATCAGGAGCTTGCACGTGTGGCTGCATCCAGTGTAAATGCAATAATGCTTGAGCCAGGAGGACATGGCACAAACCCACCTGCTTGTGATGTTCTCAGTACTGATTGTACAGGATTTTACTGCTGGTTGCTTACCTGAAGGAGCTGGGAGAAAACTGAAGCCTTTAAGGATTTAGGGTCATGGGGAACACAGGAGAGGGCGTGTGGTGGCCTGAGCAGGAACAGATCATGAGCACAGCTCCTTGTGGAGTCATAGAATGGTTTGGGTTGGAAAGGACCTCAAAGATCATCTGGTCCAACCCCCCTACACAAGCAGGGACCTCTCTAACTAGGGCAGGCTGCTCAGAGCCCCATCAAGCCTGACCTTGAATGGCTCCAGGGATGGGGACACCCCCTCTCCACCACCTCTCTGGGCAACCTCTTCCAGTGACCACCCTTATATTAAAGTACTTTTTCCTAATGTCCAACCTAAATCTCCCCTTTTCCAGCTTAGAACCATCACCCCTCATCCTGTCATCTATTGAGGTGCTGCCTCAAATAACTCATCCTGCTCTGTCCTTCCAGCCTCTCCCTCAGCTTTGCAAAATGTACCTCACGTCTCCCTGCTTGCAGCAGTTATCTGCCTCTCAACAGCTCCTTATTCTCCCAAAGTACTCCATTACTGCTAGCATTTGATTTTTATATATATACAATCATTTGCCTATTGTGCTGCCTGCGTGTGGCTGGGGCTGCAACCCCCCCCCTGCTTTCCCTTACTCCATCTCTCCCTGCAAGTATTGATATTTCTCTACGTGGCGGTGCAATTAATTAAATTATGTTCCCTATTTATGAACTGCTTTATTGCTTTAATTATTTATTGCCGCCACGGCTAATTTGATCCAGGGCAATATTTAGTTCTGTCTCAGTAGCTTTTTTTCATTCTACAAACAAACTGCTGGTCTGGATTCATTGGCATTAACAACCTGCTATTGATTAGTTTGGCCTCCAACTGTGTGGCGAGGAAAGAGCTGCTCTGTGCCATGCTAAGCCTGCAGACCTGAGTGTTAACAGCAAGTTAAAATACATTTTTTTTTACTGGGAGCAGCTCTTTGGAAGGTGTAGGAAGACTTGCAGGTGTCTAGGGAGTCATTAGGTTGGAAAAGACCTCTAGGATCATGGAGCCCCTCAATATCGGTGGCTTGAGCTTGTCATATATAAAGAATAAAGGGTGCACAATAGAAAACTGCATTCCTCCTGCTTTTCTACCTCAATCCCAGCATCAAGACATGCCCTTTACAACAGAGGGGTTTTTTGGTTGTCTATTCTAGTGGTGAAATTCAGTCTGCTACTCTGTGTACCTCTTCAGGTCTGCTCTCCAATGCGGAGAGCTTAATTCAAACCCTATTGAAATCAATCAGGAGGTTTCCTCTTTCACGTGTACTTCATTTCATGCCCTCTCTCCAGTAGTGACTTGCTGGCTTGTCAGTATTTTCTGCTGACTGGTCATGGTTTAAGAGACCAAGAGGTTAAACAACCTGTCTCCCACCATCTCTGGTTACCTGTGAGGAAAGCTCAAGGGCTACACTTGGAGGTCTTGCTTGTAAATGATAGTTCAAGGTCAGTTTGAAGAGTTTCTTGGGGGATTGGAGCTCATCCTTCTTTTCCATTCATACCATGGTGACATAGCTTCTATTTCATGTGTCTGACATCAGCACTGCCCTGTCCTGACCCTGCCCAGAAGATGAGCAAATTAACCCCTATTTGGAGACACAGGCCATCGAGGTCATGGGGATCTGCCATGGTGCAGCTCTGGCCTGAGCAGTGGATGGAGGGGAGAGCATCAATAAGGGGGTTTTAGGTAAATATCCAGAGTTTGTAGCTCGTGGGCAGCATATGATCTGTGCTGTCCTGTTGTAGAGCCCATGGCTGTGTGGTCTTTCCACCTTTCAAGTTGCTATGGGATAATATGAAGGTTTAACTTGTGACATCTTAGGGACAGAGTCTTTTGATCTTTTCCCTTATCACTCCATGTTGACCAGGTATTCACACAATCATCTTGAAGACTTTAATGCCAATTTTCTTGGTCTATATCAACTTCTCTGGTCATAGACCTTCTGTTTGGAAGTGAAGAAGGCCAACGTGGTCAGAAGGTGGAGACTCTTGTCAGGTGGTCATCATGGCCATGGCGTTGGTTGGTGTTCAGCCAATCTAAACTTGTTCCAAACCTTTCCTGGAGCTGAGCCATCAGTGTGGTCAGAGTGGTTCTTCCCACCCGTTGGAGGCTGAGGACTCTGCTCAGGTCTGGCCAGCTCCAGTTTCATGGTTTTACCTCAAATGAAGCATATTCTTCCCAAAGGATACCAAGTGCCGTAAGCCCTCATAGCTCTCCTGCCTTCTGGAGGTGCAAGTCCTCCTTCTTCCTGTCCTTGAGCTCTTTTATGGAGAAGCAAAATATTGAGGGAGGCTTTTCTATAACCTTCTCCTTCCTCTGACAAATCTCCTTTATTTATTCTGTACGACAGCGTGTTGTTTACAGCATATGTGGGGGATATCAACCAGCTGCCACATCTCCAGCCAGAGGTAGCTGCAGCAGCCCTGGAGTGTCTGTGCAAGCTCCCATGGAATCCCCAGGGATGAAGGGCTCTATTAAAAATGTAAGATCATTATCACTAATCTTGAAAGTGGACCGATGCATTTAACATATATAATTATAAACTTCCAGACAAGATGATTTCAGCTGGTGGAGCATCTGGGAATTATTTTTTCATTAGCACGTTTCCAAGAGTGAAAAATCTCCCTATTCTCTCCGAGGAGTTGGTGGGATTAGTTGCTGCTGTTTGCTGTTGTGGATTCCTGCAAATGTTTGTTTAATTATGCACAGCTCTAATTCACTCTGCATCCTTTTGGGGGGGTTGTGTTGCCTTCTCCAGTGATGAACTGGACATCAGGAAGAAGTTCTTGACTGCAAGAGTGGTCAGGGACTGGACCAGGCTGCCCAGGGAGGTGCTGGAGTCACCATCCCTGGAGGGGCTCAACAGATGAGTAGATGTCTGGGGGTCAGGGAGATGTTGGACAAAGGGTGGACTCGATGATCCTGGAGGTCTTTTCCAACCTAAACAATTCTGAGATTCTCTGATTCTGAGATTCTCTGATGTGCTGGGTTGATCCCCTTCCAGCAACTGGAAAATAAGGGCAGGTTTTTCCCATGATCAGTGTGAAAAATAGTCTGACAACATGTGCAGGAGTTACTGATGCAGGGAAGCACTTGCCTTGTGCAGCCAATTTGGGAATAACTGTTCTGACTCCGAAAAATCACCTGGGAAAGTGATTTGCATCAATGATATTTTCAGTGTGCAATACAGGGGTAAACATCTGATAGGTCCATCTCAGGGTTGTCTGCATCCCTTGCTGAGCCCCTGACAGCCCTGACCACTCGTTTGCAGGTGTAAAAAGAGGTCTCTGGTCTTGGTGATTGATAATTGTGCTTCCTCAATAGGATTTGAAGATAAATGATGTGCCCAGTCAGAAGTCACCATGCCAGTGTGTTTGTACCTGATAAGAGCAGCTCATCCCAGTTTGGGTTTGTGGCTATTTGCTGTGGTGACAACAACTGATCTGAAACTTTGCTATTAGAATAAAACCCAGTGATGGCAAAACCAACACATCTGAATTGAAAATTAGTAAAGACCTCATCTCAATCCATAACCTTAATTCCCTCTTCCTCTGATACTAACGTTAATGGGGAATGTTCTCAGTCTTGACAGTGCTGGGGGAAAGGTTGGTTGAGGTGGCCCAGGGATGTTGTCACAGTTTAAATTCCAGTTCTTGGAGAAGCAGCAAGAGAAATACACATAAAGGCATAAAAAAGGGGGAAAGGCTTCAGCCAACCTGGGATCTTGGTGTCTTAAGCCTTAAAAGATCTTTTCACAAACAAGATTGGAGCAAAATAGAGTCTTTTTGTAGACTTGGAAAACTTATTTTACAAGGATAAACTTAATTAATAGAATTAATTGACACATTCACTTCCCTCAAATATTTTAAATGGGAATTTACTCTTTTGCAGTCCCCTAACTTTGTTGAGAAGGGTTTATTTTGTAAGAACTTACCTGTTACACCAATTCCAGACTCCAGATCTCCACTTTTCCTTGGAGATACCCAAGATCCTAGGAAAAAAGGGTTTAAGGTGCTTTTTTTAATGAGCTAGCATGGTTTCTAAGCCTGATTGCACCGAGCCCATCTCTGCAGCTCCACATGGAGCCTATTCATTCCTCTGGAAAGCCTTTCAAATAATTTCAAAGTTAGAAATGTAGAAGCACACACAATATGTGAAGTGATTCAGTGATTTAACACCATTTAAACCAGAGGAATTCCTGTTATGCCTCTCTCTTCCCTTTTTTTAAGCGTTTCCATCAAGAGCATTTGAAATCAATGACTTAAACTCCTCTGTGCATCTGAACGTCTCGGGGAAGGAGCTGGAAATTTAAATAATGACTCTGGAAACCAATAGCAACATGAAATGGGTAAATCTGCCTGTCACTGCAGTCCCCATGTGCAGCAGCAAGGGGAAAAAATAGGCTTTAAAATGCACCTGGCAAGACAGTGCCCTGAGTGATGCTGCACATGGAGTTGTACTTCTCTTGATAAAAAATATGAGGGTTTTATTCCCCATGAGCACAGACCAGGTGATTAGAGTCAGGTGAAGTTTTGCAGCTTGATTATGAGTTGAAAACACGGCGGTTAATAAAAAGGATGAGGAGTAAAAGGGGGTATTAATTTTACTTGGTCTGTAATATTGCAGCAGTTATGCTCAATCATTGGGAAGACAGGAGGTTGTAAAACACACCCTGGGATGAGGTTACAGTGAAACTAAACATAGTCATAAATAACCCAATCCAGTGATTTATTTACTGATCTCTAAACAAGGTGTGATTGGAGTAAATATGATGGGAGACATTTAATTAAAGCGAATGAAGGAGTGTTGTAAACATCACAACGTTGCCAATGAAAACAGCAAATTAATGTCTTGGCAGACCATAGTTAAGGCTCTGAAATACATCTCTGGCTCTGGCCTTTGGAGGAATGTTTCAGTACCTCTGGGGATGCTTTTCAATGGATTCAAGGACATCCAGGTGTCTTGCCCAGCCTCTGTTGTGCTTCTTATATTCAGGGAAAACCTTGCAAGTAAAGGATGTCTTCTGTAAGGAGGAAACTGGATCATATCCATAGCTCTGTAAAATGAAAATACAGTTGGCATTGGGAGGATTGATGAGTCACAGATGTCAAACTGTTGTTGTCTTTGTAGTAGTAAATATTTTTCTATTTTCTTTTTTGAAAATTTTCAGCAAAAGAATCAAAATACACTTTAATTGATTTGCTGATATGGTTCTGCTCTCTTTTCCTGTTTTATTTTGAAGTTGCTGGATCCCAAGATGGGGAGGACTCCTCCTGTGTCACAGGGAGGAAACCTTCTCTAGATGCTGCTCCTGCTGGAGGTCTTATTTTAAATTGCTGGTAAAGGGAGGGACTTTTGAGGCTGTCGGGTAGTGGTAGGACTGGGGGGAATGGCTCAAAACTAGAGGTGGGGAGATTGAGATGAGACGTTAGGAAGAAGTTGTTGCCCAGGAGGGTGGGGAGACACTGGCACAGGTTGCCCAGAGAGGTGCTGGAAGCCCCATCCCTGGAAATTCCTAAGGATGGGGCTGTGAGCAACTGATGTAGTGGGAGGTGTCCCTGCCCATGGCAGGGGGGTTGGAACTGGATGATCTTTAAGGTCCCTTAACCCTGACAATTCTATAGAAAGGAGGTGGAGAGGAGCTGAGGTGAGAACACCAAGTACTCTGCACAGACAGATGAAACCAGAGGCCACTAAGAGGCTGATCTCTTGAATTGTGCTTTGTGAGAGGAGTTCCTGAACCCCCCTCCCTGCAGGTCCTCATCTGCAGCAGTGTTGGTGGAGCTTTGAATATCAGCGTGCAGCGTTGCTGCAGCCTCAGGGTTTTATTATGATTTTTTCCATTATTTCAATGACTTCTGTGGGAACCAGACTCATCCTTTCTGTTATTTTTGTGTGGGATGCTGCCGGGTGGGCATCCCTGCCAGGAAGATGGTAGCATTGCACTCCACCCTTGCAGAGAGGTTGAATTGTCCCATCTCTGCAGCACAGATCTAATACTCAGCAATTAATTCCTGGTTTTACTCTCCCTTCTTGCTCTTCTCCTGGACCCAGGCTGGAGGGGATGTGCAGGTCACACCCCTGGGGAAGCTGGGAGACACAACCACTTGCTTCTCCCTCCATGTCTATTTAAATGAGTTGGGAGCAGAGCCCCTGTGCTTGACATTTTATCAATACTGCCTTCATTAGAGGTTCATTAAAGTCTCCTTTGGAGATGTAATTTGTCACTTCATTCCAATGAGAAGAAGGGGATCTGGAGAGAAGGGGTAGCCACATTATTTCTTGGTGTTGCATATTCACAAGGCAATGGGTGGTGTCCACTGCTGGAGTGGATTCAGGTCCAGATTAGAACTCCACACGTTAGGACTCAGCTGGAGTTGATTCAAGTCCAGATTAAAGCTCCACAGGTTAAGACTCATCAGCAGTTTGGGCTGATACCAGCAAAACTGAGTTTCATGGAGCCAGGACAACCTTCTCTTCCTTACCCATGTCTTCCATTTGACTTTCTAGAGAGCAGCCATAGATGTCACCTCTCCAAGGGCAGATCTCAAATCCACTATATATTTGTAGTGATAGATTTCTTTAGAGTCATATTTTTTGCTTAAATCCAGTCTGTGAAGCTTCACCTGATAACTCCTTTAGTGTCTATTCAAATCTGGCCATCAATGTGGTGACCTGTAGGCTACAAAAGTACCAAGAAAACTCTTAGGAAAATATTCAGGCTTCATTAAAGGCTTCAGAAATGTTCAAAATTATGGACATACATGTTTTGAGCTATAAAGGAAGACGTGGTTGCTTCTCCTTGAAACATCCAAGGTGGAAAATTGGATGAAAGTCTCTTACCAATAAAAACTGTCATGGTCCCACTGCAAAAATTAGAGGTAGGTGGTTGATGACAAACTGCAGAGCTGAAATACCAAGCCCAAACTACTGGTGCAGGGTGTGAAGATGCTTGAAGAGCTTGCCCTGCTCCTCTGGAGTAACTGAGCCTTGCTTCATATTCATGAAGTGATGATCGAGATGCTTGGTGGCGTCTGGAGAAACAAACCCAACATTAATGATGACAATTAACCCAGTTGCTCTACCATGCAAAAAGGTGCAATTTTCCTCTTCATGAAAAATTAAGACCCGCTTTGATCACTTGGAAAAGCGTGAAGGAAACTAATGAAGCCACTTCAGAACGTGAATTCCAATGTTGTTGGTAGGTACATTTTGCAGCGTGGCTCCTGGTGGGCCTGGAGGATCTAAGTGTGATCTCACAAATAGACAAGCACAGAAGAAATTACAATTAAATTAGGGATGCTTTCAAAGAGCTGGCAGGGGATGGTGTCGTGGTTGAAAATGTGTCGTTTTTCTTTGGTAGAGGGTTTTTTTTTCCCCTTCTCCATCAGAGGCAGCATCAGCTCTTCAAAGAAGTAGAGAAGCTGGTGCACAGACACTTGTTGTTCAAAGTGAAGAGTTTCAAGCACAAGTTAAAGATCTTAGTGGAGCAAACTGCAATGTAATGTGTACAGGGAGATGTCTGGATGTGCAGTGGTGGTGATGCCCCACTGTAGAGTAAGACATGGCCACTGTGTGGGTTCATCTGGTGAGGAGAAGGGCTTGTTGGGCCATTCCTGGTGGGATGTCCTGGGGGCATCTGAGGTTGGGATGAGTTAGGGACCAAACGTACATGTTGGTTTGTCATACAGAGTAATGACCTTGGAAGGGAAAGGTGGATTTTTGAGGCTAGAAGTCTGGCAGAGCTGTTGCTCGTGGTGCTGGCACAGAGTTAATCATAGTGTCATTATGGTTGGAAAGGACCTCTAGGATCATCAAGTCCAACCTTCATCCCAACATCTCCCTAACCACTAGACCATAGCCTCAAGTGCCACATCTACTCATTTGTTGAACCCCTCCAGGGATGGTGACTCCAGCATCTCCCTGGGCAGCCTGGTCCAGTCCCTGACCACTCTTCCAGTAAAGAACATCTTCCTATGGTTCATCAGCTTCTTGTGCCCCCAGATCCATCCTTCTTGCTCCTGCCAAGCAGTGGGAGCTGAGATTTTCCATCAAAGAGCATTTCTTACCCTTGACTCTGATTTCTCTACTCCATACTGACTGCTCTCTGTCTTCTAGACTTTAGATCAGTATTAATGGATGTTTGTTCATTCTCCTGTAAATAAATCAGGTGAATAAGTTCTTTCAGAGTGCAGCTCTTCACCCTCAGCAAAGCTCCGTGTGAGTGAGACTTGCCAGAAGCAAAATCAATTGATCAAACTTTGAGTATTTCAAGGAGTTCAGTGCTGCATGTGAACAGAGATTAAAGATGCTGGAGTGCACTCGAGCCATGTTTCCCAGCTTATAAAACCATATCTGATGGAAAAATTGCTCAATAATGCAGGAGTAAGCAATGCCACCCAGAAATAAATTAATTAGTAGAAAGCTTGATCTCAGTCCTCTAATAATCCAGCTCAGATGCAGAGCTTTGATAGTCTGGCAACTGGTTTTTGAGGAGGGAACTGATTAAAGCTTGACCTGGCTAAAATGTGTTCCCAGCTGTTGGAATTAGCTGGGCTTTGGCAGGACATGGGTGGTACTAATGCCAGGCTCTGCAGGAGACCTGCAGCCAACCAAGGGTGTTTCCATGGCCAGATCATACTCATGTCCCTACCCTGGCATGGGTGGACCTGCTGCCATGGTGTTCAGCTTCCACAGGGTCCCTGGGATGGGGTGGTTCAGCAGGAGCAGGACCTGGGAGCATCCCTGTGATGCTGTCCCATTGGGATGGGGCTGGAGAGATTCCCCTTAGTGCCTGGACAAGCTGATGTGGTGGAAATATGGGATTGCTCCTCAGAGAATCTCAAGGACTTGGTATTTATTATTGGTTTCTTAAAGGCTCTTTATGTGGGGGGGTTTTTTTAAGGATTTTTTTAGATTCATTATTGATCCTTAAGGGGTTATTAAATATCAGCATCTTTAAGGTCCATAATGTGCAGGAAGAGCCATGAGCTTGAGCTGTCCTTGAACAAAAGTATTTCTGTTGTATTTAAAGATTTCATAGAATGGTAGAATGGGTTGGGTTGGAAGGGACCTCAAAGATCATCTCATTCCACCCCCCTGCCATGGCAGGGACACCTCCCACTAGACCAGGTTGCTCCAAGCCTCATCCAACCTTGAACACCTCCAAGGATGGAGCATCCACAACCCCCCTTGGGCAACCTGTGCCAGGGTCTCAGCACCCTCAGAGGGAAGAATTTCCTAATTTCTCATCTAGATCTCCCCTCTCCCAGTTTGAACCCATTACCCCTTATCCTATCACTAAGTGCCCTTGTGAAAAGTTCAATATTTGCTAGAAGTTCTTAGCTGTATAAACTTCTAGTAGTAAGACATATTTAAGTTCCCTCCTGGAAAAAAGGGTTAATTTTATCCCTTATATTCTACCATAGTCCTTCCACATTTTTCTTGGATAAGACATAAAATAATTTTACAGACTTTTGGTGGGATAACGTTTGCTGACTTAATACACTGGTTTTGGAGCCTTTCCATACTCAACCCTCTTTGCAGACAGCTGTATATATATATTTTCTCCTCCTCTCTATGCATTTTTTATTCAGCACTAATGAATTAAATCTTTCCACTCACCTTGCTTTGGGGGTTGCTGCCTCTAAATATTTGCCTGTGACACTTTGCCCTGTCCCTTTGGCTTGCAGGATTCCCAGCACATACACTTGTATAGCATTAAAAGCAGTTTAAAATGCAATTAAATGCCTAAAAAAAGGATATGCATAAAACCTGTATGTTTTTACTGGATGTCTTCAAAGTTTGCTTCTAAATGCTGTTGTATTCTTATGAAATGAGTTAACCTGAACATGGAAATGTCACAAACAATTCTGATTAAAGGGTGGAAAAATAGACCCCAGGCTATCAGGGTTTTTGAAGGCTGGGGGAAGGTGGCTGCTGCACTTCTAAGAATGAGTGAGGATTTTATCTGACAGCACAACGTGGAGTTCTGGCTCAATATTATTGCTTAGAAACCTCCCCATCTGGTGCAAAAAGGGTCTTAACTGATGAGGAACCCAATTGTCCATCCACTGCTTGTGCTGCCAGGAAATCCCTGTTCTCAACATGGAAACATCTCCCACTTCTTGTTTCCAGGGGCAGGAGCCCAAATCCCAGCAGAGGTTCAGCACAAAAAAAATGTCCCCAGCAATTTAATTTTTCCTCTTCCTCCTTATCTCTTTTTTTCATTCAGAAAATGCAACAGTCCTGGCAGGGGCTGCTGCCTCTTTTGAGGCTGATGGTGTCTGACACAGCATTAATGTGTAGTCAGACATGAAAAACAATGCAAGTAGCATTGATTTGTTGTTTTCCAGGTTGGTTAAGCTCCTTCCCATTGAGGGAAGGGGTTTAAATAGAGCTTGGCAGGCTGGGGGGAATAAATACAACTGGGAGTTGTTGGTCCTGCTGATGTTAATGGCAAAGCTCCCGCTGCTTGCTGGGGATTCCAGGGGAGACCCTGATGGTGCTTCCAGAAAAACAATGGTGTTTAGCTTCTCTTTCCTTGTGGTAGATGTTAAAGGCAGCATCTGCCATCCATGCTTCACTTTGGCTCTGCTTTCATCTCACTGCACATGAGGCACTGTGAAGGTTTGTCCGCGTGAGCTTCTGAACTTCTAAAATTGCATTTTTTGTGCCTTGTTTGAAGTGAGAAATCCATTTCTGCCATGGAACCTGGTTCCACCTTTCCTCCTAGGGACATAGACCAGTTGTGGGGGGGTGATGGGGCTCAGAAGCAAGGTTGAGTTGCTAATGAATTGCATCTGGTGGGGCTGATTGGAGGAGGGCTGGGGAGCACCTGCAGCCTTGATAAACCCAGCCTCCCTCCAGTTGCTGCCTTGCTGTTCCTCTGGCTAGTCAGGGCTTGTTTCCCACTGCTGGAGGTTGTTTCCTACTGCTGAGGACACTACCTGGTCTGATCTTGGGAGAGAAGAGGATGGAAGTGCTGTGAGGTGGCTCTGCTGAGCTTCCTGGGGCTGCAGAGGAGTTGGGTGAGTTGGCCAATGCTGGCCAAGCAGTGATGTCCTTTCTGTGCTGGCTGCTGTCTCTAGTGTCTCTAAGGTTGGTGGTGGTGTCTTCTCACAAGTAACAAGTGATAGGACAAGAAGAAATGTCCAGGGGGGGTTTAGCTTGGACATTAGGAAAGCTTCTGTCAGTGAAAGGGTTCTAAGGCACTGGAACAGGTTGCCCAGGGTAGTGGTGGAGTCCCCATCCCTGGAGGGGTTTAAAAGCCATGGAGATGTGGTGCTGAGGGACATGGGTTAGCAGCAGACTTGGTAAAGTAGAGTTATGGTTGGACTGGATGATCTTAAAGTTCTTTTCCAACCTTGTGTGATTCTGTGAAGGACCTTGTTGGGTGTGTGGTCGGAGAAGGGGGTCCCAGTCCCCAGAGCATATGGCAGGGGGGAGTTGAGTGTGTGCTGGTGACCCAGGGGACAGACTGGGTGCTGGGCTCCTTAGGTGTGCTGGAAGGCATCCTTCTTGCTCCCCCTCAAATGGGAAAACCAAATAAGCCTGGGGCAGGTTCGTGCTGGGTGATGGATGCTGCAGCTGCTGCAGGAGCAGCTCCATACCCTGGGCTGTGCTCATCTCCTCTCATCAGCTCGGTGCTTGGTGGGGACACATCCAAGTGTGATCAAAGTATTTTGAGGAGTAATTCTGATTTGCAGTGTGGGACTTCTTTCCCCCCAGGTCAGTAACTGCTGCAGCAGGGATGCTTTTTTCTCTCCTGAATGTGATTTGGGGTAACTCTACCATCTGTACCCTTCTGAGACCCTACACAGATCATTGCAGCGGTGTCAGCCCCCTCCTGACCCTACTGCTTTCACCTACCCTGATACAAAAACTTCCCTCGCTATTAATTTTGTTTAGATTTATTGTTTGTAACAAGGCATCCATCCCTCTGCTCGTCCACGTGGCTGTGAGATGACTTGGGAAAAACTGAAGGGACCCTTCAGCAGAGAAGTAGCTAAGGAATATTTTAAAGCCTTCATGTAAAGAGGAGGCTGCAGAAATCCTGTGTTTGGTGGCTCAGGTTGGAATATGGGATTTCTGGTGGTTTCCCCCCCACCCTGTGTTTTCATTCCTCAGCTGTAGGTGATCTAGCTCAGAGGGAGGGATTTTGTCAAGCTGCTCATCTTAAGTTGCTCCAAACGTTTGCTGGTTCCAGGTGTGCCACTAATTTCAACACTACATCAGGATAAGGTGGCAGCAGGGATGCCATATATTGTGTTTTGTTAGTCAGGGGGTAGCAAAGTCCAGAGACTTCCCCAAACTTCATGGGTTTGGGGAGGTTCAGGCGCTCAGAGAAGCGCTGGAGACGCCTCATTTGAATTCCTCCCCAGCTACCCAAAGAAAGCAGATAAATCATAAATAAACTGAAATTATGTTCTGCCTTCTTTGCAGATTCCTCTCCCCACCTCACGTGGTGGGAAAATGCACGTTGTAAATCCCCTGGGAAGGGCTTGGAGCTGGCAGTTCCTGGGGCTGGGGTACAAGGGCTGCTCGCTGCTGTATTTCAAACCTGCACCTTTTATTTTCCACCTGGAACTGTGCTCCTGGGTGCAGCTTGGGGAGAGAACCAGCAGTTTGTCTAGACAATGTGCTCTGCAGGCTCAGATAAGGATATTAGATCATGACCTAGAGAAAAAGGGGGGAAAAAAGGGGGTAGAAAAAGCCCCCATAACTCAGGGGTCCTCATTCCCTTAGATAATGTGGGGCAGAGCTCAGTAGAGATGAGGCTGGAGACCCATCTTGTTGGAAGCACTGAAATGACAAAGTGCTGGGGGGAATAAAAGAGATATTGAGGTCTTTGGGGTTTGGTTTTTTTAAGGTGACTGGTTTGTGAGGTTTCAGCTCTGCTGAACTTCCATATTCTGCTCTGGAGGGGAGAAGGGAGCAGCTCTCCCCGTGTCACCACTTCCCATCATCATCCCTGCTCTGCTTTGCTGCTGATGCTCTTCAGCTGAATGAGAGAGGGGGGAAAAATACCTGTTCTTGATGCTCTGTGCTCACTGAGTTCTGCATTTCAAGAATAAATCAGGAGGTGTCTCATCATCTTTGCACCATGGACGTGCTGAATCTGCACGTGGGGTGGGGAAAAGGATTGTTGGGCCAAAGATTCAGGCTCTGTGCTGATGCTGACTTTTTTTTTAGCAGCTTAGCTGCACTTGTCAGCTGAGCACAACATGAAGGAAGCAAAAAAAACCCCTGCAAATCAGGTATTACAGCATTAACTGAAGAAAAGTGGTGTTTAGACTGATAAATGGCATCGTGATACTGTGAAACCAAGAGGGTGATGGTGATTTTCATTAATTCCTTTAGCTTTAGGGTCCTTGGTCTTCAAGATCTCATGTAATTTCAGCAAATTCATAGAATTGGAATGGTTTGGGTTGGAAGGGACCTCAAAGCCCATCCAGTTCCACCCCCCTGCCATGGGCAGGGACACCTCCCACTAGAGCAGGTTGCTCAAGGTCCCCTCTGTTGAAGAGGTTGGTTCAAGAGAAGTTGTGGCCAGGCCCTTGACTTGGCTTGGACATCCTAGGTTAGACATTCACCAAGTTTACTTCTACATTTGTGGGTGTTATCAGGTATATTCTGCCTCTTTAGGGTCATCCTATGACTAATGAATGAATTGGTTGAAAATTAGTTGAATTCAGAGAATGAATTGGTTGAAAAAGCTGATTTACAGGTGGGGCTTTTGGCAGCTCATTCCCCAGTGCCTGACCCTGCTCTTGGGTCCATGGGATCCTTCAATTTTAGGAAACTTGGGTTTTCCACTGAAAATATGCTCTGGATGAACCTGAGGATGGTGGGAAGAAGCAGCCACTGGCTCCAGCTCTCTCTCATTTCAGTAAGAACTATTGACTAGGAGCTGGTTTAGCTGGAACGATCAATTAATACCCCTCAGGGTCCACACATGCTGAATTAATTTGATAATCCCTTGTGTGAAGTCAGGGGGGGGGAAGAATATTTTTTTGTTAGCTTACAACAGGACGAAAGCAGATCCTCCAAAGGCAAATGTCACCCTATTGATCACCAGCACCTCAAACTTGGTGGCATTGCTGGAAAATAGTCTGTATTTTCAGAAATATTCTGTATTTTCCACATATTTTCCTTCACCCCTTTCATTTTAAAGGGAGCATCTTTCACTCTTAATTACATCACTAAAGTTTTTAAGGGGTGGGGGGTTTTTTGTTGGGTTTTTTTTGCTTTTTCTCCTTTTTCTGTGCTTAGCACTAGGTGGTTTGTGCTTGACTGGTGCATTAAGGGGGGTGCTGGTGGGGGGGGCTGGGGGTAAGGGAGGGCTGGCTCTGTAATGGAGCTGATGGCATTACTCTGAGGACAGCTGTGGGTACATCTGGTGTTAAAGCACCATTATTTAAACTTTATGATGCGGGAACCCGCCAGCTCTCCTGCTCCCAGCATCTAAATTATGTCAATGGCTCCTGCACTTTTTTTAACCCTGATTTCTCTTGAATTATGGATGATAGACAGGGCCAGGATTTGCTGTTAGTGCTCCCTGGGGACTCTGTGTGTGTGCAGAGTGCACCGAGCACTCATCATCTCAGTGTGTGCAGTCAAGGGATGCCTAATAGGATTTGAGCTGTGACCATAGAGCTTGTACCATGCCCGTTGAGGGAGTTGGAGCATCTGAAGCTCTGAGCTATCTGGGGGCAATTTGGGGGCTTTGATGCCAGGTTTGTGCATAAAACCCCCAACCTGCTGAGGCTGAAGGGTTTGTAGCTGTGAGGTCCGTGTCCCAGATGGGTTTTGAAAGCCACTGTGATGTTCCTTTTCAAGAGAGCTTCATTGTGGAGATCAGAGGGTCTCTCCCAGGCTCCTTTGTAGGGAGGAATAATAGCTGCTGTTTTTAATGAAAATATTATGATTGGCTTGCTTTGAAGCCTTCAAGCCTGTGTGTGTGGCAGTGGAGCAGTGAATAGCCTTGTGTGGGTGGGGAGCTGGTTTGACTGGTGCCAATTAAAGTCATCCCAGAGATCAGAGAATGGTTTGGGTTGGAAGGGACCTCCAAAGGTCATCTGGTCCAACCTCCCTACACCAGCAGGGACATCTCTACCTAGGGCAGGTTGCTCAGAGCCCCAGCAAGCCTGACCTTGAAGGACTCCAGGGATGGGACCTCCACCCCCTCTCTGGGCAACCTTTCCAGTGATCAACCACCCTCATAGTAAAGAACTTTTTCCTAATTTCTGTCGTAAATCTACCCTTTTCTAGCTTAAAACCTTTTCCCCTCATCCTATCACTACAAACCCTTGAGAACAGATCCTCCCCACCTTCTTATAGGGTCTTTTCAGGTATTGGAAGGTCACTATAAGGTTGTAATATATAAGGTTATAAGGCTATAAGATGTTAATGCAGTGTGTGGATATCACGAGTCCAGGCACTGCCACTTTTAAGATAATTTCTGCAGCATTTACTGAATAATGTGTGTTTTAAGATGTACTAACAGCAGGTGCTGATAAATTATAAAAGGCACTGACAGTGTCTACACTCCTTGTTGTATTTGGGGTCTATATAAAATTTAAGACCCTTTTTTTCCTGCTTAAATATGAAGCAAGCCTCCCTCTCTAGCACATTGATTTTCCAAGCATTTAGCTCTTTAATCAAACAGCCCTGAAGTTTTGCACTTCATTAACTGAGCCTTAGGAGTAAAGTGCAAACTCTTTGCACTGGGTGAGGTCTGTCCTTGATGGTAGCACTTAAAACACCCCATGCTGGGAGATTTCAGACCAATATTGTGCTGGGAGTGGAGGTTAGAGCTGTGGAAAGGACTGGGTGGTGTTTATAATACCCAGGGTAAACTGTTTGCACGTGTAATTATGAGGGCTTATTAATGCTAAGCCTTGTCTAACAAACACATTTGCAAATAATGACTTCATCACGTTGCCTAAGTCACTGCTTTTAGAGCATTCATTTATTAGAGGCACTTTTTGCCACCCAAGCTTTATTTTCTTTAATGGTTTCTTGGTTTTTCTTCCTACGCTGCTATTTTTTGACATTGAGGCATATCCAGAGAGTCACCAGTGAGATATCACAGCTAAAAATACTCTGGAAGGGCTTCCAAAATACCCAACTATGTCTCTCCACAGCCTGGAGTCTGTCACTTAAGCACTTACATGTAAAATACTTGGTTGGGAGATGCTTTATAGAATTACAGGACAAATCATAGAGTGGAATCATGGAATTCATTGGGTTGGAAGGGACCTCTAAAGGTCATCTGGTCCAACCTCCCTACACCAGCAGGGACATCTCTACCTAGTTCAGGTTGCTCAGAGCCCCATCAAGCCTGACCTTGAATGTCTCCAGGGATGGGGCCTCCACCACCTCTCTGGGCAGCCTGTCCCAGTGAGCAACCCCCCTCATATTAAAGAATTTTTTTCTGATGTCCAATCTAAATCTCCCCTTCAACGGCTGCAGTTTATTAAGGGAGTTCAGTGCCTGCTCTTCACTGCAAAGAGCTGCTTGGTCCCCAAGACATTTTGCAAGCCCAGATCCTCTCAGCAGGAAACCACTTAATCCTTGGGTGAGCAAATATGCTGCTGATGTTCTGTGCTTTGTTGGGTACTATGATCTAATTGAGATTTAATGCATTCTGCCTTGTCCCTGCCGTGGACTCCCCTTGGACCATGCAGTACAAAGCTCCGTGTTAGCAGCTTGCTTTGCTCTAGCCCACTTTAGGTCTTCAAAGAGAATTCAGGCAGTTTATTTTAAGCTAGAAAAGGAGAGATTTAGATTGGATATTAGAAAAAAGTTCTTTAACCTGAGGGTGATAGATCAGGGGAATGGGCTGCCCAGAGAAGTGGTGGAGGTCCCATCCCTGGAGTCCTTCAAGGTCAGGCTGGATGGGGCTCTGAGCAGCCTGCCCTAGGTAGAGATGTCCCTGCTGGTGTAGGGAGGTTGGACCAGATGACCTCTAGAGGTCCCTTCCAGCCTCAAACATTCTATGATTTAGTTGGAGTGCATGAAGTAGTTGTGCTGGGAAGGATGCACAAGGAGGGGAGAAAAGGATCCTTGGTTTTCCTTTCAAAAGGGAATATTTGCTTTAAGCAAGAATATTGATTTATGAGCCTTTCATTCCCCCACCCCTTTGTTTAATAACTTTGTATTTGCTGCTAATTGTGCTGAATCCATCTGCACCTCACGTGGGGGTCGCTAATCCCACAGCAATATTTCAGTATCAAACCCATTTAAATTGCCAACTGCAATGTGCATAACTAATAGAAGCATTTAGGGTGGACAAGACCTCCAGGATCATCCTGTCCAACATCTCCCTGACCTCTAAACCATGTCTGGAAGCCCCACATCTACTTGTTTGTTGAAGCCCCCCAGGGATGGTGACTCCAGCACCTCCCTGGGCAGCCTGGGCCAGTCCCTGACCACTCTCTCAGTCAAGAACTTCTTCCGAATGTCCAATCTAAACCTCCCCTGGTGCAACTTGAGGTCATCCCCTCTTGTCCTGTCCTTACCTCGTGTCCTGTCAACCCAACAGGAGAGTCTCAAACAGCTTTTGCAGCCCAGTAGCTTTGACTGAGATGGTTTGAGCCCACAAAGGTGCCTGTGCCAGCTTGGATGTCCTAATTTGTCACCTTTTTGTTGCTGACCATGGACTTGCTTTGGGTTTTCACATTACTGAACAAAAAAATAACCTTTTTCCCCACCCCTGAGCTCTGTTCCTGGGAACATGAGCCCTGTTCCTGCTGCAGAGGTTGGTACAGGGGAAGAAATCTTGTAAATTTGAATTTTTCATGCATTTTATTCTCTTAACTGGTGCTGTTGAGACAGTTATGACTTTAAATGTGAACTTTTGGGGAAATGAACTGTAGTTCAGGATTGCTACCATCACACACTGAGAGCACTTGGCTTTTTTTCCCCATTTTCCCTTTTTCTCCCCTTTTTGCTGGCTGGTCATTCACTCCATTTCACAGTGAGACCCCAGGGATGTCTTTTCATTGACAGTTTCAGACCTTTTTTTTTTTTTTCCCCCTTCCAAATGGGCACTGTGCATGTTCTTCCACCTGACTAACCTGGGGGCAGCCATTTAGTGGCTGCAAGTGGTGGTGGAGTCAGTAAATCACCCTCCAGGCTCCCTGTGGAGACCTGCTCTGCACATGTACCTCCCGTTGGCATCGGTGGGGATTAGGAAGGAGAAGAGTTGGCAGCTCTGGGTTGTTCTGTAGCTAGAGATGAATATTTCCATTGAGAAGTGGAGGGGTTTAAGTCAGAGCCGTGCAGAAAATTTGCAAATAATCTTAAGCATTTTGTTCTGTCTGTTGGACAACCCCAGCTTGTAGCAGCCCTGGAGCTGTTTGAGTTTCCCCATGCTGGGTGTTAATGGGAGCAGTTGAGCACATGCACATCCATAGGAGGTTCAGAGGCATCAAAATTGAATTCTTTCCTGCCTTTCCTTTCCTGTAGAGAAAATAGACCCCATTAGTACAGAAAACTTTGGCAAGGGGGCTACAAGAAAGCTGGAGAGGGACTTTTCACCAAGGCCTGCAGTGATAGGATGGGGGGTAATGGGTTCAAACTGCAAGAGGGGAGATTTAGATTGGAAATTAGAAGGAAATTCTACACTCTGAGGGTGGTGAGACACTGTCCCAGGTTGCCCAGGGGGGCTGTGGATGCTCCATCCCTGGAGGTGTTCAAGGCCAGGTTGGATGGGGCTTGGAGCAACCTGGTCTAGTGGGAGGTGTCCTTCTCCATGGCAGGGGAGTTGGAACTAGATGATGTTTAAGGTCCCTTCCAACCCAACTCGTTCTATGCTGGTGTTTGCAGCCCAAGGCTGGTGAGCAGCTGCCATCCCCAGTGTGGTGTCCAGCAGAGGACTTTGCTTCTCACCTCTAATCCTATTTACCATGAGCACAAATACCAGCTGGATTTTGCACCCTTTGGAAAGTGTCTTGGCTTTATACTGGTGGCACTGGTTTGCTGGGGCTGTCATGGCACTTGTCTGACCTCAGATATCTACCTTGGCCTCATGGCAACACAACCTGTGGAATATGTCCCCAGATGCTTTTTATTCCATTCCCTCTCTGAAAAGAATAAAAAGCCCCCTAATGCTGCTTTGGCCCAACATGCTCTGATGTTGATGACTGATGATTGTGGCTTATTCCTGCTTTTCATCCCAAACCTTTTCCTTCCCCACTATGAAACGTGACCCTCTTGTTGTGCCTTTGAAGGGGAACAAGGTTGTGTTGATTCGATCAGCCCTTGCTTGTTTTTATTCCTTGTGCAGAGCACTTTCAAAGGGAAGGCTCTGGCTACATGTCCTCTTATTTTTCATCTACCCTTTCAGCTTGAGCTCTCTTGCTTTGAATGAACAAGGAGGACAAGGGGATAAAGCTCCTTGGGGGTGTCTACAGAGCTCTGCCCCACTGTGCAATTCCCCAAACCATATCCATGGCTGTACCAATCAAAAAAAAAAATCAGATTAAATTAAAAATCTTTGAAACAAAACCACACCTGCTACAGAAACCCTTAATTCATGACTGATTTTTACCTATTTTCACCTCTTCTGGATTTTTCTTTTGATATGGTGAATCTCCTCCTGAGAAAGAGATGATGTTCCTGCTCAGAAGAAGAAAAAAAAAGCAGCTAATGTTAGTGTTTCAGTGCTAATGCTCCATTTCTGCACCGATACCCTCCAAGCCACTTGTGAAGTTTAAAGGCTTTTCACTTTGAAAATAGCTTTTTAGTGGGTTTTTCATTTTCCTGCGTTACCTTTTCAATAGCCTATAACTCTCCCATCAAGTCAATCCATGTTAAAATGCCTCCTTCAGCAGAGAGCAAATATGGGGGGAGTAAAAGGGTTGTAATGCAGAAGAAATGGCATTAATTCTTCTGGCCTCCTTGGGATAAGAAGCACGGGGAGAAATAACTGCTGAAGGGTAAGTGAGGATAAAAAAGATGTTTGGAGGAGCTTTAGGTGTTGATGAAGAGACTTCTATCAGGTCAGGGTGATGTGGCAGGGCTGGCAGAGGAAGGTGGGTGTGAAGTTGGGGGTATGTCCCTCAGGAATAGGAAGATCTGATAGGCTGTCTTAAGAAAGAGATAAATCCTCAATCACAGTCGGGGTCATTCAGTTTATTGATGAGAAAGTGAAATCCTCAGGAAAAGGGGTGAAGAAGAATGTGCCCTGAGGACAGAGCCTCAATAGGCTTGGTATTAACCACAGGCTCTTAGGTCTGGCTTTGACAGAGACCAAAATATCAGGGTGTTGTCCTATATAAGATGGAGGTTTCTGTGTGTGGACGTTGGAGAGTGAAACAAAATCATGTGTCTATGGAAGTGCTGGAGTACGATGGTTAGAGCAGAAGTTGGGCAAGAAATAGCAAATTAAACCAGTGCAGAGCTGTAAAATGAACATAAGGCTCAGAAGGACTGGGTGCACCTTAGAAAATAGTGGTTCTCCTTATTTCTTAGCCTTGGAAAAGAGCTTTATTAAAGACAACAGAGTGGGAAAGGGGAATGCAAATGGTTATTGATCAGTGGGGTGATGTTTCAGGCTGGCTTCAAGCTCCCGGAGCATTTACTGCTCACTCATGGTGAATTGAAGCTTGGAGGCACTGAGGTCTCTTGGACCAGAGGATGGGGAGCTTCTGAGGCACGTCTGCAGTTGGAATTTGGGGGCATGTTGTAGGGTTTTGTATATTTTGGTGACATAACAGTGAAAACTGGCTGGTTCTGCCTGCAGCGCGTGTATCTAGGTATGGTTGTTACTCCCTATGTTCATGAGAACATCCTCAACTCGCTGCTAACCTGACTTTGAGCTGCTGAGGAGGTCACCATCACTGGGCAGTACCGTGGTCATTTAAGGGTTATTTGCTCTCTCAATGAAATGTGTACGTTTGTTTTTTGTGACTCTCCTGCTGGCAGATGTTGGTTTGGGGTGATTTGCTCTCATTTGAAGTCAATCATAGAATCATTTAGGTTGGAGAAGACCTCTAGATCTTCATCCCAGCATCTCCCTGACCCCTAGACCATGTCCCAAAGTGCCACATCTATGATTTTTGAACCCCTCCAGGGATGGTGACTCCAATATGGTGACATTTTATTCCTGATAGAATTTTTTTTAATAGAATTTTGATGAGCCTTATCTGAGAAGCATCTCATAATGCATTTTAAAAGCGTATTTTAAAGACACATCCTGTTCTTACTAATTTTAAAGGCAGTCCTGTATATTTTTTTGAAGTTTGCCTCTCATTCTAGCAACCAGCTCATTTTGAAAGCTGCTTTTTGGGCTCAAAAAGGTGGGGGGGTTTTCAAGGAATGAAGTATTTGAAATAAGCTGGGGTGGCTGCTGGCTCCATGAAGCTCTGGTTCCATGAAGCTCTGGCTCTCTGCTTGTCCCCCCCACTCTTTCCTGAGGTGGGACACAGTCCTGGACATGCTGACAAGGATGTGATGCCCCTTTTTAGCAGCAAATTGAACTTCTCTGGTGCAGGGTTTTTGGTGTTGGGGCTTCCAGACCAGAGGATTAGGAGGAAAGATCTTCCCTGCTATGCCAAGGGAGGTTTAGGGGAGTCTGGGTCTTTGCTCTTTGAAGTTCAGATTTCTCTTTTGTTTCAGGGAAGTGGGAAGAAATCATTTGAGGTTGGGTGTGAGCCAGAGCTGGGGAGGACAGGTTGGAGCAGAGCTTTGCTCCAGCTGATGAGGCATCGATTGCTCTGCTCAGAGAGGGGTTTGATTCATGTTATGGTCAGAAATGGTTGGATCTCTTCCTGCGGTGGTTGTCTTAAAAAATAAAGTAATATATATAGAAACACCTACAGTTTTCTTTTCAAATACTTCCCCGAGGTTGTTCCAGCAGCTTCAAAGAAGCTCCAGCTGGAAAAGGGCCAAGTCATGGCTGAGGTGGCTGGTGGGGGTTGTGAATGGGATCCCACCTACTGTCCTGGCCCCTCTCCGGTGCTAGAACAACAAATGGTTGGAAAATGCTCATTGCTTCCTCCCGAATGTGCCACTGACCTTCTCTGGGGTCCCTCTGAAGCCTTTTCACATTAAGTCCAGGGATCACCATGGACGTGATGTACCAAAATGAGTGTTTTCCATCACTCACCCCATCAGCTGCTGAAGCATGTGCCCGGGTCAGCCTTATGAAATATGCAGAATATCCTGCAGAGCTCTATGGGTGAGCTGCTGCTCACCTCTGATGCTCCTGGAGACCACAGCAGAGTTGTTGACAACAGCTAGGGGACCTTTCTCTTATGCTCTACTGGCCACTCACTCTTCAAAATGATGTTCCCTAGGGCCTCACCTTTTCCCTATGTTAGTTTTCTTTGCAAAGCAAAGGAGGAGGAGTTGGAGGTGGTGGGAGGGGAGAGGCTGAGCTGCTCCTTCCATGGCTTTTGTCTCCTTAGACCATTTGCCTGCTGTTAGACTAAAATCAAGTGATTCATGGCAGGGGAGTTGGAACTAGATGATCTTTAAAGTCCCTTCCAACCCTGATGATTCTATGATTAAGAATCACGCAGACGAGCAAACATCTTGGTCCCATGGTCCCTCCACCAGTTATTTCCCTTTCTGAAGAATGGCTCAAAATTGACGTAGAGAAATGCCCTTTCTCCTGCATCCCAACGTTGATGTAGCACATCCTTGTTGAGTGGTGCTGTGGTTGTAACTCTCCCCATAATGGACCTGTTTGGCTCCTGCCTCACACTCATGTTGTACAGCAACACTCCTCCACTTGTAATCTATGAGGCTCTAAAGCATCTAGTGGGAGAAACAGAAATGAAGTGTCTTAGGGAAACAAAATAAATATATGAAATAAGACTGTGCAACCTCAACAATTTCCAGCAGAGGAGGTTTAGGCTGGAAGTGATGCAGGAATGGCACTAATCCTGCTGCCTCTTCCATCAGGGCAAGGAGCCATGTGTCAAACTCATAAGTAAAAAAAACAACATTACAACTAAATAGCTTGAATATTTCTATTTTTTTTTCCTCTCCTTTGCTTTTCATTTATTTCCAGCAAATGGCAACTTTTACAGGAGAACATCAGTGCTCAGCAATAGGCTCGTAAAATGCATCCTGATTTTCACCCAGCCTTTGCTTACGTGGAATAAATGACAAGTGTTGAGCTGTACTATGGATTAATTCCCTCTGGAAACTTTTATCCTTGGAAATTAATCTAGAGTAGGGCAGTGGTGGAGCCCCCATCCCTGGAGGGGTTTCCAAGCTGTGGAGATGTGGTGCTGAAGAACACGGGTTAGTGGTGCCCTGGCAGGGATGGGGGAATGGTTGGACTTGATCTTAAAAGCCTCTTCCAACCCAAATGATTCCATGATGCTATAAAGGGGTGTGAGAAGGGCCAGTAAAAGACCATAGATTTATTCTCTTGGTAAGAAAAAGTGGCTAATTTAAGAATTTAATTTCTGGCTGCTGGAGGAGGTGTGGTGGGTGTAGGAGCTCATTGAGGTGGCTTCATATTTTGATTATTTGCCCCTTGTTTGCACAGTTAAATGCTTCTCATGATGGAGCTGAGTGAACCTTTTCCTCCAAGCATTTCCAGGTGGAATATGGAAGTTACTGGAAGACTTGGTGTTTAATTATTGTGTATTTAGGTTGTACCCAGCTCCCTCCTTTTCTAGCAATGAGGAAAACGGGTGAAGTTCTGATGTTTCCACCTCTCATTTTGGGGCAACATCACGTTAAAACCTTGTGCAGTGACAATTCAGTGCAGGTCAGATGATTATTTTACTAATAATTCAAGACTAATGTAATAAGGAAGCTGGCTGGATATTAATTATAAAACCTCTTTATCTATTCCTCTTTCAAGCCAAGAATAAATAGTCAGAATAATGTTCTTTTCTTGAGACAAATGCAGTGATGAGCTGGCTTTCAGTTCCTGTTCTTTTTCCTCAATGAGCCTCAAACTGATGCAGTGAACGAGAAAATAAATAGGAAACTGAAAACATCTTTCTCCAATCTGAAATAACATTTGGTTTGTGCCTGTGTAAGGGGAAAATGGGCACGCAAGGAGCAAACGCAATAATTTTCTGATAAATGGGCTTATTGCAAAGTAATGAGTCAAAAAAATAGGGAAAATAGAAAAAAAAAATAGGAAAAGGAGAGATTTGTGTGACTGGAGGATGGTGCTCAGCTGGAAATTTGGCATCTGTTGTTCTTCAGCCATCACTGATAGCACAAGATGTCGTGATAAGTGATGGCCCAATACACGTGGTTTGTGGATTTCACCCTCCTCCAAGTAGAAGAGGTCAAAGAGGGTGGAATTGTTGAAGTTTTGGGATCAGCTGTTGAAAAATAGGTGGAAGTGAGAGGCTGCTGCCTTGTGCCCAGGAGGTTTTGGGGTAGGACAATGTGGAGGTCTCTGTGTCCACCGAGAGTCGTGGCTCTGAAGGGTGGAGGAGCCTATGGAGGTGTGAACATCTTGGGATGGGGGGAAAGCCTCAGATGGGGTGTCTGGGGGAGAAAGAGGAGTGAGCACAAGGAGAAGTACATGGAGGGATGTCAAGGTTAATAATGCAGACAACTGGGAAGATCCAGATTATTCAGCTTGCCCCCAGCAGCTCCACTGGGGATGTCATTGGAGAAATGGCCAAGGAAACAGGCAGGTCATCTGTAATCATTTCATTCTTGGAGTCCCACCTCCTCGTGGTCTCTGCCATGGAAACCTGAGTGAAGGAATAGCAGAGAGATGCATGACACCGAGTTATTGATTTCTCCTGCCTTTCATAGTAGCCCTCAGAGTGCTGGGGCTTGCTGGGCTGGTCAGGGGATGAAAGACCACTGGAAACAAGGCAGAGGATTAAGGCTGGTTCTGAGAGCAGGAGTGAAGGAACAGGGCAGGCAGGAGATTGATGAGCAAGATTAAAGGCATCAAGACTGATTTCTGAGCAGTGACCTGTGGGGGTTTCATTGCCTGCCTTCAGAAAATCATATTCTTCTGATGCAGAGTTCTACCAAAAAGTGTTAACATGATCTGTTCCCTCCACATCTGATACTGGGAAGTTGCTGCATCCGTAGGACTGTGCAATACTGATATAATTAAACACACAATCAAGGAGAAAACACATTCACTGGGGTGCTCACAACATTTAATATTTCCTTGGACATCCATATTTACATTAATTAAATCCTTTTGATCCATGCAGGCAATATACTGGTCATCTACTAAGGTTGTGGGTGATATTTCTTCCTCAGTAATCTGTATTTTGATTCATACGTGTCTGTTGGCTCTGTTTTCATCTTACCACCCTCATAAACTACAATGCCATCCCCAAAAATACTATTTAATGAAGCTTTTGATCCCATAATGGTTAAATGGATTGGAAATAGGACAAAAATTAGGCTGATTATGCTGAAATTTGGAAATACCCTTTCATGGTGTCACCTCTAATGGGTTTCATAGTGGTGGCAGATACAGCAAGCAGCATTAATGCCCATTTTCAGATGCAAAAATGTATATAGAAAATTTTCTTGTGATTTCTGAGTGCTTCCTTGGTGCCTTTTGCAGAATAATTGCCCGTTGTTACTGAACATTGGTTGAGCAATTTAAATTTAAACTGTGGACACAGATGAAGCAGTTCCCTTGGCAGCCTTGGTGTAATTCCTGTTGCAATGCTCCTTTCCAGAGAAGATTCTCGTTTTTTGGGTTTTTTTGTTTAAATTCTGCAAGAGTTGTCCTAAAATAGTGGCTATCTGGGGAGGGTTGCTGGTTTTTGTTCTGAGGTGACTTTGCATGTCGTCATAGAATGGGTTGGGTTGGAAGGGCCCTCAAAGATCATCTAGTCATGGCAGGGACACCTCCCACTAGACCAGGTTGCTCAAGTCCCCATCCAGCCTGGTCAACCTGTCACTTGCTTCATGTAGAACACCTGAACCAGTAAAAATGACAGATTTTCTCTCCTCCTCTCCCAAAGCTGACGTGTCCCTCTTGGTCCTCCTCCAAGATGTGCACACACAGTTCTCTCCAAGACCTTGGAAGAAAATACTTTGCACCTGTAACAAAACGTGTGCTCGAAGCACTTCTCGTTTTCTGCATTATCCTCCAGGCTAAGCCAGTGGTTGTGCTCCATAAAAATAAATAAATTCCAGCTTTTCTGAAGNCCCCTCCAGGGATGGTGACTCCAGCACCTCCCTGGGCAGCCTGGTCCAGTGCTTAATCACTCTTTCAGTAAATAAATTTTCCTTAATAAGCAATCTAAACTCCCCTGGAGAAACTTGAGGCTGTTTCCTCTTGTCCTATCACTGGTTACTTGGGAGAAGAGACCAACACCCATCTCTCTACAACCTCCTTTCAGGTAGTTGTAGAACAATGTGAACTAAATATGTGTAAATACATACTGGGATACATACCNCTCAAGTCCCCATCCAGCCTGGTCAACCTGTCACTTGCTTCATGTAGAACACCTGAACCAGTAAAAATGACAGATTTTCTCTCCTCCTCTCCCAAAGCTGACGTGTCCCTCTTGGTCCTCCTCCAAGATGTGCACACACAGTTCTCTCCAAGACCTTGGAAGAAAATACTTTGCACCTGTAACAAAACGTGTGCTCGAAGCACTTTTCATTTTCTGCATTATCCTCCAGGCTAAGCCAGTGGTTGTGCTCCATAAAAATAAATAAATTCCAGCTTTTCTGAAGGCTGGCAATGGAGATAACAAATGCTCCCTTGCCATGCCCCTATTGCAGGTGATTTACCGCAGCTTTTCTGCCTCTCCACTCTCATCACAGGCACGCAATGAAAAGCTGAGAAGCTCATAAAGCAAATTATTATGAAATTCCTGCTTTATGTTTCCTTTCTTGGTTTATTGCAGCACTAACACCACGCAGAGCAGACGTGGTTAGAAGCCAGGTGCTGTCGTCATGCGCCTGAACTTTTGTTACTCCCAACCAGGAGTTATTCAAGATGTATATTAAAAATATGATGGGGGAGGAAAGTTTAAGGTGCTGCAGCATCTGAAGTGAAGTTGTGGCAAGTGAAGTGTATGGGGAGAGTCTGGTCATAGAATCATTAAGGTGGGAAAAGACNTATATATATATATATATATATCTGTGTGTATGGGTAGTGTAGATTTTTCAGCAATAATAAATATTACTTACAGGTGTGACATTTTAGACCATAGATTATTTAATGTGGGAAGGTAAAAATAGTGGGATAAATGCAGTGAAGATGCTGGAGGAATTTACCTCGCCCCTTTACTCGATGGAAGCAACAAACAAAATTTAGAAACTGAATAGATTTATCATGGTTTTTTAGATGTAAATGCAGTAATTTAATTTTCTGCAGAGTTTAAGCAGCTTTTTATGAGCAGCAATAGGACAGAGCTGGTGGGGGTTTGGTTTTGCTGCCTGGGTGATGGGTTTGGTTGGTGACTTAATCAAAGTCAGTGCTTGGCACGAATCTTCCCTTGAACTCTTTGGGAGTTTTGCTGAAGTAATAGGATTATATTTGGGAGTAAAAAAAAAAAGAGCCTGTGAGTCTTTGTCTCCTCTGTAACATATTTAGTGTAAAAGGTGGATGAGGTCTCTGTCTTTATGACCATTTAAATTTCCATTGCAGTAGGAATAGTGTCTGTCTTCAGCAGTGCTAAGTTGATATTAAAAATCAAAATATCAAGAATATTTGAGGCTCCAAGAGGGTTTTTTGCTGCTGGTGCCTGTGGTAGGTGTTGGGGCAGGGTGTGACTGTGGCCTGCCCAGATGTGAGCTGATGCATGGTGTGATCCTTGGCTTCTTCTAGCTCAGGGAGATCAATTTTTAGCCATCAAGACAACACAGGCAAGGCTTTGCTGTAGTTGTAGCTGAATTACATGTATATAGGCAATAATAACTCCTGAATCTTGATTTTTTTAAATATCTTAAGTATCAGCAGCAGCCTCCAGAACTTATCTTGTGAGGGACGTTGTGATGGATAAACCAAGTGTCCGTTCAGGTGCTGCCACAGAGAGGAGGAGGAAGAGGAGGAGGATGTTTGGGGCTTCCTCCAGCCTTGATCCTTCATCCTGCTCTGCTCTTCATCACACACCATCACTGCAGATGGTCTGGGCAGTGAGGTCTCCAGGAGGTCACAAAATGTGCACTCCCAAGGACGATCTGCAGAAATTCTGGGACAATTAGTGAAGTAAATCCAGACTCTCCAGCTCCTCCTTCCAGGGACTGTAGTTTTTGTGCTGCTCAGAGATGCTCTGACCTTCTAGTTTATTACAAGTCAGCAAAAGTCAATATTTCTTAGCTTGCCAGGTTGGAGGAATTTTAATGAGTTATTGAGTCAAATAGTTAATCCTCCTATAACAGGTTTTTTTTCCC
This sequence comes from Brachypteracias leptosomus, assembly GCA_013401335.1. NCBI lineage: Eukaryota > Metazoa > Chordata > Aves > Coraciiformes > Brachypteraciidae > Brachypteracias > Brachypteracias leptosomus. The sequence continues at coordinate 371,991 of VYZX01028647.1, read as the reverse complement.
CTTTCAGATTTACAGTGATAAAAACAAAGGCTTAATAGGGACCGAGAAAAATGGGGGGGTTGTAGGAATTTTTCCTTGTCTTTCTGCACGAGTTTTAACCCCTTGATCACTAGGAGATGAAAAGCAGCTTCAATTTATTGGCATAAAATGCTGGGTCGTGTGGATGTGAGCAAGGAATCCAGTGTGATGCTTTAATTCTGCCTTTTGCCTTTGTGATTCTCACCATTGTGTGCTCCAATTAGCAGAGAATAATCGAATTTTTCCCAAACCTCTCTTCATGGAGTATAATGCTAATTATTGCTCGGAGTAGTGGCTTGTTTGGAAGTAGCCTGTCCTGGGTGAATTATTATAATGTTCTGGGGTAAGCATTTAAGTGAGGAGAAGCTCCAGAAGCACAAAATGTTGTAGCACGAGGGCAGCTTCTTTAGCCTCTTAATAACACCCAACAGCAGATAGTGCAGTGATGCTCAGGACATTATACCCAATGAATTCTTGGAAGTAATAGCAAGTTCTTCTTCATTCTATGTCATTTATTCAGAGCGTGGGGATAGATGCTGCTGGTGGCTTTGGCAGCCAGAAGCATCTTCCCTTAATATTCCCTCGGCTGCAGTGAGAGAATTTCTTGGGGGTGTTTTCACAAGAGCTCTCAGCAGTTACCTGGCTGAGCTTGCACTGGGTGGATTTTAGCCTTGGGGATGTTCCTCTGGCTCAGTTAGACTCTGAATGTGGACACCAGGACAGAAGTGCTGCCCCAGAATGAAGCTCCCTGTCAGTTCTGTGGCTGGAGGAGTGTAGGTTGTCAGAGTTGCTTTCTGAACGTGACTCGTGGCCAAAGTTTGGGCTGGATTTTATTCTAGGGTCTAGTTTTGCAAAGAGCTCCAACAACAATCCATCACTCTTCAGTAGAGCATTTCCAGCACATGCTTAATGTGTAAGGCTCCAAGGGGACCTCATAGTGACCTTCCAGGACCTGAAGGGGCTACAGGAAGGCAGGGGAAGGTCTGTTCAAAAGGGTTTGTACTGACAGGACAAGGAGTGATGGTTTTAAGCTGGGAAAGGAGAGATTTAGGCTGGATATTAGAAAAAAGTTCTTTAACAGGAGGGTGATAGATCAGTGGAAGGGGCTGCCCAGAGAGGGGGTGGAGGCCCCATCCCTGGAGTCCTTCAAGGTCAGGCTTGATGGGGCTCTGAGCAGCCTGCCCTAGGTAGAGATGTCCCTGCTGGGGTAGGGAGGTTGGACCAGATGAGCTCTAGAGGTCCCTTCCAGCCTGAAGCATTCTGTGACTCTATAAGCTGGAGGCCTGGGAGCATGGATGTGGAGACACTGTTCAAACTTCAACTCTTCAAAAAGCTTTTTGCCCCAGAAACCTTGTACCTCCTGCTCCTGTAATGGTTGTGTGTGTTCTGTTGGGTAAATCATAGAATCATAGAATGTTTTAAGCTGGAAGGGACCTCTAGAGCTCATCTGGTCCAACCTCCCTACACCAGCAGGGACATCTCTACCTAGGGCAGGCTGCTCAGAGCCACATCGTTGTGAGGCCCCATCAACGCTCACCATGATGTCTTCTTCTCTTCCAGTGCTTTATGGGCAGGATGGTCTCCATGCCTCGTGTGAGAAGAAGTACTGTGGCCGGGGGAGCAAGTGTGTGGTCAACAAGGACACCAACCAGCCCGAGTGCAGGTGTGTGGAGAGCTGCAAGTCCAGCTACATGCCCGTGTGTGGATCTGATGGCAAGTTTTATGAGAACCACTGTCAGCTGCATCGAGCCTCCTGCCTGCAGAGGAAGAAGATCTACATTATCCACAGCAAGGACTGTTTCTTCAAAGGTAGGACATCATGAACTACTTCTGTAGGACTCTTCTGCTAAGTGGCTGAATGGTTTGGCTTCTTCCTAAGAGATCAATTTTTTCAGGGATGATTTATTCCAGGACATCACACCATGTTTTATGCAGCTATTAAGCTGCTGAGTGTCATCACCACCCAAAATGTGATCAAGCTGGGAGCTGGTAAATAATTAACATCACTGTGTGTATTGTCTGCGTGGTCGTTGTGCTGCTCAGCACTTGTAACTGCAGGTGTAATAACTTTTTATCATCCCATTCATTTGGTGAGGCTTTGAAAATGATAAAGGCATTAAGGAAAAAGTAGATGGTGTCACAAGAAGTTTGGAAAAATGAGAAACAAAAACCTACTTAGGCAAATGGCCCAGGGAAAGGAAAGGAGCTCATAACATAAAGAGGGATGGGGGTAATTCCAGAAGGTTTTAAATGATTTTAAAGGCAGGTTGTGATTACCAGTAGGGTGCATCCATCTTGCTGGTTCAACAGCAAATGTCATGAGCATCATTGCACCACATCACCACAGGGATGGAGCCCTGTGTCCTTCCCATTGGTATTTTGTATGCCATGAACCATCCTGTCACGAATCCAGTGAGGCTGCAGGAGCCTGTGATGAAATGCCAGGGGGTGGAAGAAGTAGGAAATTATCTTCCTTCTAATGAGAGGTCTTATAAAAGCCTCACTAGAGTGTGTCTTGAAGGCTCATTGTCAGAGATGACTCCATATACCTACAGAAGGGTTGGAGTGGGTTGTTTCAGAGATATCCAGTGACATTTATGTGATCAAATATGAAAATAATTCCTTTATCTTCAGCTCACTGGGCACTTGAGCCCCTGAGGAGCTTGGCTATGTACAGAGCTATCCATCACAGGTCCTCATTTGCTAACATGATGCTAGGAGAACCTACTTAAGAAACAGGAGCCCATTCAATGAGTCTTATTAATATATCCTCATGATACCCTTTGCAGATAGAAAGTGTTGCTGGTCTTGTGCCTCAGAGGAGGCCTGGAGAGCAGGACCAGTCCTAGAGCTATCCAGGCACTGATTTGCACAGCATTGCAAAATCTCCTTTATTTTGGAGGTCTGGCTGTAGGTGGGACAGAGCTTGGTCATAGGGTTGACTTGGTGACCACCAGCTGAGCTGGGTTGGTTTGTCACTTTGGTTTTTAATTGACTGAAGTAATTAGGTCTAGGATGAAGCTAATCATGGAAAGGGGTCACCTAAAGGCATATTTGGAAGAGCAGGTCAAGGTGAAGATGGATTTTTGGTTGTCACTTTAAAAAGGAGCATCTAAAGAGGATGCTCTTAGTGCTGGTGTTTCTACATCTGGGTATTGAGTCAGATGAGGGCTTGGATCTGGCTGGAAGCTGCCTCCATCCCTAAGATACAGATGCTTCTGCAGCATGAGAAAGGGGACATCTTCATTCCAGAGCTGCTCAGCAGCCCCTTGACCCCACCTGCTGCAGCCCTAAGAAACATCTTCATTTTTCTTCAGTCTTGTCCCTATCCCCCCTTTTCCAGCACTGGGTTTTTCTTCATTCCTTATCACGTGTAGTGTTAAAGAAAATGAGTTCTCATTGCAGTAATCAGTGGCTCTGCACTGGCTGTATTATACCTAATGATACAATGTCATGCTTGAGCACACCATGAAATGATGTCAGAAAGTGGTGGGTTTGTGTCCCACTTTAAGGTAACCCTTCAACTCTTGCCACGGAGCAGCACTTAAATCTGCTTTTCAGCAGAATAGCCCCTTTATGGCAAGGGAGAAAGAAACAAACTCACTTCTCTGCCTGCATGAATAAATAAAAGTCCTTCACTGTCTGGAAAAAAAAAAAATTACCTAAAGAGGGGAATAATTCCTGTAGGTTGGGTCTTCATGGGAGTATTTGGCTCCAGCCCATCCAGTTCCTGAGTAACCTCAGGATTCCTCCTTTGTACTTGAGTCTCCTACTTGGAAATCAAGGATAACAAGTGGTTTCTTTGAACTAGAAATGTTGAGGGACACCATAGGTTGTGTGGTTTGCCAGTTTACCCAGTTCCCAGGGATGAACTGGGTGGTTTTAAAGTGGGACAGGGATCAAATCATCATTTAAACCAGGTCTGTCAGTGGTAAACTGGTAACAAAGCAAAGAGCAAAGGGTTTGTTTTCTTTTGTGTGTTTTGGGGAAGGGTTTTTTAGTCTTTTAACATGTGAAGTGCTTTGGAAATCCTGGTGTAGAGCAGGATTTGATTTGTGGCTAGAAGCATTGCTTGGTTGGTGGTACCTCACTGGCATTTCATTCTATACTGGCATGAGCATTAAGAGCTGAAGAGAATTTGGCTGTGGGCAAACGACCCATTTCTCCTAGAGTGAGATAATCTCCTTACAACCTTGAGAGTCCCAAGAAGTTAAAAAAACCTCCAAGGCAGGAAAAAAATGGAAATGTGGGTGGAGCAATGAGAGGTCCCAGCAGGAGACATCTCCCCAGGCTTCATCCTGCACCCTCTGGTGTTCTCCAGTGCAAAGACAAATGCCATCCCTTCTTCTCAGTTGACAGAATAAATGATAAATAAGTGGGAAAACTTGACTTAGGAGTTTGGAGCCCAAAGGGAAATACCATAGAGGAGAAATCCTATATCTAGAGGTCTTGGGAGAAATGTCGCTGCTACTCAGAGCTGCTCAAATTCTCCTTGCTCTGGGTGTCATCACTGGGATGAAACGTGGTTTTTTCCATAGGAAAATGTTCTGATTAAGAATTCTTCACTTTGTGGCTGATTTTTTTGGGTTCTATATATTTTCAGTCATTTGTGAGCTTCCATAATCGTTTGATTTGAGTGTTGGTGATTTTGCCTGGGTAACAAAATCCACGAGGATAAAATTCTTTAGCTCTTTGCCAAAGAGGAGGAGGAAGAAATTTCATCTCCCCCCAAAGCACTCTCAGTACCCATGAAAGCTGGAAAGAGATCTCTGCTCATAATGACAATTGTCCCACATGTCCAGGATGAGCAGTTGGCCTGGAAATGTTCCTGTTGGAATAAATGCCTTGGATAGAGCAGCTACATCGTTTGAGTGCAGTGATTTGGACTATATTTTGCTTTTCTGCCACCTTGTTCCATTTCTATTCATTTTTCATAGAAAAACAGTGGTTTGGGTTGGAAAGGACCTCAAAGAGTAGTTCCAACCCCCCTGCCATGGCAGGGACACCTCCCACTAGCCCAGGTTGCTCCAAGCCCCATCCAACCTGGTCTTGAACACATCCAGGATGGAGCATCCACAGCCCCCCTGGGCAACCGGTGCCAGTGGCTCACCACCCTTACAATGAAGAACTTCCTTACATCTGGATGCAATTCTCCAGCTGGGACTTTGCTTGGCTTTTTACACCAACTCTATCTCTTCACTCTGTTTTCTCCCATTATTTTTGGCCAGTTTTTCATCCCATACCTCCTTCCTTTCACTGGAGGCACCAGAGCAATGCACTTGTCTAACAATCTACATACATTAGAGAAACCCTTTTGTGTTCAGAGCTGTGTTCAGAGCTGTGCTTTTCCATTTTCAGGATTTAGGAGTCATTTTATCCCCTCTTTTTTGCCCTCCTTGCTCTTTTCTGTGAGATCAGCAATCCTAAAGCTCCTCAGCACCAGCCAAGCTCATTCCTTATTTTCTCCAGCCCTGACACCCTCCCTTTATCCAGGTGAAGGGGTTTTTATTAAAAGCTCAGCTCTCCTTGCAGCTTTGTACTGCTCACATGTAGTTTGTGCTCTGGCATTAATTCAATCCAACTTAGTTGACCACATTCTTGAACTTTCCTTTACAGAACTGCACTGTACCTGGGCTGATTACTTGAGGGGGTTTTTTGGGTCCATTCAGTCCAACTGCTGCTAAAGCTCTAATTTTATGAGATCTGGCAGAATTTTAGGTGCAGAGATGGGACACTATAAAAGCACATTCACATCTGGTATTCCACCCCTGTTCTCCTCCTTCCTCCAGCCTCTCCCAAAATGTCAGTAGTAATTTTTTTCAGTAATTTGGCCCTGTTGCTTAAAATATTCTATTTATTTTTCTTCTTTTAAGCAAATACATGACAGCAATTTTCCTCCTCATAGACAGTCAGGTTTTGCCCCATGATAAACCATATTTTTGTACAGAATTTGGAAATAAATCCCTATGGAAAACCACTTGTTTTCTCCTCTCCATGACACACATGGTCACACTGCTGGGTTCAAGCTTTCACTGTTGCTCAGAACAACATTTCATGCCATGGACTTTATATATAGTGTTTGTATATATATAGGGAATGAGAAATAAGGGGAAAAACTGAATTGAAAGCCTGGATGTATAGAGATGGTTCTCCCATGAGGATGACTGGGTGGTGGGACTGGCTGCCCAGGTGCCACCTGCATCTCTGGGGGCTTTCAAGACCTGCCTGAGAACAACCCTGAGCAACCTGGTCTTGACCCCACGTGAAATATTTAGATGCTGAGACCTCTTCCAACCCATAATCTTAGAATTTCATGGCTTTAAATAGCTTCTTTCATTTCCACCTTCTTGTAGTATTTTTCCTCCCCTTCTCAGAAAGTTCCTAATTATGGAAAATTACCATTTTCTGCATGTTGACAGCAAATTTGCTATGCTTGGGTGTAAATAAATTACAAACTTGGAATAAAAACCCCAAACCCAAGCAGGCTAATAACTCAGACAACATATCACTGTGGTGATCTCCAGTAGATAGGAATTCAGCCTCAGGTGCTGGAGGTTTATTTCTTGTCTGTGTGTTAGTTTGGTGCTTTGTTACTTCCAGAAATAATTTGTTTTAGAGAATATTGTCTCAAAACATCTCCGTGAAGGTGCCTCTTCCAGGATCTACAAGAAGGCTGGGGGGGTACTTTTCACAAGGGCTTGCAGTGATAGGATGAGGGGTGATGGGTTCCAACTGGAAGAGGGGAGGTTTAGATTGGAAATGAGAAGGAAATTCTTTACTCTAAGGATGGATAGACGCTGGGGGGTTGTGGATGCTCCATCCCTGGAGATGTTCAAGCCCAGGCTGGATCCTTGAGCAACCTGGTCTAGTGGGAGGTGTCCCTGCCATGGCAGGGGGGTTGGAACGAGATGATCTTTGAGGTCCCTTCCAACCCAACCCATTCTCTGATGATCCTCTGAACACTTTGCTCATTTAGCAACCCAGACAAACCCACTCGAGCGGCTGCTTTGCAGGCTGCAGAGAAATCTGCTCCATTGAACACCCTCTCTCCTTCCAGCTGGATTAAAATAAAATAAAATGAAATACGTGTGAGTGTGAGCTAATGGCAGATTTCCCAGCTGGCAGTTAATATTTGCCAACTTAGCTTCCCAGCCCTGCTGACAGCAGCAGCACGATGGGTTGGGAGCTGTCAGGAGACCTCCAATTAATCCCTCTGGGGTGGCCAACGGAGACCCCGGCGTGTAGGTCTGGCCCTATAATGATCATTTTGGTGGCCAATGTAAATATTTTGGGAGTTTCCAGGGTTCTAAAGGGAGATAAGTGCTGTGTATAATGGGGGTTTGTGTTTGCACTCAGCGGAGCTGATGTAGTTCCACTGAATCCTTCAGGGCTTTCAATCCCAATGGGATCCCTCCCTATTCCCATCCTGCTTTTTCTGAGGCGTTTGGGGAGGGATTAATTTTACCCAGACTTTTTAGGCTGCATCCTCTTCAATATGATTGACAGCCCAGCTCCTTCTAAACAGGCTGCATCAATCTTTGGGGGGATTTATGGGAATTCCCTTGATCTGGGTGAGGGTGTGAACACGAGCCAGTCTGCTCTGCTAATGGGAATTTTTGTAGGAGTATATTTAAGGTTTTAAAGGAGTATTTTCCATTTTGAAAGATGTTTTATCACATTACTGGAATTCACAGCAGGGAAATCTAAGAGTCAGGTGTGAAATTCTAGAGTTGGGCTTTCCTTGGAAATTAAATGGCAGTAGCAGGAGAATGTGGAAATTTTAAGCAGAAGAAGAGGAGTCAAAATTAACAACGATCCTCAAAAAGTCCACAAAGATAAAAGACATGTAGGAATGAAAAAAGAAAGTCTTTGAGACTTAATGTGTATTAGTAACAGGAAGGCTTTGCTGAGGAGTGGGGATCAATGGCAAATTAAGGGGTAAGAGGAAGGTTTCCAGGTGAGGTTTAAAGGGGAGGCTTTTACTGATGATATTTTGCTTTTTCCATCAAAGTATCCTGGAATGCTTTACAAAGATGAATGAATTAGGCCTCACAACACCCTTGCATGCCAGGAAAGTAATAATCCAATTATTAGAGGGCAGGAATTGCAGTCTAGAAGAAACTTCCTCACTTATAATCACATTTAAATGGAACCTTTGTAGTAAAAAAACCCATGGAGGTGTCAAGTCCAAAGGAAGGACTTTGCAAGTCAATTCTGAAAGCTCTTCTCATCTCCTCACCACAAGTTTTCCAGTGGAAGCCACGATTCCAAATGCCAGATATTATCATAGGATTGGGTTTTTGTATCATTATTAAATCTAGAGCAAGCCAAATGCTGTGCAAACATTAGCAGTGAATATTTAGTTGTATTTTTGTACGTTAGCACTTTGGCTGTGTCTGTGGCCCTTTAGTTTGCTCTTCATGAATATTTTAGCAAAATTGGTTTACTAACAGGAATGCTGCCAGGAAGCAAATGTTCCTGAATATTTATAGAAAATGGGATTTAAGTTGGTATTTGTAGTTACTTGCTGTGGAAGCCCCATCTCAGTGCTCCTCTAGGAGGAGCAGCAGAGACAATTAAAGCAAATCTGGTTTGGAAGTGGGATTTTTTGAGCATGTCCATGAATAAACGTCATCAAAGACTGACAGACTCAGGTGTAATGTGAAGGGTTTTGAAGGGTACCTAAAGTCTGGGTTCTGCTGCATTCCTCTGCCTCGAGTTGGGAAAGAGTCTAAAAAGAAATTGTCGTGGTGCTGTTTTCATATGCCCAGTGTTGGAGTGTTTATGCTTGAATTCTGGAATAATATGGAAAAAAATGAAGTATTTTGCATATGCACTCAGCTCAAGGAGACTTGCAGGAACCTCTGATCTTTGGCCTTCTAGGGTTTGTAGCAGTAGGATGAGGGGTGATGGTTTTAAGCTAGAAAAGGGAATTTTGGCTGCATTTTCCCTGGAACAGAACTGGAAGATAATGAAGGTGTTTTGTGGCCCCACGCTGGCTTTCAACTGGGTTTTGTTTTACATAATGAGCTGGTGAAAATCAGAGTACAGTTACTTGGGGCTTGCTGTAGTGAAGGGAGCAGGTTGCAGGCTGCAGGTTTGGGCTCATCACTTAGAGCTCGTTCCTCTGGCTCTCTGAAAATGGAAAAGCTTCATTTTTCTTTGCAGGAGGTGATGTGGGCATGGGAAGAGCTCCTGCCAAGCAGCCACCTCCAAAGTTCATCCTTTTCCTGGCCTGATGAGATTTTGGACAGAATTATTTTTTTTTTTTAGTCAAATTTTGCCACTTTCTGAACTGGATGGTGATTTCCTAATGGGTGGAAATGATTCACGGAGTCACAGGATGGTAGACTTGGGAAGGGACCTCTGGAGATGATCTGGTCACCCAGAGCAGGGTGCCCAGGATCGTGTCCAGGCACCTCTGGAATCTCTCCAGAGCAGGAGACTCCACAACCTCTCTGGGCAGCCTGGGCCAGGCTCCAACACCCTCACCCCAAACAACTTTCTCCTCCTGCTCCCATGGAACCTCCTGGGTTCCACTTGGTGCCCGCTGCCCCTTGTCCTGTCCCTGGGCACCACTGACCAGAGTCTGGCCCCAGCCTCTTGCCCCCACCCTTTAGCTCTTGCTCAGCAGGGGGGGGGGGCCCTCTGAGGCTTCTCTTGTGCAGTTCAGCCGCCCCAGGGCTCCCAGCCTGTCCTGGGCACAGAGATGCTCCAGTCCCCTCAGCATCTTCATCCCCTCCACTGGACATTCTCAGCAGGGTTTCTTTTTGTGCTTCCAGGAACACTTGTCTTTTTTCTTTTTTTTTTAATTTCTTTTTTTCAATTTTCTGTGTTGGGCTGAGATGTTTTTTATTATCATCTATGAAGAGATATTTGGCTCCTTTTGTCCTTTTTTCCTCTTCAATCTTCCTGCAGAGTGTGTGCTCTGGAGCAGAGGCCACATTTATCTACTTAACACTTCCTTGCACTCACTTTTGTTTTGGAGGCTTCAAACAAGATCAAGACTTCAGAAGAGTTTGAGAAACGCTTCGTTACCCTGTTCAATCCTTTTGTGGCCATGAGAGTGGGTCTGGTTTGCAGTGACATCTGCTCTCTACTGTCTTGTCTGCACAACTGTAAAGCTTTGATAACCTCAGCTCTGGGAATGTAGTAAGAGAACTTATTTTTCCTGCTATTAACACACATAAAATACTAATGGCCATCCCAAAAGACCACTTAGCAATGGGATCCTAGCTTAAGAAATGAGCACCCTTGAATCCCCAAATCTTGTCCCCTTGCTCCTCAGAAAAGCCTCCAGAAAAAGCCATCAAGCCCCAGCAAGGAGCTGGAGAACTGATGTTTTCAGGTAATCAGGTAGAATTATTGCATCTCTAAATATCTTTACTGACATTTCCTTCACGTCATCTCAGAACGTTCATTGGAACAGAAAACAGCCTCGAGCTACATCTGCCCAGTGCTTCCTGAAGTGGTTTGATCTGGGAATGCAGAATCTTTGTTTCCCATAGAATATTGCATTTCTTGTCTTCTTTTTTTAACTTCTGTGGTTTCCCCCTTTTATTTTTCTGAGTTTCTCCTCCGTTTGCTCACCCAGCAAATATTTAGATACTCTTGGTGCCAGGCTGTGGTGCTCTTTGAGAAGATTGTCTTAACCAAACATGGAATCAGCCCTTAAGAAGTGCAGAGATCCTGACTTAGTATTTTACTCGTATTCAACTTCATATCTCATGACAAAATATCTCAGCAATCAATAAGTTGAATGTGAATAGGATTGTGAATGTTTAGGAGGTGGGTTAAAAGAAATATCAATATTTAGTTGAAATAGAATGGGTTGGGTTGGAAGGGACCTCAAAGATCATCTCGTTCCAACCCCATGGGAGGGACACCTCCCACTAGACCAGGTTGCTCAAAGCCTCATCCAAAAACCTTGTAGATGGTTGTAACTTGTGTCTTTTGGCAGTAGAAGGGATGATCTTTGTGGGTTTTGAACTGGAAAACCTTCTAAAAACTCTTGTTCTAAGGAAGGTAAAAGAAAGCCAGCCTTGCTCAGTGTGTTGAAGAGAGGTGCTGGAGTCACCAGCCCTGGAGGGGTTCAACAGACGAGTAGATGTGGAGCTTTGGGACATGGTCTGGGGGTCAGGGAGATGTTGGACAAAGGTTGGGCTTGATGATCCTGGAGGTCCTTTCCAACCTAAATGATTCCGTGATTCTACTTTTAAACTAAGATTCTAAGTTAGTCTTGGGCTGAATGAGCTTTTGAGCAAGGAGGTGACATCTAAAGCTGAGCCAAGTGGAGTTTATCCCTGTTGAGACATTTCAAGCACTGAATAAGCAGGAGATTTATCTACAGATGAGTTTCTCTGAGGCTGCTGTGCTGCATGAAGCCATCTGTGTTTCTAAGGCACCTGAATTAAGGTTTTTTTAAAGGGTTTAAAAAAAACCAACCCACTTAGCATTGCCATACATCATCTTCTCTGGGATCAATGGTAAAGAACGTGGAGAGAAGAAACTCCTGAGCACTTGGGAGGACGTTGATCTTAATTTTTCTTTCATTATTGCATTTGCCTTGGTATTTATTCCAGGAGGGAAAAACCCCCAAACCTCTAAATGTTTCCTAACAAGCAACACAGAGTGAGTGGAATATTAGCTATTGGTTTATTGCCATCGTGCTTCCACTGGGAATTCAGTTTATTTTTGATGAGGAAAGCACAAGTCAATGGTGAAAATTGCTTATTGTCAGTAAAGGCTCCTTGTAGGAATTTAGCACCTGGAACAGAAGCTGGAAGGGGGTTTTTTTTGCCTCTGTGTCTTCATATTGTGAATTCTCCTCAAATTTTCCTGTCAGTGATGAGCCCAACAAATGATGGACAAGCCAAGAAGGTTTGGTGACACTTGAGTCACAGTATCTCCAATAAAAGTCCCTTTGCCCCAGTCTTTGATCAATAGAGCAAAAGGTGCAATAAATGGGGAAAAATAGGTTTTGTTAGTGTAAAACAGGGAGGAGAATGGACATGTCTTTTTTTTTTTAGGCTGTTTGATGCTTTTCTGTAGGTTCTTCATGCAATAAGGGATCCTCTCAGCAGTTTTGGACCAGGGGGTCTTAGGTTTTGATCCATGGGATCCATCGTGGATCTGGCCAAGGGATGGAAACCATCAACCAGGCACAAAATCTTCATCATCATCAGGCACAAAACAAAACCATAATAAGCTCTTAATTTTCTGCCTGGCCATTGTTGGCCCATTTTTAGCGGAGTGTTTGGAGGAAGTTAGGATTGATTGGGGATTTTAATTAGCTGCTAAATAGTTCCCTGCTTGATTAATTCCTTTTTTTCTTTATTTATGCTTTCTTCATCCAAGGGAGAGCCTGTGTCAGTGCTGATTGCACTGCCTGTGTCATGGGGGAGAATCCATGGGGAGCCCAGAACAGGACACACTACTCCAGATATGGCCTCATTGGGACATAGTAGAGGGGGAGGAGAACCTCCCTTGACCACAGCTTGGTCACACTTATTACACCCCAGGACACCATTTGCTTTCTTGACCATAAGGGCTTGTTGCTGGCTCATGGTTAACCTGTTGACCATGAGGACTCTCTCAGCTCCTTCTCCATGGAGCTACTTTCCAGCAGGTCAACCTCTCACCTCTACTGGTGGATGATGCTCTTGGTCCATCTTTGCAGGTCCTCCAGACATCTCTGTTTCCATGCACTATGGAGATGACATTTCCCTTCTTTTCTTGAAGCTCTTCAGTCCATCTTTCTAGATTATCCTCCACTATTTGTAACAAAAAAAGCCAAATTCTTTGAATTCTCTGCATTAGCATAGAAATTATTAAAGTAGCCCCAGCACTGCTCAATGATGAGAGATCTGGGGTGGTCGCAGCCATGCTGTGGTTACCTATTACTGTTAGACAAAGGTTTAATCCTTAACTAAACAGGGAACATTTAAACAAATTTACTGCTAGGAGACAGTATTCAGGTGAGGTGCTGATGCTCAGCATTTCAATAAAGTATTAAATCCCTTTTTAAGCCATCAAAAATGGAAACAAAAAGTTTATGAAGGAGAGTAACCCATCCCTTTTAATTTCAGTTCTGTGAATTAATTTCCCCTCCAAACACCCCTGGAAATTAATAGCTCCGTAATCAAGTCTTGTTTTAAAACAAAATAAAATTAAAGCAGTTCAAGAGCGTAAAATGAGGCAGAAAATCTGGGGGAAAAAGCAGTTTCTAAAAAAAAAAAAATAAATCTCAGCTTGGAGGATTGGAGTCGAGGCAAGAAGGGGATTCTCTGCATGAATAAACTGTAATAGTTTTTTAAAAATAATCACTGTTAACACTTTTGGTGATGACCTAAGTCGAGGCTGGCATATGGTCTGTCAGCGTGAAGGGCTGAGCTCCACTTTGATATTAAATCCCAGGTTTCAAGCTGTTGGTTGTGAAGGAGAAGCAGCTTTACCCAAGCAGGCAGGTGGTGAGTGCTGAGCAGCTTGGTGGGCAGGTGGGATCCACGTGTGCTCCTCGCTGTGGAAAACTCTTCCCAACACCCTCATCCGCCTCCTTTCCTCATCTCCACCTTTTTCCACCTCTTAGCTGCTTATATACATCAACTCCAAGAAGAGTTTTCCAGAGCTGAGTGACACGAGTCTTTGCCCAGTGCCACCACCAAGCTCAAAAATGCTCTTCTGAGTAGATTTTTATCCACATCACTCCAGTGAAAGGTCTGAGGGCACCCAGGGGCTGTTTTACCATGACTGGTTTTCTTTGGATGCTGTTCCCAGGTGTGGTGGCCAGATAGAATCATAGAATTGTCAGGGTTGGAAGGGACCTCAAAGCTCATCTCGTTCCAACCCCCCTGCCATGGCAGGGACACCTCCCACTCCATCAGTTGCTCACAGCCCCAGCCAGCCTGGCCTGAAAAATGTCCAGGGATGGGGCTTCCAGCACCTCGCTGGGCAACCTGGGCCAGTGTCTCCCCACCCTCCTGGGCAACAACTTCTTCCCAAGGACAAATGCTTTAAAGTCACCAGCAACAGGAGACAAGGTGGAGTCTCCTTGCTTAGGAAGCACTGAGAAGATGCTGTGCTTGGGTGGAAGACCAGTCAGAGGCTGGGGCAGGAGAAGACACTTGAGTAGCGTTTCTAAGAACACCTTGTGCTCTTAGATCACCCTTAGGGGTAATCCTTCAGTTCTTCTGGGGTTTAGAGAGGCCTTGAGCAGCCCACAGGAGGACTGCACCCTTGTGTGACCAAATTCACCCCAAGAATGTCATTTTTTTCCCTGTTGATGTGTCCAAGAGCATTATCTCTTATTTCTTCCTGTGTTTCTCTGCCATATGTCTTGGGGCTATCTAGAAGATCCCAGAATCCCAGCGTGGTAAGGGTTGGAAGGGACCTCTGGAGATCATCTTGTTCACCTCTTTTCCCACTGGTTATTTGATGGAGGAGCTCTGGTGTCCCCAGCCCAGTGAGGGCTTTGAGGCACCTTTGGTGTTCCTGTTCCTCTTGGGATAGAAATTGCAATTTCCTTGTATTTTTGGTGAGGAAAGGGAAGGAGAAGGAGGCACCATCTCCTTTTATACCAAGGAAAAACCTGCTAAAATCATCCAATCATTTAGGTTAGAAAAGACCTTTAGGGTCATCAAACCCAACCTTTGCGAAAAAAAAGCTACAGGTGAGCACTGAAAATGAACCCTGTAAATTTTAGCTCAAAATGGGTCCTATTTATTGTTGTACAAAGCAAGTGCTGCTTCCTCCATCCCTTAGAAAACTTGCATTGCTTCAATAACCATTTTTATGGACCTTTTCTGTCATTTCTTTGTTGCAAACGAAGATGCTAAAGCTGGAGCTTTAGTAGCCAACTTTGGAACACAAAATGCTGGCACCTTTCCCAACTTTCTACCCTCTGTTGGGAACAGCCTGAAAAAGTCCAAACTTGCACCTACTCCACAAAAAATTTCCAGGTAGGAACTTGTGGGAATATAAAGAATATGTGCAAAGCATCAACATGTTCTGTGGACTTATTGAGGGACAATTCCAGGTGGTTCAAACCCATACGTTGTTTGAGAAGAGCCCCCATGGGCCACCTACAAGTATTTCAGGTCTTTCAAGGATTACTTGTACATCCTGGTGGTTTTCATGTTTTAAAGACACTATAGAGTGAGGCGAGCTCAGCAATATGAATAAATACATTTTTATGTGCTCTAATGATGTAGGTTTTTCATTGTTCTTGGGCTTTTGGGGCCTCGTTCGACTTTCAGTGAAGTCAGGATTGAATTTTTTTCCTTTTGCATTTAATGATGGTTGGATTGAGCCTTTAGTGTGGAGGCTGCCAACAATTGCACTGCAATAAATACCTGGAAAAGTTGAATATTAATATAACTGAGAGAATGAAAGGCCAATATGTGTATTTGTGTGAAGCTTGGAGTCAAATCTACGTTTTTAAGTAGCTGCTTTTCAACACTTTCTGTAGAATTCCTTTAATATTAAATAGATAAATCTTGATCTTCAGATTCACATGTAGAAATAACCAAATATATTCTTAATACAGAGCAACTTTACAGGGTTGTGGACTCTAGTGCCTTGTTATTTTAATGGATTCTGCTTTAATTGCTCCTATCCCGTGGCTGAAAGCAGCTTTTCCTCATTCTTCTGAGGACTTGTTGGAGACTGTGGATGCTTTAATATCTTCTGAGTTCAAGCTGGTGTATCTCCTACCCTTCCACTGGCCAAGAGGCAGGTTGCCACGTGGAGGAAGGGCAGAGTTTTGGATCTGGGTTGTCCCCATGTGGTCCCATGGTATGGCAGGAGTGGAGGCTCTCTTGTTGATCTGACCCTTGAACATCATGAGTTGACTAGAGAGAAGGAAGGAATTTTGGACACTGAGGGTGATGAGACCCTGTCCTAGGTTGCCCAGAGAGGGGGTGGAAGCCCCATCCCTGGAGTCCTTCAAGGTCAGGCTTGACGGGGCTCTGAGCAGCCTGCCCTAGGTAGAGATGTCCCTGCTGGTGTAGGGAGGTTGGACCAGATGACCTTTGGAGATCCCTTCCAACCCAAACCATTCTATGATTCTATTCTATGAGTTGACCATTTCTCCTGATGACTTTGGGTTCCTCTCAGCGCCCAAATATTGACTCTACAGACAGCTGGAGGGGGTTCCAAACCATGTCTGTGCCCACCAGTGGTACTGGGAGCATGACTGGGTGGGCGTGAGGATGAAAGTGAAGAGTTCTAGCTGGTGTCTAATCTTTGATAGCTTGTAGTAAAATCCTCCCAGCAATTTGGCTCATGTCATGTCTTAAACTGAAATAAATGAGTGACAGATCCCTGAGTAGCAAGACACAGTTTGTGCACAGAATATTTCTCATTCCAAACAACCCGGAGGTAAAAATAGATGAAAAGCTCTTGAGTGCCAGACTCCATAACCACAGTGTCCCCACGCCTGGGGGATGAGTGACACCTCCTCATCTCTCTTGGATGACAGTTGCTCTGATGCTTTCCCTGTGCTGATAATGAAAACAAAGTGACCAGGTTTGATTTGGGATCTGCAAATGGGGAAAGGGAGGTGGCAGCTGAAGTGTGTCATTTACCTTGGGAAGGCTCCTCACGTGGATTTCCAAGGGAAAACTCACAACAGAAAACATCTCCTCGTCTTCAGCTTGACCCCATGAGAACATGAGATGCAGGGATTTGTGGTGGGCTTGGCAGTGCTGGGTTAATGCTTGGAGCTGGTGATCTTAAAGGGCTTTTCCAACTTCCAACTGGAAAAGGGGAGATTTAGACTGGAAATTCAGAAGTTCTTCACTGTGAGGGTGGTGAGACCCTGGCAGAGGTTGCCCAGGGGGGTTGTGGATGTTCCATCCCTGGAGATGTTCAAGGCCAGGTTGGATGGGGCTTGGAGCAACCTGGTCTAGTGGGAGGTGCCCCTGCCATGACAGGGGAGTTGGAACGAGATGATCTTTAAGGTCCCTTAGATCTACAAGGCTGGAGAACTCGACCACTTTTCCCCAACACTCACCAGTGGCCAGGCTGAATTTCAGACAATTGCCCTCATTATTATTTTTGAGGCTACCAAAACCTTTCAGATGATGGGAAAACAGCAATAGAGGAGTGAGAACCAGGGTGTGAAGAGACTGAGCCCAAAACGTGGAGGGAGAGAGGGGTGAAAATGGGTTGAGTTATTCTGTAGAGTGAATTAGCATTAGAAATATCATATATTTCCTTCCCTTCAGCCCCGTTTTAATTCCCAGTTCTCCATGACATTGAGGATGTTGCTCTGTGTCCTCTGAAAATGAAGATATCATCTATTGTGTTTGATGAGGAGATCATCTGCCCTTAAGGGAGATATCATCTGCTTGGTTCATGTTTGAAAAGTGTCTGCCCTGCAGAAACCTTCCTTTAATCACAGTTTAGTTAGTTATTTAAAAAATGGAAATAGAAAAAATATTTTTAGATTCCTTTGTTTCTAACACTTTTTCTGGCTAG
The DNA here is from genome assembly GCA_013401335.1 of Brachypteracias leptosomus. Taxonomy (NCBI): domain Eukaryota; kingdom Metazoa; phylum Chordata; class Aves; order Coraciiformes; family Brachypteraciidae; genus Brachypteracias; species Brachypteracias leptosomus. The sequence continues at coordinate 354,495 of VYZX01028647.1, read as the reverse complement.
GAAAGAAAGATGATGTGAAGTCCTCTGAGAACTTCACGGAGCATCTTTCTCCAGGGCTGCCATGGAGGTTCCAGGAGGAGATGTGAGTGACATTACCTGTGGTGGTTCCTCCTCACACTCCTGCTGGAAGGCTCCTCACAGCAAGAGAGGGTTGTTTCAAAGCTTGCCAGCTTCTGGATCCTCCATCCTCCTTCTCCAACAGATGCTCCACCTGCCAGCGAGCACCCTGGAAGGCAGCATCTGAGCTCTTCCAATGGCTGGTTTCTTAGGAGGGAGAAGAGGTCAAGGAGAAGAGGTCAGAAAGGGCAGCTGTAAATTACTGTCTAGCTCCTTATTCATCTTCTGGATAAATATTCTGGATTTTGAAATAGTGCTGGAAGAAAATCAGACTTGCCTGAAGGTTTTTATGGGGGGTAGATCCTGCTGATCGTGCTTTGTTTCACTAAAACCATTCTGGAAACCCACCTGCTCTGGGGGGAACGTGCCACCAGCAGAGGTGGGCAGATGCTGGGCCAGGTTGGGGAGATGCTTCTAGCTTTTGGTGGTGGCTGGTTGCACCAGGGAAAGCCAAAACCCCTGGGGATAATTGGAAGGAAAAGGGATGTATAGAAAGACTGCTTGGAGTTTGTTCCCCTAAAAGATTGGAGCATTTTCTTTGTAAATTTTCTTCCAGCTCCTGTGCTGGGAAGTGTCTGTCTTGGTCCACACAGATGGTCTGAATCCATGAGTCTTACCTGCCTGGATTTATGGGAACAGACATTTCATTGAGCTGTGTCTCTTTCTTCTTGGTAATTTAATGTTCTATTTGTGAGCAATGGGGAAAAGCTAAAGGGCTGTGAAGGGCTGTGCCAGGCTGGGCAGGGCAGTGGTGGAGTCCCCAGCCCTGGAGGGGTTTCCAAGCTGTGGAGATGTGGTGCTGAGGGCCAGGGGTTAGTGGTGGGTTAACAGTTGGACTTGATGATCTTGAAGTTCTCTTCCAACCAAAACAATTCTATGATTCTATCTATCCTATAAGATTTTGAATTTGAGTCATTTCTGTTTACTTCTCAGTCAGCTCATTGTGGTCGGAGGACTGAGGGAGAGGAGGTTTGACTCTAAGGTGGTTGGCACCCAAATGGACTCTAAAGCTCATCAGAAACCATCACCACAGAGAGGATTTTTTTCTTTACTGGGAGGTGCTTTGACTTGTTCTGTTCTTCCCACATCTTCAGCACCTTGAAGGGGCATTTGACACTTTTCTCCTGAACCACCAGGATTGGCTCAATGGGCAAGTGGTGGTTTTGCCACTCCAAAAAATCACATCTAGATCACTTCAAACCAAAGGTTTGAGGAAAATTTGAGGAAAAAACAAAACAAACAAAAAACTTTGAGGAAAATCCTGGTGATTTTACATGTCAAGCTTGAGGACTGTGCAAATGCAGCTCAACCTGTGATAGCAACACAACTCTACAATCCACCTGCATTGAGTAGAATTCACAGCCTGGCACGTTTGCTGTGTCTGAATAATTGCACTAAAGAGGAATCAATAACCCATGGATTTGACAGAAATACAGTATGTTTTCTGTCTGGTCCAAGCAGCCATGACTTGGGTGCATGTTCAGATATAGATAGATATAGATATAGATATAAAATATACTACAATACCTCTTACAGGCATCTCTGCCTGGCAGGCTGGGTAGGAAGTCACTGAAGTACTTGCTTTTAGTCATAATTTAAGTGTGATTTTGTGATCTGTTAACTCCATGAATTTATTTAGGAGTTAGTAGCACAGTTATTTTGCTAAGAATGTGTAGACCATAAGCATGGTAGGGATAAGGCCATTTCTCATTATTTCTGTCCCCATTAAATGAGCTCATATTATAATTTCCAGACCCTGCTTTGAATTTAATACTGTTGAGAAAACAAATACCCACCCAAATTGGCTCCAGATGTGGTTTGTTGCGTTTGGTGCCTTTCAAGATGCTTGGAACAGCTGATGTATGAGGGTGGTGGGAGATTGCCAGAAGAGATGCTTTTTGATTCAAGCAAAAACCCTTCATGTAATCAAGACAGGATTTTTTTTTTTTTTTTCCTAATGTTTGAAAACCCCTAATTACGTATTTTAATGACAGGAAACTCTGCATTAAAATAATGAGTGTCAGACATAACCAGGTGTATTGGGTGCCAGGTGTGGAAGCCTGGAGGTTATGAGGGTGTTAAGGCTGGTGTTGATGTGGCCACCTCTCCATAGTGTGAGCCCAGCTTGGGTGAGCTGAGAAGAGATGGATCCTGCTGAAGAACATCATGTAGAAATTGCAAAGGAAGAGAAAATGATTAAATAAGTCCACAACAGGTGCTGGGGGTGTTTTGGGAGCTGTTGATTTGACTCCTTAGAAATGCTGTAATATACTATAATATACTACAATATACTATAATATACTATAACATAATAGAATATACTATGACATACTACAATATATTATAATATACTGCAATACCCTATAATATGCTATAACATAATAGAATATACTATAATATACTACAGTATATTGTAATATACTTCAATACACTATACTATAACATAATACAATGTACTATAACAATACAATGTACTACAATATACAATACACTAGAATATGCTATAACATAATACAATATACTATAACACTTCAATACACTATAATATACGTCAATACACTATACTATAATATGCTACAATATACTAGTGTTTCCTATAACATACTATAATATGCTACAATATACTAGTGTTTCCTATAACATACTATAATATGCTACAATATACTAGTATTTCCTATAACATACTATAATATGCTACAATATACTAATGTTTCCTACAATATACTATAATATGCTACTACATACTAGTGTTTCCTATAACATACTATAATATGCTACTACATACTAGTGTTTCCTATAACATACTATAATATGCTACTATATACTAGTGTTTCCTATAACATACTATAATATGCTACTATATACTAATGTTTCCTACAATATACTATAATATGCTACTATATACTAGTGTTTCCTACAATATACTATAATATGCTACTATATACTAGTGTTTCCTACAATATACTATAATATGCTACTATATACTAATATTTCCTTATGGAAATATCCCCTTAAGGGAAGAAAAATCCATAAACTTGCAATATTTCCATTCCTAGGATTTTTTTTATCTATTTCTATTTTAATTTAGAACGTATTTTTCTGGGAGCTTCCACTCCCCCACACAGGGGGGGGTGTTCCCTGCCAAACCAGGTGTGTGTCTGAAGCTCCACACCTCTTAGGGACACAGCAGCCAGCTAATGCAGCTGAGGGCACATTTCAGGTGATAGGGATGCTGGAGGTGGTTTAGCCAGCAAGCTGCTCCTCTGTGTCCTATCTCAGAGCCACAAGGGTCTGAGCCATGCTGCTGATGCACCGTGTCCTTGTGTGTGCAATCACCTGCATAAATAAATCGATATCAAGGTATTACCATGAGATCCGTGCCCTGCTGAGCTGGCTGGATTCTGGGCTGTGTGCTGCCAGCAGGTTCAGGAGGGGTTAGGTGAAAGAATTCAGGAGTTTCTAGGTCATGATGCTCCCCAAACCCACCTAGTGGAGGAATGATGTAATTTAATGTCTTCACATTCTGAATTTCAATAGGTCTTTGTGTGCCTTTTGCTTGCTGATCCTAGAGGCCTTTTCCAACCTAAATGATTCTATGAATTAAGCTCCATATTTAAACTTGTAAGGAGTGAAAATAATCCTGCCCAACATAGGCCAGTGGATGTTCCAGGTTTCCGTCCAACTCCTGGAATCATAGAATGGTTTGGGTTGGAAGGGACCTCAAAGATCATGCACCTGATGGTTTCTTTTCCATGAAAACCTTCAGCTGCAGTCTCACAAGGACACTTCTCGTGGTGTTTTCCACTCCATGTGAGGTGAGGTGGGTTGGGAGGGTTGTGTGCAGGAGGAAGAGGACATGCTGGTGATGTCCACTTCTTAGTGGAAGACTCTTTCCAGGTACTGGGGCTTTCTGATAGAGAAATTAGGAAGAGTTTTTAACAGCAGCTTGTGCAAAGTGCTATTAAAAAGTAGCCTCAACTCCTCCTCCCCTCTTCCCTCCCCCAAACCCTTGAGATGTTTTCAAGCTCATATATTAGAAAAGCTGAGGTGGGGATAAGCCAGAGCTGAGAGATGAGTTTCATTGATAACATCTGCTGATGACAAAGCCATGGACAAGATCATGGTGTTGGGAATCTCCCTTTGCTGTGTGGGCTGCTCCCATTTTTTATTTACTGGTGCAATCTCTGTGAGGTTTGATGCTGTCCTACAGCAGGTGGAATGATGGAGGATGCTGCTGGTGGCATCCTTCTTAGAAATGGCCATAATCTGCCAACCTTCTTATCTCCAAGGCTTCTGCAGTTGTTGTTTTTCAGCTTTTCACTCCTGGAAGGAAATGTCCTTTTATGACAGGGAGTCCCATCTGCAGAGCCTCCTGCCAGGTGGTGTTTTAAATGTGCCATTATCATCTTGAACTGTGTTTTATCTCAGGTTCTTCTCTGGTCTTCATTGCACCCCCACACACACAGCTCAGGGAGCACATGGGAAGTGAAATACCAGCAAAATCTGGTATTAAACAAATACCTATTAACATTTTTTTTCCTTCACCTCTCAGATATATACCTGTGGGAGAGGCATGCTCTTGGAGCATACCCCTTCCTCCACTAAAGCTTTTCTAAATGTCTTTTGAGGAGTTAATAAATTAAAACTGGGGAAGCAAATTGATTTCAGCCTCTCTCTGGCTTCTAATAATTTTTGCTTAAAGTTCAGGCTTAGCTTTTCTTAAAACAGCTTTTAACCTGCAAGGCTGTGGAGATCTTCTACCTGACAGGAAAATTTAATGTAGTTTTTTTTCTGTAAGACTAAGTGAATAGAAGCAAAGGAGCTGTTTTGACATTTGAATATCTCTAAGAAAGCAGTTCTGCCATAATATGTCACCAAGCTCTCAAGACTAAAGATCTTGATGTAGCATTAAAGGGAAGGGCTGGTCCATTAGCAGGTTGGGAATGGGGTTGGCTGCCTGGGGGAGGACAGGGCTTGTAAACCTCTGGGGTTGGCTTCTCAAGGAGCTTCTAAAGCTCAATATTTCCTGTCATGGCTTCTTCCAGCAGGTCGAGGGAGGTTCTTCTCTCCCTCTGCTCTAGTGAGGCCACATCTGGAGTATTGGGGCCAGTGCTGGGCTCCCCAGGTCAAGAGAGACAAGGAGATAATGGAGAGAGTCCAGAAGAGGGTGCAAAGAGGGGACTGGAGCATCTGTGTGCCCAGGACAGGCTGAGAGCCCTGGGGCTGCTGAGCTGGAGAAGCCTCAGAGGGGATCTGATCAATGCTGAGCAAGAGCTACAGGGTGGGGGCAAGAGGCTGGGGCCAGACTCTGGTCAGTGGTGCCCAGGGACAGGACAAGGGGTCACGGGGACAAACTGGAACCCAGGAGGTTCCACCTGAGCAGCAGGAGAAAGGTGTTTGTTGTGAGGGTGTTGGAGCCTGGCCCAGGCTGCCCAGAGAGGTTGTGGAGTCTCCTTGTCTGGAGAAGAGAGACTTGGACCCACCTGGACACGCTGCTGGGCCCCCTGCTCTGAGTGAGCTGCTGGAGCAGGGGGGTTGGACCAGATCATCTCCAGAGGTCCCTTCCAACCCCACCGTGCTGGGATTCTGTGAATGGAAGGAAGAGCAAAACTCTGTCAGAAGTGAATGAACTGGAAGCCAGAGGTACTAAATAAGATTTCAAAGCACATGGCTAGAAGGTGGGTGGCACAGTCAGCCAGAGAACAGTCTCAGCTCTTTGTGTGTCATAGAATGATCAAAATTTAATGAGCCTCATGACAAATGTTGCTCTGCTGACGTTGGCTGCTTTGCTCAGGGCCTTGACACATCTTGTTATTTCCATGCAGGTGATGGGCACAGCAAAGAAACTCTGTGAAGATGCATTTCTGTAGTTCCTCTGTGTGTCTGTGTAGTAGAAACATCTCAGACTGCACAGCCTGAGTTGCTGTTGACCTTCCTCACCCCTTAGCAGAGATCCAGATGCACAATCTAGATTTCTTGGGGGTTTTTTTCAAGCATAACATGTTTACATTCTTGCTCCAGCTCCACTCACGAACGCCACCATCATCTCGTGCACGGGTCACTTGCAGTGTCCCTGCAATCTGAATTAAGCCAAGGGGCTGTTGGCTGGTAGCTCTGGGCTGACAACTTGCTGCTACCTGATGTTAGATAGCAATATCATTTCTTTGCCCAGCTCGAAATAAATTGATCTGACAGCCATAGATACATTTTCTGCTCGACCGGCTGCGGCTCCAAACATTTTGTGATATTACACATCCCAGCATGTGAAGCATAAAATTTTAGAGTATTAGTTTTAAAAGTTTTCAGATGGTTGGCTGCTATTTCATTAAAAAAAACCCCAACATAAAACTCAACAGGTTACTTTACTTGCTTGGTTAAGCTTGACCTGGGAGCTTAGTCCTATTAAGCCATCAGAGCACATCAGCCAAGAGAGGAGGGTTGGGCTTGATGATCCTGGAGGTCTTTTCCAACCTAGATGATTCTGTTTCTGTTTTTATTCTGTTGATATGGATGCAGACAAAGCTGTCAGATGATGGTCTGAATCTTCCACTGTTTTTCTTAGAGAGGTCATCCCAGCCTGGGCAGAAGAAACGACCAAATTTCTCTCTTGCATGGGTGGGAAATTAAACATAGGAAGTGCATTTATTGATGTATTGACTGCAAGGAAAAGGTGCTGAAATAAATGAGCACAGATCTTGTTTCCAGCCTTCTGTGCTGCAGATGGAAGCTGGGTCCTGCAAACTCACTGATGTTCCACCATCATAGACCTGAGCTGGGGAGAGCAGGAGCAATCCTCTCCCACAGGACAGTCCATGGGAGAAACATGCAGTCACCCGGTAATTGCAGCATTAATACATTATCTTTAATTAGCTTTAAAAGCAAAGTGATAAAGACCTGGTAGACTTTTGGTGGTTTCAATTTCCCTGCCTGTGGTTTCGAGTTATTTGGGGGCTGTAGGAGGTTGAGAAGGAGCTGGGGTGTACAAGGTGTTCCTATCACCCTGTGATGTGGCTAGATTTTTAATTAAAGCTTGACCACTCCATCCCCTTTTTACTCTCTCTCACGTTTCAAATGGTTTAAAGGAAACTTGTGCTGATCCACCCTGGTTTCTACATCACAAAACCACATGGTGAAGAAGAAGACCTGGTGTGACTGAGGGTTGACCCTGCTTCTAATAAAGGGCATTAAAGTCCTTGGCTTGCCTTCTAGGACAGGAACCTTCACTTGTTTTCTTTGCTTGTTGTTTTTTATGTGGTGCTAAAGACAAGGAGAAAAACATTTGTGCAAGACTCTGTATAAACTGATTTGACTCTCTCATTGATGTAGAGTCTTTGTAGACTTGCAGGGGGCTTTAGAAAGATGCTGAGATGATTAAGCAAGGTCTTCACTGGAGAAACAGGCGTGTTATGAACAAGTCTAATTATCTGATGGAACCTGCAGCCTTGAAAGGACTTCCTTACATTAAACTTAATTACATCACTTCTTCACACCACTAAGTATTCAAGACCTTTGCTCTTAGAGTGCAAAGGGACACTGGCACAGGTTGTCCAGGGAAGTTGGAGATGCTCCATCACTTGGGGATGCTCAAGGCCAGGTTGGATGGGGAGGTGTCCCTGCCCATGGCAGGGGGGTTGGAACGAGATGATCTTTAAGGTCCCTTCTAACCCAAACTATTTGATGATTCTATGATTATCACAACCTCTGTGTGATGCCCAACACGTGTGGTGGATGATTTGTGCCTTTCTCTACAGCTTAGCCCAAATCTGTTCCCTGACAAGGAAAGAGAATCACAACCCAGTGGTTGTGAGTGCAAGGCACGAGCATCGCCTTGTCCTTCAGAGCCCTCCACAAATAGAATTTATGTCAATAAAAGGATGTTAAACCAGACTTAGCATTATCAACGTGCCTCTCTGGGTGAAGAGCAGCTAAATCTGGGCAGCGTTTGAACATCCGTCTCTGCTGCAATATTGAATTTTAATCTCCCAGCTGTAATAAACCTCAGAGTTTGATCCTCTTCAGTGCTTTGAGTTGCATTCGTGGCCTGGGCTGTTTGGACACAGCTAGGGGGGGATTTCAGTGAGCTCTGTGGGAGTGAAGACTGGCTGTAAATCAGGAATAAACCCAAGTTCTTGTGGCACTTGCTGGTTCCTGTGAGCAGAAGGTCACAGAGTCACGTCAGTTCCTCAGGCAGCAGAGCCCTGGGGGTCGAGGGCTCCATCCCTTGTATCTGTCACTTGTATTCTAGTTCATGCACTTTGAAATCCTGAGTGTTGTGAATATGGAGCAGAGAATGGAATTAAAAGATTTCCTGGTGTATGAAACACTCACCACCAGAGTCGGGGGGTCTCTGTTGTGGTGGTGTTTGGGCAGGAAGGGGTTAAGATGATGGAATGTGTTTTGAAGGCTGTGATTTAAGGGGCTTCAACTCTTTCTTTAGGAAGAGTCTAGTGAGGTGCTTTCCTTTTCTTCTCTCTTTCTAACCCCTGAAGCACCTCCAGGGCTAGGGGTGGCTGGCAGGACACAGTGATGCCCTGAGATGCCTCCATCCTTTTCATCATGGCCACAACTTGAGGGTTTCAGCTGAACCAGGCAGGATGGGGGTGTCACCATGGGAGGTGGAAACCATCCTCATTCCAGTAAGAGGTGGAAACCGTCCTCATCCCAATGGGAGGTGGAAACCATCCTCATCCAAATAGGAGGTGGAAACCATCCTCATCCAAATAAGAGGTGGAAACCATCCTCATTCAAATAAGAGGTGGAAACCATCCTCATCCAAATAAGAGATGGAAACCATCCTCATCCCAATGGGAGGTGGAAACCATCCTCATCCCAGTGGGAGGTGGAAACCATCCTCATTCCAATGGGAGGTGGAAACCATCCTCATCCCAATGGGAGGTGGAAACCATCCTCATTCCAATGGGAGATGGAAATCTGGGGAGCATCTTTCTTTAGGGGAGCCTGTTTAGGCAGAGCACAAGCTGGAGCTTTGCAGGATGATCAAAGATTGGACTTGATGATCCTCGAGGTCTTTTCCAGCCTAAATGATCTAGTCTAAGATGACAGAAGAGCTGTGCCTGGGTGGGCAGCTCCCTTGGGGCCATCCCTCCCTGCATCCCAGGCTTTAAATGGTGCTAATTCCCTCTCTGTGGTGCTCTCACAGCTCAAAAACGTGGTGATTTGTCATCCGTGCCTTCCCCTGGAGTATCTGTCACTCTTGGTGCTGAAAATCTTCAGGGAAAACACGTTTTCATCCTCTTATTTCTGCCGTAAGAAGCTTCCCCCTGTACTTTAGTGACATATATAATGAAAAATCCCAGTGCCAATGGTTCGGCGTGGGGATATTGTTATCTTGACAGGCCTCCAGCAGATCTACTCCAAGAATTGCTACCCTGAACCTCAGAGAGGTTATTTGCCTTGTCAGCAGCAGAGCACTTGCAGTGCTTAGCTGACTGTCCCATTCATCATCTATCATTACAGTGCTTAAGAGGAAGGGGAAAAAAATAAAGCCCACAAAGAGCTAGGAGAGGAATTCATGCCCCAAAATTCAGCCTGGAGGGTTGGTGAGCTTTTATTTATTCATTCTGGGCTTTGATCTGCTGCGTTGGCTCCTCACAAGGTGGGGTTTAGAGTAGAAATACAAATCTGATGGGTTGTGTTGTCTGGGCTCCAGAGGGCAGGAGGAGCAGTGTGGGTTTGAGGTATAAATGAGGAGTTAGAGTAGGTGTATTTGTGGTTTTCTATCAGTGTTGGAGCCCTGAGGATGTATTTGGGTTTTTCTCTCAGTGTTGGAGCCCTGAGAGCTGAAGTGATGCAGCAGCCTTGGTATGGGCAGGTCAAGGCGTGCTCCAAGTTGAACGTTGTGGTCAATGGGTTGTGTTGATGTAGTAGGAAGCAAAGTCCTTGTTTGCACTGTTGTCACCCAGAAAAAATCTGATTTAACCCTACAGAGTCAGGAATGGCAGATTTTGAGTATCCATCATGGGAGTCTCTGTTGATTTCTGGGGTGGCAGGGAGGTTATAGTGGCAAAAATCCAGCTATTATTTTGCCACCCTTGATTAGAATACCAAAAATCCAACCATTATTTTGCCACCCTTGATTATAATAACAAAAATCCAGCTATTTTTTTTGCCACCCTTGATTAGAATACCAAAAATCCAACCATTATTTTGCCACCCTTGATTATAATAACAAAAATCCAGCTATTTTTTTTGCCACCCTTGATTAGAATACCAAAAATCCAACCATTATTTTGCCAACCTTGGTTATAATACTGAAAATCCAACTATGATTTTGCCAACCTTTATCACTGCTCCAGTGGAGTAGTTTTGACCTCATCCAATTCTGGAGGAGTGAATGGGCTCACAATAATGTGCTTATTGTAAATGTTCCCCTTTAATCTGTTGTTGCTGGCCCAATTTAAGAGTTTGCTGTGTGAATTTTCTTACTCCTTTTTATTTTATTTTATTTTTTTATATTAAAAGTACTTTCTCCCCTTCTCATGCCTGTTTTCCTCTTTAGAAGTTAACATTTTATAATTACAGTGATGCCCTTTAGGGTGCACATTATGATCTGCTAATGAGATGCCTGAGAGATCCCCTAATGACATCTGAACAACAGTCACAGCACATCATTATTAGCCCATTACACACATCCTTAACAATAATAAATACTCCTGCTAACTGCAATTCTATTGTCCTTTAGTGCTTTGCAAGAAGATCTTGGAGACCTCAGGGTTCAAGTGAGAGGTGGGGAAGTGCCTAAAACCAGCAGTGGTTTTGCAGCAGGTTTCTCTGCAAGTCTTTGATTCTGAGGCTGTGGAAGGACCCAGAGTCTGGGGAGAGTTCTGGTGTTTTCTTCTTGCAGTTGGGTTGGAAATGTCAGGAGAACTCATTGCCAGGACGTGCGTGTCTCCTCTGCAGGGTCAGCCATAAACATCATGTGCCTTCCAAGTGGGGTGTTGAAAAAAATAAGGTGACTATAGGCAATGACTGGCTCAGAATGGCTTAAAAAATTCCTGGGACAGAGGATGAAGCCATTCCAGGGCAGATCCTGAATATCTCCAAGGAGGCAGCAGGGAAAACCTAAATACCCAAGAAAAAAAGTCATGTTCTTGACTCCATCCCTCACCAAGGATGACATGCAGGAGTCTTTATTGCTGGCCACTTATCCCATGTCCAGTTCATGGTATGGATTAAAAAAAAACCCAATAAGGAGCAAAATACCTTTAGCAGTGAGTCAGATTGGTGGGATCCCTGGTTTGGAGTGATGGTAGAATGAGAGAGTAGAATCCAGTGGGTTGTTTGGGAAGGTGAATGTTCCAGAGCACACCAGGACCAGTAGAATTTACATCAGTTCCAAAGGGCTTTAACATTTATTAAAACTTCCCAATAATACATTTGCTATCTGGAAGAATTTGATAGATGTGCCAGTCAGCCATAAAAAAAGGGAGCATTGGTTCCTTCCCAGAGGAATCCAGGTAATTTTGCTTTCTCCAAGAGCAGTGAGGTAGAGGATTGGAAAATGTCAACCAGCAGATTGTGTAGAATCCTCAGGAATATGGAGCAAATGCACCGTTTCTAACAAAAGCCTGTTTGGGGTGGGTAATTTAAATTACAGGATGTCTGGGTTGAAGTCGTGATGAGATTTTTCCACGTAGAAATGAGGATTGGGAGGGAAAAGGTGGCCAAGGGTTTCTGAGTGCTCAGACCAGTGGATCAAGACTCTTCCTCATGTAACTATTGAGGTGAAGAGTGAGCTGAGCTAATTGTTGTTGTAATAAAATTAACCCATGATGACAAGTGGATGTGCCATAGATGTCTTCAGGTGCTTCAAATGACCAGAAATTATTTTATTTTATTTTTTAATATATTCTGATGGTATTAATAAAGCAGCTCTCACCAAATGCTGATGTTCTGCCAGGTCTATTCCCTTCATTTTAAAATACCAATATTTGGTGCAAAAATTAAACCTAAAGCACAGCACCAGGTGTCAACTGATGTTTAGAGCAGATGCCTTGCAAAAGATATTTATTGGCTTTAAAACTAAAGGTATTATTGACTTTTTTTGACGTTTGCTGTGGTTTTTCCCTTGTCTCTGGCCTCCAAACCATGTGCATCAAACCAAGCTCTTAGCTTCTTGTCCTTCTCCTGCTTTTGCTGCTTGAAGACAGCTTCTTGAAGCTTGTCCCAGGCTGGACAGGGCAGTGGTGGAGTCTCCATCCCTGGAGGGGCTTCAAAGCCCTGGAGATGTGGTGCTGAAGGACGTGGGTTAGTGGTGGACTTGGCAGTGCTGGGGGAACGGTTGGACTTGATGATCATAAGTTTCTTTTCCAATCTAAATGATTCTATGAGTCCATAAATGAATAATTAGATGTAGCCAGTTTTCTGTTTATGACCCGTGCATAATCCACTGGTGATTTGATTTCTGTTGCTGTGTTGGTGCTCACTGAGTAGTTTGGAGGAGCAACGTAGAGGCTGGAAGTTGTTTGCCTTGACTGTGTGATGTTCCTTCTTCATTCTCTTTGATGTTCAGGGCATTGTTTGGTTGTGTCTCTGGTTTGACAAAGGTTTTTAATGTTTTAACACAAAAATAACAGCTAAGGCAATAAAAGCAGCAGTAGAAATGGCCTCGTTTGCTGATGGTGTCCCAGAGAAAGCTCTCACCACCCAGGCATTGATGTTACTTACACCTTTTTTCTGCTAAATGATGTTTGGGATTGCTGAGTGCATCTTTGGGAGAGATGTCCTGCTGGGATGAGAGCAAATTGTCCATCATAATCTTCTTCATAGTCTTCCCTGGCTTGGGGATGGGCTTGGACTCTCTGTTGGTGGTGGAGCATCCCCTTATAGTACCATGAAGGGTCTGGTGGTAGGCACTGAATTGTGGTAGAGCTGCCCACTGCTGACTAGAAGCCAAAGGTTCTTGCAGACATGGCCATGGTCTTTCTGTTGATGATAAAATTTGCAGAAAGGATTAAAAAACCCATAGTAGAACATGAGCTGCCTTATGAGAGTCACTCCCACAGCTCATGAGAGAGGAGAAGTGAGACATGAGCTGACCCAACATCATTTTAACCCTGGGAAAATGATATATGGGATATAAAACTCAGGGTTTGATGTAGCAGATAAATGCGGAACGGAATTCCAGACACTGAAATGGCAGCTAAACAAATTAAAAATAAAATATGTTTGCTCACTGAGACTTCAGTAATCATGTGAAAAATTATTCTGATGTTTTTTAAATGAGGGCTGGAGACCTTCCTAGGAGTTGTGCTGGAGAGAAAACAAATTATGGAGCTGCTGCAAGGAAGATCTGGCTGAATTTGGTGCTCACTTAAGGTTCCTCCAGGAAAGAGGGACTTATAGGACTTGGTTTGGGGCTTGTAATTCTTGGGCTTCCCAAGAAAGGCTCCAAATCCCCCCATCTCTTATCCTGGAAGGGTTGAGGTCTGTGCAGTTTGGGAGGTGATTGTGTAAGGTAGGAAGAGAGGTTTTTAGACAACAAGGAATTGATATTTGGTTGCTGTAAGTTTTTAATACACGTTAAAAGCTTGCAGGGTAATAGGTGCTTTTTCATGTAATAAAATGAGATATTGACCTAAATCCAGGCTGAGGCAAGTTTTAACTCTTCCAGGTTATAAATGTCTGTAGTATCTATTCCATTCCACTTCTGTGATATATTCAGGGAGCTCCCAGTTGCTGCTAAATTATATATGGATATCTGATAAATGCACATCTTATTAACTGCAACATATCCCTGAGATAAGCAAGTTCGTTGGGGCTTTTATTGTTAATTGAATTTCTGCAGCAGCAGCTGAAGGGTTGCTAATGTTGAGGAATTTGCATGATGTTAAATATCTGCTCCTTTCAGGGGGACCTTCACCAGAGCTTCACTTCACTTGTAAATTAGAATCAGAGAATGGGTTGGGTTGGAAGGGGCCTCCAAGATCATCTGGTTCCAACCCCTCCTGCCATGGCAGGGACACCTCCCACTAGTCCAGGTTGCTCCAAGCCCCATCCAACCTGGTCTTGAACATCTCCAGGGGTGGAGCATCCACAACTTCCCTGGGAAGAGCAGGTGGGCAGGTAGCACCATGATGGGAGCTCGATGTGATGACCTTTGCCTAAATGTCACCTCTAAGGCACTTGACTTCCTCTGTGCACTGAGATCATGATCTCTGGTGGTGGTTGGAGGCAGCAGGATGCTCCTTGAGTTATTATCAGACACAGAAACCTCGTGGGGTGATGACCTGCAGTGCAATGGCTGCAAAGCCCTAACAGGTATTTAATAGGAAGCTTTCTCTGAGTGATCAAAACCCAATTGGTCAATACCATGACTTAAGGTTTGGGTTAATTTTTCTTCAGCCTGAATCAGTTTGCTCAGAGCTGGTACTTAGAGCATAGAAAACTCAGAGCAGGGGAAGGTTCAGAGCTCACAGATGTCTCTGAATTGCAAGAAATCTCTGAATTTCTCACTATTCTTCTCTCTCTTGCTGCAAGGAGCTGCTGTGCTTGCTCAGAGGGATCTGTTCATGCAATTTGTTGAGGAAAATAGGTTTTCTTCTTGTTTTCTTGCAGTAAAGGTAGGAGGAAAGTCCATCCAGTCTCTCCATGCGTGTAGAAAAAAAAGAGCAATTAAAGGAAGAAGAGGATAGATAGGAAGAGACAGACAAAATTTGCATGGAGGGATGGGGATTTGCAAGGAGAGCCCTGAAGAGCTAAAGTCATCTTTAATTTTCCTGTCCCTGTGTAAACCTGCTGTGTCAAGTCCAGCAGGCCAGGAGGCCATGGATTAGTGGTGTAAAGAGTTCGTGTAATCTCCTCACTCCTGATGGTTTTGGGAGCAGGTTTTTGCAGTTTGGGCATGCCAGCACTTGCATTTTGTATGCATGGAAAGGGGCTGTTGCTGATAGGCAATTTAGCTGGAAACAGCACAGGAATTAAGGAGCCACACTCATAAACTTGCATCCCTTAACATTGCACTTTAGTCCTTTTTTTTTTGATGCTTCAAACAACCCCAGATAAAGCCTGAGCCAAGATATGAAAGGATGGGTTGCTGGAAAACAAAACCTTCCTCAAATGCTTTAATTTTCCCTAGAAATGTTGTTTTAACCACATCTGCTTTGCCCTGTGGATGTGAGAGCTTAGAGCTCCCACCTGCTGCACTGAATTTCTTCCTGGAGCTCCAAAACTGCCATAGGAACAGCTCAAAAATAGGTCTGAGAGGAGCTGTCAAATCAAATGACAGCCCTGGTGCCTCCTGTCTTCACAATGACACTTTTCAGCCTGCTCCAAACAGCTCTTTATTTACCTCATCTGGTGGTGGCCAAGGGTTGCCTTGAAAATTAGTGCTGCTGAAGTTTGCCTTCAGTGGTGGTTGGTTTGAACTGGGTTATTATTATATTTCTTGGTGGTGGCAGCGTGGTCCTGTGGTCGTGGGTGGATTCCTGACAGGTGATGGAGTTGGCAGCTCCATGTGGGATGCCCAGTCATGATGTCCTTCCCTAATTTGCCTGCAGATAGCAAAGCAAGTCTAATCCTAGGCTGGGATTGTTGGAATTAGAAGCAATTTGTGGCTGGAGCCCAGAGCTGAGAGCACAGGGGCTACCTCGAGCCCAGGCACGAGGAGATGCCACCCAGGGGAGCCTCCTCCAGAGGTTTTGGAGGTTCATAAGAAGTTTGAATCTCTGTATAAACTTTCTTGTGCAGATAATCACATCCTTTAGCCCGGATGCTAATGACTGCATGGCTTTTATGAATTGCTGCAGGTACCACCTGCCATCCCTGCATCCCTTGTAGCTGGGCTGGGAAATCTCTCAGGAACCAGCAGGGCTCAAATCCTCTAAAGGCTTCTCTGTGTGTTTGGGTTCACACCTACTGTCAGGTTAGCTGTACAGCAAGGGCTTGGAGATTAGTGCTCCATGGGTGTTGTCAGATCCTTTCTGTAATCCTCGTGTTGTAAGGCACCTTGCACCAGGATATTTTACAGGGAGATTAGTTTACCCATCAGAAAAACAAGCTCTGCCCTTCCCCACTTGATTTTGATTTTATGTTAACTGCACTCCTTTGAAGGACACTTAATCCCCAGACTTGCTCTTTCTCCTTTATCTGCCTTGATTCAGGAGTGGGTTGGAGGTTGCTCAGGGATCCTGCTGTAAAAAACCTGCAGCAATTCCCAGAAAGCAGGAGGGAAATTCTTAAAGGGGGCAATTCTGGAGGGAGCTGGATTAATGATCTGTCATCACAACTTAACAACGTTCGCCGCTGCCCTTTCACAGGGAGGATGCTCGTGATAAATGCAGTTCATTACTGAGTTCTGACATGGAAACAGGATGGCACTTGGTGGTTCCTGGTAGAACTGATCAATATTTTACCTGCCAAAGCATGCACAAGTGCTAAACGGGATGGATTATGTGGGTGCTGCACAACAGAGCAAGAGGCAGCGTGAGCGGAGCACGTGGATGGGACAGTTGTTGGCCACACTTTACTCATCACACCCTTCATATGGTGGATTTTTCTTTTCCCACCTCTCTACTCTGCCCTGGTGAGACCACAGCTGGAATATTGTGTCCAGTTCTGGCCCCTCAGCTCAAGAAGGACCCAGAACTGCTGGAGAGAGTCCAGCACAGAGACACTGAGATGCTGAAGGGAGTGGAACATCTCCCTGGTGAGGAAAGGCTGAGGGAGCTGGGGCTCTTTAGCTTGGAGAAGAGGAGACTGAGGGGGGACCTCATTAATGGTTATAAATATGTAAAGGGAGAGGGTCAGGAGGATGGAGCCAGGCTCTGCTCAGGGACATCCAGTGATAGGACAAGGGGCAGTGGGTGCAAGCTGGAACAGAGGAGGTTCCACATAGATATGAGAAGAAACTTCTTCACGGTGAGGGTGCCAGACACTGGCCCAGGCTGCCCAGGGAGGTTGTGGAGTCTCCTTCTCTGGAGATGTTTAAAACCCACTTGGACACGTTCCTGTGTGACCTGCTCTGGGTGATCTTGCTATTTAATGGTCCATTTCTACAAGAAAATAGCCAAGATCCCTGTGTTTTGAGCCTGGCACATGTAGTGAAGTTTTATCAAGCTGCACCTTGAGTGAGGTTTGTCTGGAAGTCCCCAACGTTCTCTTCTTGGGGCTACAAAGTGGGATGTGGAACCTAGAGCAGGATGGGAACAAAGGTGTCTCTGCCTAGAGCATCCTACCATGGGACAAAACCCATCCAGCTTCTCCTGGGCTTGTGTTTGTTGTAGAGAACATTGTTGTCAAACTAGATTTGTGCTCAGAAAATCAAGTGGCCATCAGTAGAAGTGACACAGAGTCTCTTGAAATAGTGAAGGTGGCATTTAATTTAGGTTTTTATCCTAAGATGGAGTTCGTATCTAGTGGTGATACTTAAAGTGCCTGTAAAAAATGATCAGCATTTTAGGTGGTCAGCAATTCAGGTGATCAGCAGTTTAGCTTTGGAGTCAGCTGCCTGTGGTGTGCCCTCAGCTCTCCTCTTCTCCTGCAGTCAGCAGAATAAATCGCTCTGGGATCGTGGTTGAAGGTGGAAAAAGCAACATGGGGGACTTTTTTCTCTCTAGTAGTGAAGAAGGATGATCAAGAATTAGCTTAGGGCATGGAAGAGTGTTCAGGTCGTCCTAAATCTGTGTCTTTGGCCATCTTGTGTCTTGATTCTCCAGCTCAGAGGTGGGAACAGTGTCCTGAGCACATCAGTGAGTAGCAAGGATGGCACAGAAGCTGAAACACACGTGGTGGCATCTCCAGAGTTCCAAAATAGGACCATGTCCTCCTTCTGAGGGCTCTACAAGGAGCATCCCAAGCATAGAATCATTTGGGTTGGAAAAGACCTCTAGGATCGTGGATGATTTTGGAATGAACTTTGACCAGACTTATTATAACATCAAAGGTTTAGGTCAAAGTATTTCCTTTGGCCTTAAGTAGTTTTCTCCCTGTTTTTCCACTACAGTGAGATTAAATATATAAATTTTATATATATATATATATTTATATTTATATGTGTGTGTATGTATATATTACAGTTTTAGTGCATTTTCCTGAAGTAGTTTTCTCCCTATTTTTCCACTAGAGTGAGATTAAATATCTAAATTATATATATCTCTATATATTTATACGTGTGTGTGTATATATATTACAGTTTTAGTGCATTTTCCTATCAATCTGTTCATTTAAGCCAAAGAAGCACCAATTGTTAATCTCCCTTCCTGGGACAGCTGAGAGCATCTCCTGCCCCTAGTGTGTGTTAACAGTGTGTGCAACTCAATTTATTTTTAAAATAGGAGGCTTTTAATTGTCTGCTTTGGTGTGTGCTGCTGGCAAAACTTGCTAGGGGGAAGAAATTAAAAATAAAAAGGAGCTCTCAGGCTGTGATGCACACACAGAGCTGGCCGTGGGATGGTCCCCACCATGGGGAGGACCATGGAATTGGGTCAACCCACCTGGGTGTCACCATGTGGTTTGTGCTCATGAATGGAAACCACAAAGCAGAAAGAGGTGGGAGCAAATTAAATATATTTCCCTGTCTTCATTAGCCTTGGAGATCCATCTCTGGGGTAGGGAAAGGAAAACTCCAGCTCAGAAATAACTGTTACAAGCAGTAGCTAAAATGGTATTCACAAGAGGATTGCAAAATTGCTTGATTACACTGGATACAGCAATCAGGGCTTCTCTTCAATAAGCATGTGATTGGGAGGAGGAAATTTCTTGGTGCTTCCTTCACAATAGCCCTCAAATGATGTAGTTATGGAGGAAAAAAAACCCCAACAGATATGATAAACAAGACTAATAGTAGCTGGGTAGCCTTGTTTTATCATAAAATCAGATTTATCCCGTGTGGGACCAAGAGGTTGGTTAGAGAGAAGGGAAAAAAGCAGCTGGTGAATGTCCCTGGACAAGGAGAAAGTCTCCAAAGTAGAAGGGGCTGAGTTGAGGGTGGAAAATAAGTCTTGCCTTGCAGATCTTGCTCGTGCAGCAGCAGGGCACTGACCTGCCTGGTGGATTCTTGGCCAGCCTCCGTGTCCTCTCTCACCTTCTCCAGTCCATGGTGCTTTTGGAGTTGTGAGCACAAAATAGGAAGGGTGAAAAAAAAAAATAATCTTGTTTGCTCTCAAAGAAGTGCCTCCCACCTGGAATTTTAGTTGGGTTGTGGTTGGAGTGGGACCAGAGGACCAGAAATGGTGCAGCTCAGCAAGAAAAGGACATGAAGGCTCCTTGTCAGGGTGCCAGAATCTTCTGTTGGTTTTCAGAGGAATGATATTTGGAGCCTTTGGGAGGCTGATCTACAAGGGTGTTGTCCCTTGAACTGGGGTGAGACCAGTTTGCCCCAGCTTTAATCCAGCAGCATTAGTGGTGGGACTTTAAAAGTTGATTTTAAACCATTTTTATGGGGAATAAGGGCACCTACTATGGAGAAAACACATTAGAGACATGGGCATGTAATGAGAACAGTGTTGGTGGATGATAGTTGATGTCCACACAGTGTGAGACAGCTGAAGGCACCATAATCCTGTGGTCCTCAGTGTCCTCCCTCTGCTTGTCCTACCACCTTGAAGGATTCCTTAAGATCATCCCCATGCTTGATACCTGGTGACTCTCAGAGGTGCCATTTATTTTTAGATCAGCTTCCCCAGGTTTATTTTTTTACTTTGAAAAGTGAATTTATCTTGAGGAAAAGGTAGATCCAGGTTAATCTGGGTGGGGACTAAAGAGCTGAGTGTGGAAACCTGCAACTGAAGCCCTGTAATCTGGAAAGCAACATGGTGGAGAGCATCCTTGACAGCAGGATTTAGAAAAACGGCCAGTTAATATAAAAAATAACAACTCCAGGAGCTTCTCCAGAGCTGGGCTGGATGTGCAGACAACCTGTCTTCATATTCTCCCTTGAGGAGCTCAGTCCTTTCAGAAGATCAAGGTGGTCCAGCAATATGGTCTTGTCTTCCAGGTGACACCTGCACCATGGCAGACTACGGCCGGCTCAAAAGCATCCTCCTGGACCTCCAGGCTCACCAGCAGATCCCCCCAAGCATCCCAGGCAAGGACAAAGTGTCCCAGAAGCGCTTCTTGGTTGAAGATCTCTTCAAGCACTTGGATCTCAACAGCGACGGGCACCTCAGCAGCTCCGAGCTGGCTCAGGTGGGTTTGGTGTTCAATGGGAATGGAATTAAGTGGATTTTGGGGGGTTTTTACCATATGAGGTGTGAACTGAATGTAACTCAGCAGCACTGTGGTGAGAACAGTCGTTTGTCCAGCTGGCAGCAGGTGAAGGAGGAAAAAATCTGAGTCTCTGCACCTCAGGGGAGATTGTGGTGTCTCAAACCTTTGAAGCTCCTCTGCAAACAAAAAGCATGGCAGATTTCCAGCCCCATGCAAACAGACACTAATCCTCACTGCTAACCATCATCTTCTCAAGTATTTCCAGCCAGCTGACTGGGGGAGAATTAATTTGGATTTTTTAGGTGTGCCTAAGTCAGGCAGAAAACTCTTTAATTCCTCCTCCCTTCCTTCTGGACTGTGCATGAGGATGTAGTAAGATGACAGGATGTTTTTTAGCAGGTTTATTTCCCCCAAATCCCTAGGCAGAGGCTGAAATGTTGACTAGCAGAGCTCAATAATGATAGAAGAAGTGAGAGCTGGAATAAAAATGTTATTTCTGATTATGGGCATGCGTTGGAACTCATCTAATTGGTGGAGTGAACTGAGCACACAGCCCAATTACTTTGGGTCCTCCTGAACTTGCTCTTTGCATCCTGTAAGTATGAGAAAATACATTATGCCATGTGGGAAGATCTTGTCTTCTCCATTTTATTGTGCCATGAGAGGAATGAGAAGCAAACACCAAGAGGCTGTTGGAAGCCCATCCCCACCTGGGCTCTGGTCCAGGTTCAGAGCTGCCCCTTCACCTTGTGCTCTGTAGGAGCATCTCACCCACGCTCACACCTCCCAGGGAACATGGAGCATGTTGTGTTTGCAGCGTGTAAATGCAAGGTGGGAGCAAGCAGGACAGGCTCAAGCTGCCTCCTCCCTGAGCTCACTCCTGTGCAGGGCACTTTGCTCTGAATTTTAATCCTCAGGCTGTTGACATGATGCACGGTCCCTCCTGCACAATGCAGAGTGTCAGCGTAAATTCCCTCAGATCTCAGGGCTATGAATATATACAATGCTTCATCTAAATGCAGTGATTCTTTTATAAAGACATAGTGGGGCTAAGAAAACACTTTTATCTGCATTCAAAGCCAGCTTTTGCATAACGACATCCCAATGTCTCTTCTGCTCTCCAATTTTTCCCACCCTTTTTACATGAGACTTATTCTGTCAGGATATTAAAACTCAACTCACATGGAAATAAAGGTTTGGCAGCCTGCAAGCCATTACCATTAGGAGGAAAGAGTGACCTGCATTTTAAAGGAGGAGGATTCAGTGCTTTAAGGTCTGCTGCAGAGTTACTGTGGGCTTCATTTGGGCTTGGAGCCCAGGTCTCTCTCCCAAGAGCAAGTGTAGACCTTGGCTCAGGTAGGAGCCCATTCACCCATAGAATGGGTTGGGTTGGAAGGGACCTTAAAGATCATCTCGTTCCAACCCCCCTGCCATGGCAGGGACACCTCCCACTAGACCAGGTTGCTCCAAGCCCCATCCAACCTGGCCTTGAACCCCTCCAGGGATGGAGCATCCACAACCCCCCTGGGCAACCTGGGCCAGTGACCATCCTCCAGAAGGACTTGCCACCAGCACTGCTGAGCTGACAGCGTGATCACCTCTTAAAAGACAAAATAATGTCAGTTAATGCAGGATATTGATAAGCCAGGAACACTTTTAATCCTGAACTGAGTTACACTCATCTTGGGACCTTGGTGGAAGCATCACTGAAGTCCCACCTGGGCTGAGGACACATCTGCAGGACAGCTCTGGAGTTCTCACAGTCCTCACAATCTCTCAATCCTTTATTTTTCTCGTTAGCTCTAACAAGATGATTTCCATGTGCTTTTACATAACCAGTTTATTCACCCATTTTTCAAGTGATTTTTTTTTGAAGGTAATGAGCAAGTTCTCGTTGTCCTTGTTGCAGCCTTAACAGACCTTTTCCTGCCTCATTAGGTAGATCTGGGATGGATTTGCATTGATTCCTTAATTTTAAGCTCTCTGCAACTTGCAAATTCGCCCCAAGCTGGGGATTTCATTGCCCCTGGGCAGAGGCAGCTGAGCTGAGGGTGGTGTGGTGGGACCTCGTTGTCTCTGGCTGCTGGATGAGCTGCTGCTGAGCACGTTCTTTTAAATAAAACAAAGAAGAAGAGTCTCTCGAGCACCATAACCTTGTCTGCAAGGAAAAACTCGAGGCAGGTAATGTGCAGTGCTGCAGAAAAAAATCATTTTTAAGACCTGAAAGGGGGATCTTTAGGAGGCTCATTGCAGAGATTCACCCCAGAGGAGAAACTGGAAGCAAAGACCCTCTGGAGAGGACGTTCCTGGGGAGCACCCAGCACTGGGAGATGCTGAGGAGCTTTGCCCACGTGTTTATTCTGCATGATATCATTTATTTGAGCAAAAATGTGGCAGCAGATGGTCCAAAGCAACCGTGCCAGACCCTACCCCGTGTGAAATGTCCATGTAGTTCTGCAGGGCTATTAACAAGGGTTGTAATTGGAATGTTATTTCCACTTAAAACTTGAATGTATTTTAAAGGCAGCTTCATCAATCTGCTGGATTTTGTTGGTTGTTTTTTTTCCCTGACGTTAAATCAAAAGGACTAGTAAAAACTTGTCAGTCTTATGAAAAGTTAATCAATTTTCAATACAGAGGGAGACAAAGGGAAATTTCCATCTTTAGAAGATTGATCTTGGAAGTTCTGCTTGATCTCACTTGTATTGAACATTTTTGCTTTCGAGGTGAAGGGTCATTTTTTTAGCATTATTACTTTAAATTGCTTCAATATAATGGGCCAAGGCTGGAATAGTAAATAAAGGAGTCTCTGGGCTCCAGCAAAAAGCCTTGCACAGGAGATGCAACGTTTCAGCAGTTTTCCTCACGTCCTACAATAAATCCAGAGAACCCAACATTTTCCTTATGCTTAGGCCTGATTTTGGCTGTTTGCTAACTCGGATGTAGGACTTGTAAAGCTCTCTTCATTTTTCCTGTAGAACATGTGAAATGTTTAGAATACATAAGAAACCAACTCTCAGGGGCTGAAGAAACATCTTGAGTGTTGAATGCATCATCCACCCATTCTAGTCCTGAAAGCAAGGAATAAAATTTTATCTTTATGTACAGAGGAGAGAGGAAAACCAGAATTTTTTTCCCAGCTGAATATTTATTTTTCAATATATTTGCAAAGTAAAAGTGCTGCTGCTGGAGGAAGAGGTTCCTCACCCCTCACCCTGACCTGTGAAGTGCTGCAAGGAATGTGAATATCAGTTGTACCTTGATATGAAGCAAATATGCAACGATAAATACAATATCTCTGCCCCCAAAATGTCCTATAATATCATTTAATGGAAGATCTGGGTGACCCAGGTCCACAGTCTGTAGCTTAACGTTCTGCCTGTTCTCTTTGCCACAGCTGATGAAGAAGGAGGAGCTGGAAGGGGATTTATTGGATTGTACCCTAGAAGACCTTCTCCGGTTTGATGACTACAACAACGACGGCCGCTTGACCCTGCAGGAGCTCTACACAGCCTTCCGTGAGTCCCATGTTCTTCTCTCCTTGGCTTCCTAGGCATGGGCAGCAAAGACCATCCCTTTTTTTCATTTAATGTCATAAAAACACAATGAAATGCTTGTTTCTGGAGGCAGCTGTTCTCCAAAGCTTGAACTAGGAGGTTGGTAGAAGTGTGGGGGCTTCTTGTGTGTTTTGTTGTGCTTCTTGCTGGTGGCAATGGAGAGATGTTGGTGAACTGGCCAGGTCTGTAGACATGAGGATGTGGTTTCTGAGGCAAGCAGGTTGAAAGGTGTCTAAATCTCCTGTGGTCATGTTGGTTTGCTGTGGGGAAGGTGTTTTACTGGACCTTCTGCCTGGGGATGGTGTTTTCTGCAAGTGGATTATGGTGTGCAACCTCAGTACCTATCTCAGCATCATTTGCAAGGATCCTTATGTCACTGAGCTGCTTAAACAGTGTGAAAAAATAAGTAGTTGTGTTTTATCATTTATTTTCATAGCTTTATGTTCATGCTTTAAGTTAAGCATCCACTGAAGTCCTGCCCTGGGAACGTCCAATTGTCTCCTTCACCTGGATGACAGAAAACTTTATTCATGCCTGTCCCTTTGGGATATTTTAAAAAGAAAGGCAGGAAATGTGGGGGTTTATTCAGTAATCAGGCCAGTGAGCTCCTTGTGTGTGGTTAATGCTCTTTAAACAGAAGCAGGATCCAAGTGTTGACCTGTTGAGTGCCCTCAAAAGGCTGGTAACAACCTGGTTACCTCTTAAGCTGGTTTCTCAGGTCTTGATATATGATATTTTATAGACAGAGTAATGTTAGTAGGTCTTGATTTCATTTACTAAACCAGGACACCCTGCTCTGGTGCCTGCTTGGTGGGAAAAACTTAATGACACGAGAGTCACCATGTGCCCCATGCCAGCATTGATGCTCTTTGTTGAACTATGATGCTAAAGCAGAACCTCTATTTTTGCCAAATATCCTCTTTTCTGAGTAGAGAAGTTTCTATTTTCTTGACTTCTGGCTTTTCATTTTAAAAAAAAATGTTGGATAATAATGTTTAAAGTGCTTTAAAATTAGCCCCAGTTGTCACCTTGGACCTGTTTGAACCACGTGTGCATTTAATTCAACCCAGCACACTCCAAACCAGCAGATACAGAGTAAATCATAAAACCTCATACATTAAGAAGACCATAAAGTGAATTAACCCAGTTCTAAAGGCCTGACATGGAGTTATTTGGGAGTGGATTTGGGTCAGTGGGTTCTCAAAGTCACAGCTAAATTCCAAGAGTTGTTTGTATGAGGTTTTTGGCTGGGTGAATGTTAAGTAGGCAGTGAAAATAAGACAAGTAGAAAATATTAGGCAATGAATGGGGGTAGTAATTGATATCCTGCAAAAATACTGTAACAAAACCCAAGGCATAACAATGAGTGGCAATGAGTGGTATCTGGAGAGGATTGTTCTCCACCTGCAGCTGGAAGTCAGGCTGACTTCTCCTATTTCAGTTTTCCCAGAATCTCCACTTTTATCAAGCAGTTAATGGCTCATCAGCTTTTAATTCAAAACCAAAATTCAGTGCTTTTGAAACTTTGGAAGTGTATCTTCTTCCTCTATTACATGACATAGGAAAAATCTCCAGAATCCTTCAAACCCTTGTCTTAAGCTCACCCTTTGGTTTGCACTCCTGAAGTGTTTATGAAATTTCTGCTTTATTACAAGCCAGAGTTTGAACCTACAACATCCTGGACATTTTTCTCTTTTTTTTTGGCCCATTAGGATGATCCTTTTGTTGCCTGAAGTTCACCCAAGCCACTCATTTTTTTTTCCAAGCTGAGGAACATAATTACCAGGATTTAGTGACATCAAAAGTCTCCATCTAATTTCTCCTCTCAAACCCCCCCTTACCTCTGTTGTGGTGCTCTGGTGTAATATCACAGTGCTGGGAAGGTTTGAAGATGACATGAAGAGCTTTCCAATTCATCATCCTTGTGCAGCTTTAGAGGTTGTGTTTCATTTTGAAGAGTCTCGTGGCCTTTTTGTAGCTTCTGGAGCCACAAAATTGTCTCTTTCACTCCCCGTCTCTTGACCCATTGTAGATATTCAAAGGGTATTTTTGATCCCCATGTTGGTCAGCTGTAAATGGATGAGAAGTGCATGGATGAGAAGAATCCAGCCTCTTACCTCTTCTGAAAGGTGGTTTCACTCTTACAAGCCCTGCCTCTAATAGGTGCTATTTTTAATAATAATTTCTAATCATTTTAATGCCCCAGTTGGGATTCTGGACAGAAATAGTGTCCCTCCTACAAACCCTGTCACCTTTCTTCTGGTTTCCTGAAGGTCCTTTTGTTCCTGAGCCCCAAGAATGCATCTTTGAGAAGTTTTCTTGTGTGTGTGACGATGACTGGAAATATCTATTAGCACAGGATTAAAGTATCACTTTTCAAATCACTTTAATCAGAGATAAGTAACGTGTGAGACGGGTGAAATGCTCTCCTGGAAGCTCTGGCAAGAACAACATGTTAGTGTCTTCTAATTTCTCATTAATAAATGTTATTAGATAAGCAGGCTCAGGATGATAATTAAAAAAATAATAATAATATGGTCTCAATATTTCCACGTTCCAAAAATAGAGTGCTAAGGGGTTTGTTTGCCTGTTGCCTTGTGTTTATATTGTCACAGAATAAATGAAAGGCTTGGTTGTCATGAGAGCTAGAGCAGGGCATGCATCTAATTAATCAGCATGGGGAGAGCCTGGTGGATTGGCAAGCACATCACCCAGCTGAGTCACACAGTAAATACACCCAGACAAGTGATTTTTGGATGTAACTCCTGGAACTGTGTCTGACTGGAGGTCATTAGAATTAGGCACGTCACTGCTGGCATCCCCGTTGTCTTCCCTAATGGGGAGGTAGCAGGTTGGCAGGTGTGGAAGGCTCACTGAAGGTGGAAAAAAAAAAATCAGGGTAATCTTCTAGATCGACATCATCATCAGTGTGGACAGGTCAATTTGTAATGCAGAGCTGTCAAAGAGAGGGAAAACATGTGTTCCATCAAAATGGCTTTGTCTTGTCAACATTGTTTAGCTAATAAGAAGTTATTAACCCTAGAAAAAATCCCCTTAATTTATAGCTGGTTGTCAATTAGAGCCTCCTCCTGCTCTCAGTGTGCCTTCACATCTCATTGCATCTTTGAAAGCACAGAAAAGGCCTTTTGCTGCCCCACAGCAGCTCCTCCCAGTGGATGCTCCATCCCTGGAGGTGTTCAAGGCAAGGTTGGGTGGGGCTTGGAGCAACCTGGTCTAGTGGGAGGTGTCCCCACCATGGCAGGGGGTTGGAATGAGGTGATCTTTGAGATCCCTTCCAACCCAACCTATTATATGATTCTATAACATTTTGAGATCCTCAGTGTCATGTCTGGACCAAAAAAACCCCAAACCTACATAGGCAAGTTTGAAAGCAAAGTACTGAATTGTTGTTTGTCATTATTTCCCAAGTGTTTGTGCAGATATGTTGCAGACAGACAGAAAATTGCTGTTTCTCTGAGCTGAGAGATATGTCATCGTCTATGGATGTGTTATTATCTAAGAAATACAAATACTCTTTAGAGGGAGCCTATTTCATAGAGGAGTGAATGCACAAGAGGCTGCAGGATCAATGTGCTCTCCTCTTAAACTCCTCTTATGCTGTTATTCCTTTTAAAGGAGTTTGCTTTTTTTTGCTTCATTCTCCTGTAATTCAGATTTTTGTTTTTTTTTTTAACATGTCCTTATTATTTATCAGGAGAGCACGATGGAGAAGCACCAAAAAGGGATCTATATACATGCATCAGGGAGTCAGGGAAGTGCTGGATGAGAGCTGGGGAGGGCAGATGGTGCCAGCCCATGGTGTGGACCCGTGTCCTGTGTCCCAGCACTTGCACCAGAGAGAAGGATGGATTTGAGTTGGCACATGTTGGATGAGTTGCTGTCCATGCAGAGAAGCAGCAGTGGATGTCACTGGACTGGGTCCAGATTGACTGCAGTGACCCTAAAATCTCTGGTGGGTGTATTGCCCACCAGACAGTGTAACCCGTGGTGTCAAGGGGGGGGTCATCCAAGTCACTGAGATGATGAAGGGAATGGAGCATCTCCCTTGTGAGGAAAGGCTGAGGGAGCTGGGGCTCTTTAGCCTGGAGAAGAGGAGACTGAGGGGTGACCTCATTAATGGTTATAAATATGTAAAGGGAGAGTGTCAGGAGGATGGAGCCAGGCTCTGCTCAGGGACATCCAGTGATAGGACAAGGGGCAACGGGTGCAAGCTGGGACAGAGGAGGTTCCACATCAATAGGAGAAAAAACTTCTTCATGGTGAGGGTGCCAGACACTGGCCCAGGCTGCCCAGGGAGGTTGTGGAGTCTCCTTCTCTGGAGAGGTTTAAAACCCACCTGGACACGTTCCTGTGTGACCTGCTCTGGGTGATCCTGCTCTGGCAGGGGGGTTGGACTGGGTGATCTTTGGAGGTCCCTTCCAACCCTTAACATTCTGATTCTGTGATCCATCCCTGACCCCTCCAGGCACCCTCTGGAGGCTCAGTGTAAAATGGATTTATTTCTGAGGTGTGCATACTTCTGAATCACTGGAAACTACCTTAGGGCAGAGCTTTGTAGTTATCCCAAAAGTGTGGAGATTGATGCTTGTGAGGGAAAAGCGAAGCTCTACCTTGAGGAAGAGGGAATGAAACCTAAAATGGGGCTGTTGGGCCAAGCAGGAGGGGGAGTTGAGTGAGGAAGGAAGTTTTCTTGGTAGACATCTCATCTTAAGGTGATAAATAAGTTGTGTGAAGAAAATTAATACCTATATTTGGAAAAATATGGCCATAAGAGATGTGCTCCATGGACACCTCATGAACCAGCTGCTCCAGGCCTCTGTGAACACCATGTTCAGCTGAAGTGTTTCCTCACATCCCTACAGACTCTTCTCCACCATGGTGTGGCACGTGGGTTTGGGTGTTAGTTACTGCTGCCTCCCAGCTTAGATTGGTCAAGCCCAGTTAATGACGTTGGACATTAAAATGGAGATAGAATGTTTTGCTGGAGGTTTTCTCCCAAGCAATGTTGCACCAGCAGTTATCTGCTGCATCAAATCATAGCCCTCCAATATTGACAGTTAGTGCCCCATGTGCTGCCTGTTCATCCATAATCTCCCCTCTACAGGAGTTTTCTTTCATGTTGCTGCAGATATTGGTGCAAACTTGGAAATAATTCATTAGCTTACCAACATTGATTGGCTTCTCCTCTGAGCTGTGAGCTATCTCAACTTCAAACACATCTCGGCAAGCAGGGGGGCACCAGCTGCTGCTTGTGGTTTGAGGCAGTGTTAGAGGTGAGGTGATGAACATCTCAGGAAAGAAATGAGGTTTCCTTCAGCTGCCCAAAGAAACTCCTGCTTGCCTGGAGGAGTGATGTTAGTGAGGAGAAAGGCCAAGGTGTTGGGTGTTTGCTGGAAGGATTAATTTCATAGAGCAATCTTGGAGCAAAAATGAAACTAAAAGTTAAAACCTCCAGAAAACAACAGTAGAAATTTTAAACTCTTGATTTCTGCAGATTGGCTGAGCAGGGGTGACAGGAAAAACCCCTATGGTTGGAAAAGACCTTTAAGATCCTCAAGTCCAACCATTATTTATCCCTACGAAACCCACCTACACCATATCCTTGAGCACCATATCTAGACAGCTTTGAAATACCTCCAGGGATGGTGATTCCACCACTTCCCTGGGCAGCCAACGAGCATCATAGGATCAGTTAGGTTGGAGAAGACCTCTAGGATCATCAAGTCCAACCTGAAGTCCAGGTCACTGCAGCAGCATTTAGTAACCAGCATTTCCATGGCCAAGCCATGACCCTGCACTGGGTTTTTGGGCTTTATTAGGACCAAACTGGCAGTGATGGGTTGGAAGTAGAGATGTGGAGAGACAGAAAACGATGCTTAGGGGCTCTTCGTGCATGGGTTGATGAGCTCCAAGGTTGGAGGTGCCTTTGATCAGGTCTTGGGGTCTCCTTGCTCAATATATTGAGACTTTTGAGGCCATCTTCAGGAGCACTGAGTCCTTGCCTAGCTCATGGATGGAGGGTAAGATCCCTGCCTTGAGCTTTAGGAATGGTGCCCCTGGAAATGACATTTTGACGGTATAACTGGGGATACCCAAGTGAGTTCATCCTTATTCCTCTTTATTGGGAAGTAATTTTTGTATGTAGAAAAGTTTCTTGCTCTGATTTTTTTTTTTTTCCTCTGTCTTCCTACCAAAGAAACACATTCTGCAAAAAAAAAAAAGTGATTTTTCTCTCTCATTGTGAAAATATTCAGCTTGGAGCTTCAAGTCTAAAATATGTCACTCCAGTGAAGGGCTCTGCAGTGTTTGCAGCTGCCAGGATCAGCTTTTGGGGGTGTATTATCAATTATTTTGCTGCATTATGAACAAAGCAGAAGGTGTTTTCTCAGAGGGGAAAAAAAAAAAACCAACAAGAAAGACAAATTTAATCCAAGCAAAAATGCTTCAAAAGCTAAAATAAAGTTCCAGAGATTCAGTTTTGTACTTTGCTAGTTCATATTTTGGTGTTATAATTTGGATTTAAAAATAATTTGGATTTAAAAATAGTTTGGATTTAAAAATAATTGGATTTTACAATAATTTGGATTTTAAAATAATATGAGTTTAAAAATAATTGGGATTTTAAAATAGTTTGGATTTAAAAATAATTGGATTTTACAATAATTTGGATTTAAAAATATTTTGAGTTTAAAAATAATTGGGATTTTAAAATAGTTTGGATTTAAAAATAATTTGAGTTTAAAAATAATTGGGATTTTAAAATAATTTTAATTTCTAAAATAATTTGAATTTAAAATGAATTTTAAAATAATTTGGATTTTAAAAATAATTTGAATTTTAAAATAATTTAAATTTAAAAATTTTGGCAGAATTAATGGTGAATGTGAACACAGTTAAAATAATTGTGATTTTCTGCTTTTTTTGGTCAAGAATTACTCTTCAGGCTTTTTTGTGCAAGGGCGGGGGGAGTATCTGACACTGATTTAGCTGTTTCTTTCTAACATATTATTTGCACACTAAAATAATTCACACTCAAGTGTGAATTGCCAAAATTTAGGGTGGTTTTTTTTTCCACATCTCTCTCATTCCATCTGCAAAACGTCCCCAGGCTGAACATCCAAGGCCTGAATGAGAGGAACCAAACTAATTACAAGTTGTTATTGGAAATCCATTGTCTACAAATTGCAAAGAAAACTCTCCAGGATACAATATGATGGTGATTTTTTTAAGGGCTTTTCAGGGTGCATTGATTTGTTAACCTTGGTTTGAGCTGCAGGAGTTTGTGAGGTGGAGGGGATGTCGTACAACCCACTGCAGATGTCTCCACACACCCTGGCAGGGCTGGAATATTTTAAATATTTATAAGGACTTCTGAGTGACTCACTGGTGCATAAAACCCAAGCAAACACCATTTCTCCAGATATTATTTGATCCGTACCGGCGGCGTTCGCTGAAGCAATTTCCCATACACAAATAATAGTGTTTTCAGCTGCTGGCAGGCACCTCAATGAGCAGAAATACAAAGATTGGTGGGCTCATAAAATGGGTGATGGGTCTAGATGTACGTGGGCACCTTTAAGTCATGGAGGAAGGGGTCTAAAAAGTATAATTTGCATTTTTAGTGAGTTGAGTGAAGAATCGCTTCGGTCTGATCTTGCAAAACCCAAGAAAATTGGACCCAAACTTTGCATTTTATTGTGTTTTATTTTTCAAAGGAGGAATTTGTGAAGCAAACGCAGCATAGCCACGAAGCTAAAACCTTTTTTTGCTCAAAATAGGGGAAAATCATACTTCAAATGATCAGGATTTGGCATGAAGTCAACTGGTGGTATCCTGGACAAGGGTCTTCCCTAGATCTTTTATGGCGTACATGCTGGAACATCTTAGCTGCTGGTTTCTTCTTGTTCCTTGATTTCTCTGCCTGCTTTTCCCAGCAGGTAGTTGCTAGAACTGTATTTTCTTTTGAAGTCTTCCTTCATGAAAAGAAACCTTCCATGGATGCTCTCTCTTTGCCCTTTCAGGCATCTCCTGGATGCTTTGAATCACTTCTCCATCTACGTGATCTTCATCTTGTCTTCGCTGAGCAGATTCATGGCTTGTGAGGCCAAAAATGATCCTTGCTATAATAAAACTTTTTCTCATATATATTTTATCTGACGTCTGTCTCAGACGTGTCTGCTCCTGATTCATGTTGTGTTTGTCTCATGTGGAGCTTTTTAGATTCAGCACCACCAGCATTGGTGCAGATACCCTGTAATACAGAAAAATATCCTGTATTACCCATCCTCACCATCCAGGAAGGGATCACCCTGGTCTTTGGCCACTGTTGTGTGTTCTGTCACTTACTGACCCTTTTCCTTCTAATGACAAGATGTGATGGCTTCAAGTTGCACCAGGGGAGGCTTAGGTTGGACATTAGGAAGATCTTTACTGGGAGAGTGGTCAGGAATTGGACCTCCCACAAGGGAGGTGGTGGAGTCACCATCCCTGGATGGGTTCAACAAACGAGTAGATGTGGGGCTTTGAGACATGGTCAGGGAGATGTTGGAATGGAGGTTGGACTTGATGATCCTGGAGGTCTTTTCCAACCTAAATGATTCTATAAAAGTGGAGGCAGGTGGTTTTCATGTATAGCTGTGTCCTGCACTCCTGGCCATGTGGTCCATGTGTTATATGTCACTGTCTGTGTGGTTATATTAAAATACCTCATCATGCATGGATGCAGGTTACCAGCCAACCCAAAAAGCTCAGCACATCAGCCCTACCTTCCCCTCCATCACTCCCTGGTGTCCGTAGTGTCAGCTGGGATTTCTCTGTGTGTTCCAGATCTCAACAGAGATGTTGAACAGATTTGGGCTTGGGATGACTCTTCACGTGGTGCCACTAGAAACAGCCACGTTGGAGTGGTCGCCTCTGAGAAACTCATAGAGATCTGTCCATCAGCCAGGTCTTGGTTCATTTAGCACATGCTTTATTGGCATTGTACAGCACTGGAGTGCTGCAGTGCTAATTTTTTAATCAAAATGCCAGAGCAGCCAGCAGAAAATTACCAAGTACAGTACATGTCCCCAGTGCAATGGCACAATTTATGTAGAGCCACAGCTGAGATGTTTTTATTTCATGTTCTTCACAGGAGAAAATCTCCTTGACAAATCCAGGATGTCCAGATAGAAACTCAAAAAA
>VYZX01028647.1:275945-321421 GCA_013401335.1 Brachypteracias leptosomus | reverse complement strand
AAAAAAAAAAAAAAATAGCAGTAGGAAATTGAATAAGCTGAACTCAAAGGTTGGTTCTGCTTTAATACTGACAAAAAAAAGAATAAAAAAAAAAAGGTGCTAGCCTACAGAGAAATGTAAAAAGCTTCAGAGGTGCTTTAATGGCATCAGGATTTGAGGTGAAATTCAGCCGTTGCCAATGTCTGTCTTTAGAACCACCATAAAAAGCTCATTCTCAAGTTTCTTGATGATCAAAACTTCAGAAGGAACATCCAGAGCTATCAATAGAAATAAATAACTCAGAGCTCAGGCCAAAGCACCGCTCCTGCCGTCAGCTTCTCCCTCTGCAGCGGATAAAATACAGCTGCAGAATTCTGCTTTTTCTGGCAGACCAGCAAGTTACAGGTTCCACTGAACTCGTGCTTGGAGCCACGCTCAGATCCTTTAACTTTCCCCCCAGTCCCAGCACTCACATCCCAGCAGCGTTGTTAGAAACTGGCTGCTTGGAGAAGTCATTTGTGACCATGGCTTATTAAAAAATAATATTAATTCTAAGTATATGCCCCTTTTTTTTCTTTTTATTTGGCATTCTGCTCATCCTGTGAACCTGAAAAATGTGTTGATAGTAGGATGTCTACCTCGATGTCTACCTCCCACTAGACCAGGTTGCTCAAGCCTCATCCAGCTTGGCCTTGAATGCCTCCAGGGATGGAGCATCCACAACCCCCCCTGGGCAACCTCAGAGTGAAAAACTTCATCCTAATTTCTAATCTAAATCTCCCCTCTTCCAGTTTGAACCCATTACCCCTTGTCCTATCACCACAAGCCCTCATAAAAAGTCCCTTCCCAGCTTCTTGTAGCCCCCTTTAGATACTGAAAGGTCACAATAAGATTTCCCCGGAGCCTTCTCTTCTCCAGGCTAAATAAATTTAAATATTACTTTGAAATATGAAATTAAATGGGAGAAGTGAGAGCTTGAAAGACCAGGGTAACATTCAAAACACCCTTCCAGGCTGTATTTCTTCAGGGATGGTGTTTGACAGGGTTTCCCACAGCAGGTTTCCTGTGGTTTCAGTGCAGGGCTCTGCTCTGGTGGAGCTGCTGCTGGAATGGCTTTCAGGGCAAGACTGATTTTGAAGTTTTTCCCTGAAAGACACTGCCCAGACTGACTTTTCCTCTGGTTTTGTTCTCCTGTCTGGCTCTCCGACCCGATTCTCTGTGTCATTCGTGTTTCCCTTTAATCGTGGAGAAAATTCAGCTTTTCCCCACCACCTTCCTGGGGAAGAACTTCTTCCTAACGTCCCATCTCCATCTCCCCACCTCTAGTTTTGACCCATTCCCCCCAGTCCTACCACTCCCCCACATCCTAAAAAATCCCTCCCCAGCTTTCCTGTAGCCCCCTTCAGATGCTGGAAGGCCACAAGAAGGTCTCCTTGGAGCCTTCTCTTCTCCAGGCTGAATAACATGATATCAACCAAGTTCAGGCAAGGCCACAACACGGTTTGGTTTTACAGCAATGCAAAGCAATGTGCATATATTTAATATATAGTCTCACAGCTCTTATTTGGTAGCTCTTACAGTTAGACTCATAAAAAATTTGCTGCACAAATGTCTCCCTTTTGCATTCCACTCTGTTGATCTAAGGAACCCATTGATGCTGGGGTTAAAAATTAAAATTCAGGGGCTGTGTAAGGAGCCCTTGGCAATCTGAGGAGAGGAGATGCAGCACTGGTCCAGGGTGAATATTGTCCTGGGTGTCTCACAGCCCTTAATAAGATAAGCTGGAGGAAAAGCTTTTGCTGATGCTTGTAGGATGGAACTGGAGAGTGATGTGTTGTGTCATCTGCTACTCAGCATCTTCCCCCGAACCTGGGAGAGATGACTCCTCATTTGTGGGGGTAACTCCACATTTAGTGACAGTTTCCTGTAGTTTACAGTAATAAAGTTAAAAATGAACCCTTCGGCAGGTGATAATCTAATTTCTTTATTATTTTTAGGAGTAACAATGTGTTTTTCTTTAACGTGCTAGTGAAAGATGGTGGTTGCCTGTTGAGGATACCTCAACTGAGGTGGGAAGCATGGACCTTCCTGTCCTGGGTGGCTTCCTGCAGTAGGACAACCCAGATTCATGACTATATGGAACCAAACCTCCTTTTTCTGCCCTAAAAACCTGACCAAGATCATGGCAGCCCTGACACCTGTAGCTGATATTCAAGCATCACCAGACAGGGTTTATATTCCTGTGGAACCCGGAGGCAAAGTTGTTTCAGAGGTAGTGATAACATCTGGGTGCATTTGGTCATTGCTGATATCAGAGGTTGTTGCCTTCAGTCTTTTCTCTTCAGGGGGCCACAGTTTATTGTGGCAACAAAAGGAGCTCCGTGCCAGGTTCTCCTGCAGCAAACAGCATCAAAGTCTGTACTCCCCATCTTTAATTCATGGAACACTCTGGTAGCCACCAAAGTCATCTCCAGCCCCTAAGACAAGCCCATATTATAATTTATGAGTCATCTCCAGCCCCTAAAACAAGCCCATATCATAATTTATGGGCTTAAGGTATGGAATGGGCAGTGTTCTGACTGCTTTAGAGAGCGTATCTCCATTTACTTTAACACTAATTATTTTTGGTGGGTTATTTTCACCATTAGTATATATTCAATGCAATATAAAGCATAAAAATTACACGTGTCTCTTCTAGGTAGGCTGGTTTGGAGCCTGCTCTCTGCTGTAATGCATCTTCTTGCAGGGCTAATAGACTTGTTTTGCTTTTAATCCGATTTACTCACCAGTCATCTGCTAAAATACGAGGTGTGCGTGAGCCTAAATTTGTTACAGAATTATCATTCTCATCCTTATTTGGTTTGAAGATGTATTTTTATGAACCCCTTCCCTCCAAGCCGGGCAAGATACGTCGGTGGAAAGGCTCCAATATGTTAATTGGGATTTATTGAGTGCTTCAGTGTAACGTGATGAACAGGAGCCGTGGATTGTAATTAATTCATTGACATCCAGGGGCTGGAGCTGAGGGGAAGATGAAAGCAGGTTGCATTCATCTTGCAGTGCTCCGTGGACACCCACCAAGTCAAATAGCTTGCAGAAGAGGGTGGAAATGCATTTTCTTTGCCAGCCAGTTTTCAGAACACGGTGACCAGGCAGAAATACCAACTTAGGGGTGCTGGGGGGGGGCTGCTAATGCCCCAAGTCCTCTGGAGAGCAGCTCGTCCCTCCAGCATCATCCTGGGAAGGAGAAGGATGCTTAGGGCAAAAAAAGAACAAGCTCATCTGCTGCCAGCCAGGTGAGCACCTCTGATGTCTCCTCCTCCCTCTCCCCTTCCACGTTTCCTTAACCCTGCCTTGAATTTGCTGCCAGCAAGTGCATTGATGGGAGGGATTTGGCTCAGGAAAGTTTTTCTCCTTTCTCGAGCTGAGAGTCACCCCCTTACTCCTTTGATGCATTAGTGCAGGTGAACATAACACATAAAACAAATGATATGAACTGCAAATAATGTGGTTTGTATTCCAGTGCCTGGACAGGGCTCCAGCAAATAAATAAACCCATGGCAAAAAGCTGCTTTTCAGATTTCACTTCTCAAGCCCCGTGATGAGGCACTAATACAATGATGTCCAAAGCAAATAGAAGTAATGAGCTGTTGGATTCCTTTTCTCCAAGAGCTCTTTAACAGAGGGCGTTGGGGAATAAGAGTTTTTTTCCCTAAAAATAGGCATCATGTGTCCAAGAACTTGAAA
Source organism: Brachypteracias leptosomus (assembly GCA_013401335.1). Taxonomy (NCBI): domain Eukaryota; kingdom Metazoa; phylum Chordata; class Aves; order Coraciiformes; family Brachypteraciidae; genus Brachypteracias; species Brachypteracias leptosomus. The sequence goes on along the minus strand of VYZX01028647.1, from coordinate 317,695 downwards.
AAATGAAAAGAGTGGCAGGTTAACTTCATTCTTCTGGCCCCTGGGAGAATCCCAGCAACTCCCAGCGGTCACTGATCTCTCTGACTGTTAAACATCAGTCAAGGGAAGACTTGGCAGGTGTAATTTCTTTTAAGGAGAAAGCAAGAAGGAAAGTTGAGGGACTTGATTCCACATGGTGCTGAGCCACCTCCTTCACCCTCCCATGTGGTAACTCTCCAAGCTTCAGATCTTCCATCAGGCTTTGCGAGCGTTCCTCAGCCCGCGGAACAAGAAGTGCTTCAATAAGTGTTAATTGATCCCTTAATTGCCTATAATAAAAGCAAACTTGGAAGAAACCAACAGGGCCGGTGGCAAAGCAATTTCATTACGTGTCTCTTGTCAGTGCACGGGATAATTTACTCTGAGGGTTAGCTACAAGTTGCTCGTAGAAGAGGTTGAAATATCAGATGGAGCCGTCGTGCTACGTGTGGGGATGTTTGGTTTCCTCCAGTTATTATTGCTGCTGTTGTTGTTATTAGTTTCTGTGGATGATGCCCCATAGGAGCTGGCTGGAGAGGCCCAGCTAATTTCAAATTCCATCTTCCAAAGTTGTCAGCTGAGAACCGTTTTAAATTGCTTGAAGGAAGAGATTTGTTCCATTGTGGTGGAGATGAGTGGAGCTGGGCTCTGCAAGTGGCCAAATAGATGTGCCAGGAGTTGTAACAGCTGGATTGAGAGAGTAGAAGTGGGATCTGAGCCTTTCTGCTTCTCTTACCGTTATCTCATGAAGAATTACCTAATAATCAAACTAAGCAGATTGATTTTGCTGTGTTGAAATGTTAGTTAATTAGTCATCTGGGTCGTTTTGCTGTCAGGAGCTGCAGGTTCCGTGCTAACAGGACTTTGAAGTCCATCATTTCTGGCAAATCTCTTGTCTCTTGTGTTAGGTTTGGGTATGAACTGCAGATTCTCCATTATCTGATGGTCTTTGTCTTGCCCAGGGGTGCAGGAAGGTGGCTGCCCATGGCCATGACCTGCCTCTCCACCCCAACAGTGGCTTCCTCTGCTCGGTTAGCTCAGGCTTTTTCATACCTGCCTCTTTCTGCTCTGGTGGGAATCAAGGGAAAGGTTTTTAAATGAAGGCACAAGAGGAACACGAGCAACTCCCATTTTGGCAAATTAAGGGATTTCTAAGCTGCCTCTTTGCATAACTCTTGGAAACTGTGACTGTCAGTGTCCAAGAGATGTTTCAAAGGCTTTTTTTGATGCTTAGGAATTATTCTGGGTCAATAGCAGCCCGGTCTCAGCTGTCAGGGGCTATAGCATCTCTCTTCAATTCACAGACACTGAAAATCTGCAAAATTCAAGGGTAATTTATCTTCTCTCACAGATCTCTTTCTAAGCACAGTAAGAGAGAAAGCATTTCTTGACCATTTAAACTCCTCTTAACCCTATCCATTGCAAGACTTGCCATGTCCTCCTCCTCCTCTGGTCATGGTCAGTCCCAAATATCCCTGTCTTCTCCAGAGCAGAAAGAAATGGGTTGGTTCTACATGAAAAAGGTTGTGAGGTTGTGCTAAAAACTTCTTAGACGTGTCCACACCAGCATTAGTTCCTTATCTTAGAGCAGGTGGAGATGTGGTGTGACTCCATCAGAGTGAATGAGGTGCTCCAAGCTCCCTAAGAAGGGATGCCAAGGGGAAGGGTTTGGGGGCTGTGTTGGTCTTCCTGAGGCTGTCAGCTTCCAGAAAAGTGCTTGTTGCATGGAGTTTTAAAATAATATTCAGCTTTTGGCCTTTTCCACCCTCCAGAGATGCACGTTTCTCTTTGAAGACCCTTTTCCTGCAGCCAGCACCGGGTGGGTGACTGGGGGGGACCTCTCTCATTAGAGCTGAAGATCCTGATGGCTTCATGCTGAGGATCTCTTCGTCCTTAGGACCTTGGTGCTGGTGTGGCCCTACCCAACACCAATCCCATTACAACAATTGCTGCCAAGGGTTTTCCTGCAGAACATCACATTTTTCCTCCCCTCTTAGCACAAAAACCCAACAGCTTTTGAGTTCAAATGGAAACTTCTGAGGCAAACTTTGTCTTTGCTTCATTTCCAATGTGCCTCAGGGTGACTTTTCCCCAGAATGTGACCTTCCCTTCTCCTCTTGCTTGTCACCAGCCCGACGTGCTCCTGGTGTGAGCAGGGGGTCCAGGGGAATCGCTGCCACCAGCCACTATTTATCTCTCTCTGAAGTGTGAGTCTGAGGCAGCCACCTCGTGTATCACACACCAGGACTGGAGTCACTTTAAAGCTGAGCTGTGATTTACAAAGCAGGTAAAGGATCATGCTCTGGGTTTTTAAAAGCAATATGTTTGCTGGAGGTGGTTTTTCTCACCCCCCACTTTGCCAGGAGGAGAAAGAAACCATAGGGCAGAGATGCCAGATTTTCCTAGGATTTAAATGCCAGCATTTAATTGCAATATATAAATGTAGCCTAATTGTGGTGATAAAAATTAGAGGACCCTGGACCATGAAAGAAGATAATATCTTCTTTTCCAGGAGAGGATATTAGTTATATAATTTCTTTTCCAAGATAAGATATTAGTTATATTTTACGTATCTTCTTTTCCAAGAGATGTTAGTTATATATAATATCTTCTTTTCCAAAAGATATTAGTTATATTATATATAATATCTTCTTTTCCAAAAGATATTAGTTATATTATGTATATCTTCTTTTCCAAAAGATATTAGTTATATTATGTATAATATCTTCTTTTCCAAAAGATATTAGTTATATTATGTATAATATCTTCTTTTCCAAAAGATACTAGTTATATTATGTATAATATCTTCTTTTCCAAGAGATGCTAGTTATATTATATATAATATCCTCTTTTCCAAGAGAAGATACTAGTTATATTATATATATCTTCTTTTCTGAGAGAAGATATTGTTTTATTTTTATAGCACAGGATAAGCCATTGACCATATGTTGGGCATGGAGCAGCTTGGGCAGGGACTGATGTTTTATTGTCATCTTCTTGAGTGTGGAGGAAGATAAGGAGAATTTGGTGCTGAATGGTGAACACCAAGAGTTAGGGCTCATGTCTCTGATTAAGAAAGTTGAGAGGGACATGGGGGCTGGTGCCTCCAGATGTCACCTGTAGGAATGCGCTGAGGAAGCCACATAGGACAGGGATGGGAGCAGGCAGAGGATGGACCTGTGGAGGGGGGCAAAGAAGCACATCCAGGGTTCCACAGCTGCCCAGCACCACGTTGGACCAGAGCTGTACCACAGCAGGGGGTGAGATCTTCCCTGGGCACCTCTGGCAGTTGACTGCAGCCACTGAAGAGTTAAGTGGTTCCTTCCCAACTGTGGTGATGTCTGGGAATGGCTGCATGAGCCTCTTCTGCAGCTAAACCTACTCCAGCAGTGGCAGGAGGAGATGAAGAAAGGATTCTTGAATAAAACCCTGTGAGGCTGAGTTGAGTTACTCTGCCCTGCAGAATCTGGGGCTGTCCAGGCTGGCTATCTCCCAGAAAAAGAACATTTCTTGTAGAAGGCAGTGAGGGAGGCAGTGCAGAGCTGTCTGTGCTCCAGGGCTGTGTCCTTAAATCAGTGAACCTCAATTTATACAAGTGAACCACCCATCACTTCTCTTGTAGGGATTTCTTTTTAAAAAGCAGCAGTTCCTTCACATCACTGGCCTTGGCAGGGTCTTTTTTCCACCGTGTTACCTGGCTAGAAACTGCAGGTAACATATGAAAAGAGGTTTTTTCTGAGCAAGCTGCTGCAGGAGGAGAGGGGGGAGCCCTTGTCTCTTTGCTGGACTATCTGGAAAGGTTCAGTCTGGGATCTGATGGGAATATTTCAATATTGATTGGATTTGTGTCTTTGGCAGGGATCTGTTTCCTCCTTCTCCCCTTCCCACCTACCCCCCAAAATCTCTTTAATAGTTTCAGTCACTTTTAATGAGGCACAAATGTTTTAAAGTTTTAAGTCGAAGGGTAATGGCTTTAAACTCAAAGAGGGGATATTTAGATTGGAAATTAGAAGGAAATTCTTCACTCTGAGGGTGGTGAGACCCTGGCACAGGTTGCCCAGGGGGTTTGTGAATGATCCATCCCTGGAGATGTTCCAAGGCCAGGTTGGATGGGGCTTGGAGCAACCTGGTCTGGTGGGAGGTGTCCCTGCCATGGCAGGGGGTTGGAGCTACATGGTCTTTGAGGTCCCTTCCAACCCATTCTATGAAATATCCCGAACAGTATTAAAAATACTGCAAAGAAAACAAAAATTATCTTTTTGTCCCAACTAATGGGAGCACTGGAGAATGAGCTCATTACCTGGAGACACACGGGGGAACACACCAAGGAGAAGGTCCCATGGGCAGAGAGTATCCTTGGGAGCCCACGTCAGCTTAGATACCAAAGTCAGCCCACCTTGGGCAGGTCCTAGATACAACAAAGCTGCTTCAGCTCCAGCACTGATGGAGATCATAGAATGTTTGAGGCTGGAAGGGACCTCCAGAGCTCATCTTGTCCAACCTCCCTACACCAGCAGGGACATCTCTACCTAGGGCAGGCTGCGCAGAGCCCCATCAAGCCTGACCTTGAAGGACTCCCGGGGTGGGGCCTCCACCCCCTCTCTGGGCAGATGCTTCTTTGTAGGCACAAGCAGATATTTGGCTGTTTGTGGTTAAGTCACCTTCTTACTGCATTAATCTGTAATAGTAGCAGCAGAGTGGCTGAGCTGTGAACCATGTAGGGTGTGCTGGGTAATCATGAGAGATCTACTGTTCTTATTCCATGAAGGATTTTCAAAACTAATGCTTGGAGCTCAGTTTAAACACATCTCACCCCAGACCATTCATCTCTTTGCTCATCATTGAGCACTCAGCTCCAAAGAGGTTAAATCAACATGTAACACGTTGGATTGATCCACCATTAAACCATCAATAGGAGGCTTAAATAAAAGATTTTTACAGCACCCTAAACAGCCAAAACTCCACCACATTTTTTTTGCTCTCCTGACTTCCAGACGTTGTAATATAAGATAATTAATCCTGATGCAGCTCACGTGGGGGTTTGCAGCTCTCGTTGGCGTTGCTCTGTTGCTCCAAGCCTGGTTGCTTAACAAATTGACTGCTTAGGATTGTTCAGAGCACTCATTTCTCTAGTAGACTATTCTCTTCTTGGAGGGCTGCAAAGCTTTCAGTAGGCTGCTTTTTATTGCATCTTTGGGCAAGCAGAACTATGGGAAGAGGGGACGTAGAGTTTATCTTTACTCCATTTGCATAAAAATACAATTCAGACTGGTTTTTTTTGTCCATATTTTTTTTCTCTCCTCAAAGGCAGCAGCAGAAAAATCAAACCAATCAAGAATTATCTTAAATTGGTGCATGTGATGACTTGGCAAGAACTTTGACACCATAGGATACTGAGGGCAAGAAATGCCCCTGATGTATTTGTGTGGAGCACAGAATACTTGAACTTGGGGAAAAAACTGTTGACTTTGGGTATTGTTGTGTTAAGATAAACTATATGTTGTAGTCAGGTGTTATCCTGTGTTCTTGGAAAGCATCAGTAATTTTTGAGCAATCTGAATTTGCTCACTGCTTGTGCTGTGTAATACAACAAAAAAAAAGAAAGAAAAAAGACTGAAAGGTGGAAATCTGGTTTCCTGAACCTTTCAGATAGATTTAGTCTGCCAGAACTAGCTGAAATGTTTATAATGTAGTTTTTATTTTGTTTATTTTTTTTTAGGTAGATTTAGTCTGGCTGCCAGAACTAGTTGAAATGTTTATAATATGGTTCTTATTTTATTTTTTTTATTAATAAGAATGTGGGATATTCTGGCAGCTTGAAGTCAAGCTCATTTTCCCCCCAAACCCAGGCATTTTGGGTGATTTCAGGTGAAACACCTCTCTGCTTTTCCATTTTCAGGTATCCATTTTATTCCTATTTATTTTTTCCAAAGGTTGGGTCTCTGCACGTGTTGTGGTGAGGAATGTGCACTTGAGGATTTGATCCACTTGTAAAAATCTCTGTGACAAAAAAAACCCCAACTTGTTCCAGGTGTCAGGTCTGATGTCAGGTTCTGCAAGTTCTTTTACAAGTGTTGGTAAGAAGAAAAACCCAACAAAAGCAACATCAACCCCCTCTCCAAGCAGAACCCTGAAATTAAAATGACAGCACAGGAGGATAAAGGTGTGAGAAAAGGGGATTTCAGCTCTCTTGTCATCTTAGAAACTTCATTATCCAGTTATGGGCTTTGATATTGGTATTGATTTCACGTGGAAGATACTCAGATACCACCGTGGAGCACGTCAGATAAAGCCCTAAGACACATCACTGCAAAAATATAATAAGGTGCTGGTTACAGCTTCCATTTGTAGGGGAAACTTGCACTGGAATAAGATTTCTCCTTCAATGAATTATTACTCAGGGAATTTCTGATTAATATAAATCCCCTCTTATGTCACCCTCCAATTAAATGGGACAGGATATTATTTTAGGAGAGATTGTAATTAACTAAGCTGGAATTGGGCCAAGTAGCCATAATTTATACCTGGGCTGCAGAGAGATATGTGAGAATTCCAATATTTACAGTTGATTGAGAACTCCCTGAATTTCCATTCATCCACAAGCTTTTCATTCACAGCTAATAGAATAAAACTGAATTAGGATTTCTTTGTGACTCCCACCTTTAGCTTTACCTCCTTTCAATATTCCCGTGAGACATCATCTTATATATTTGTTTAAAGGAGGGGGTGTGGGTAAATTTTTTGGGGGGGTGGTAAAAATAAGAAGGTAAAGGCAATATTTTGTGTGTGTGAGGTCAACCTGTGCCCCTGTGTCTACACCAGAGCCCAGCTGAGGGTGAAGCCAGAAAGATCCAAAGAAAAAAATCTCGAATCAATACTTTTTGAATTAGGTTTGTATTTGATGGGATTAAAAATGCTGCCTGAGTGGCCCAGAGGAAAAACGTAGGCTGGAGGCAAAGTAGAAATGATTATTGTACCTAATAACTTCCAGGTGTCCAGCAATATAGTGAGGGAAAGGGTGAAGTGCCCGTTTCCCAGCATTATAGACGAGGGGTTTCCAAGTGTTTTGTTGTTGCTGCTGTTTGCTTGGTTGATTGTGTGGTTCATCAATTGCTGCCAAAGCAGCTTTTGCTGGAGGACTCTTGAAATAACTGCCTTTTTTTCTTGGAGATGAATACCTTTATAAACAGGATTTTTAGTAGCTCTGAGATGGGAGGAACATAGTGTGGGTTTCACACGTGCTCTTAAATCTTTCCAGTTGCAGCCTGAGCACTTGAGACAAACCCAGTCTGTTGGGAAGGGGGATAAATGAGCTCAGGAGGTGGTTGGACCATGGGCTCCTCTTACAGCATGGCCAGTTGTGGATCTTTATGGGATTTAATGGATTTGTCACAGATTTAGCATTAATAGCAGCATAATCTGGTTCAACGCTGCCCATCATCGTGGTGTTTTATGGGTTGGCAGCAGCAGAGCTGGCAGGATTTTCCTGATTATATAAAATTAGCCCTTTGTGTAGGTCTGGGATGGGATTCCCTCTGTGGGAATGGCTTTATTTTCATTTTAAGATAATATTAATGTCCGTGTCATATGCTTGTAGTCAATGCCATAGATCTGTTGGACACAGATCAGGGAGAGGTTGGACAAAGGTTGGACTTGATGATCATAGAATGTTTGAGGCTGGAAGGGACCTCTAGAGGTCATCTGGTCCAACCTCCCTACACAAGCAGGGACCTCTCTACTGCTCAGAGCCCCATCAAGCCTGACCTTGAATGTCTCCAGGGATGGGGCCTCCACCACCTCTCTGGGCAGCCCATTCCTGGAGGTCTTTTCCAACCTAAATGCTTCTATGATTACTGTTATAAAATGCCTCTGGTGCTGACCTCACAGAAGAAAATTAACCAAGATAATACTCAAAGATTAACAAAAAAACCCCAAACACCAATGGTTAAACCTGTCAGCATATATTTACTTAGATCCCAGTGCCTAAAAAACCCCTATTGGTTCTTTCTGTGCCTTTAATCAAACCAAATTCTCTCTCTCACCTGGCAGCTGTCAGCAATGGGGAACTTCACCCTTCAGATTATCCTTTATTGAATCTTCCAGAGATGGAATTGTTCATTATGTGTGTCAGTTGTGGTTTACCACAACACTCCTGTCCCTCCAGGAAAGAGCTGATTGCTGTAAACATGCAACTGATGTGGTTGAAAATTTTAGACACAGTCCTAGAGTGTGTGTATTTTAACATTATAGAATTTATTGGGTTGGAAGGGACCTCCAAAAGTCATGGAGTCCAATAAGCTGTAAGACTATTATCTATTTATTAATATGAGTGTGTGGCATTGGCTGCCCACCACCCAGAAAACAGATTTAATTTAAAAGATGTAGGTATATTTTTAATTAAAAGAACCCATTCTTTTAGGGATGTGGCTTGTGTTAACCTTTGCCTTTTTCTCATCCCATGTCCATGTATATTCATCATCATACATCATATTCATTCATCATACAGTTCATGTCTCCTCACTTCTATGTGCATCCCAAAGAACCCAACTTCTGCTCCATCTGTAAGGCCAGTGCTCTTTTCAGAAGGGAGAGATTTAATTTTTAAATGACTTAATAGCCAAGGAAAAACTTCTAAAACCTCTTGTTCTAAGGAAGGTAGAAGAAAACCAACCTAGCTCAGTGTGTTGAAGAGAAGTGGTGGTGTCACCATCCCTGGGGGTGTTCAAAAACCAAACAGATGTGGTGCTTTGGGACGTGGTCTAGAGGTCAGGGAGATGTTGGGATGAAGGTTGGACTTGATGGTCCTAGAGGTCTTTTCCAACCTCAGTGATTCTGTGAATTCTCTGATTCTATTTCTCTTATGCAGAGCTGGGGGTTCCTCCAGCTCCACGTCCAGGTGCTGTCACTGGACACTTTGATGGTCCAGCCTCTAGACCATCAAAAAAACCCCCTCTTAGGTGTGAATATTTTAACACAAATGACCTGGTTTGTAGTGGGATTGTCAGTTCATTCCATGGCTGATATTATTTCAGAGCTTGGTGATCAACTACTCTGCAGTACACACACCACGAGTCTCATTGTAATGCCTTGATTCATTGGAGGATCCTATTTAGTGAGCAGCATGTGGGGTTCTTTGGCAAATATTTTACAGGAAAGAATATCACTATGAAGCTCCAGGAGAGGAATCTTAGAAGGCTTCATATATCAGCCCTGAAAGGCAGATAGAGATTCAAATCCTGGCTCGTTCCACATGACAGCAGCTTTTTTTACTCTGTAATGATTGTGGAAGATAAATGCTGTGGCAGGAGCTGGTGTAGGGTGAGAAATCTTGTAAGGATAAGGAAAGATGGTGAGTAGAAGTCTCAGCAGGAAGATATTCTTTACAAATTGCTGGGGGATTTACAAGGATGAGGGGAAGGAGCAGAGCTGGATGCCCTGGGAATCAATTAGAGGACTCAACGGTACCTGTGCACGTGGTGCTGGGACCTGCTGAGGTCATGGGATGTTCACAGAAGGCTTCTCTGTTGGAAAATGAGGATATTTAGAGAGTGTTTTTGGAGAAATTCAGCCTGTGGCTTTCAGGAGGAGGCTGAACGTGGGATTGAGGTTTTTGGGAAAGTTTTCTGATGTCTTAGAATGGATATTGTGCAGAGATCCCCTGGTTTGGAGAGAAGCTTCATGGATTTTGTGTGTGGTGCTGTAAGCAGCAAATAGCTGGTGAACAGTCGTAGAGAAATTTAATCAGGATCTATTATGGTCTATCAGGGTCTTTGGGTAAATGCCACTGTTGGGTTTTGGGTAAATGCCACTGTTGGGTTTTTGGGTGTGTTATACCTGAAGTAAAACTTAGGACTCTCTATAGCCAACTGCAGCAAATAATTATCTAAGCCTCCTGTATGTGTGTGTGCATGTGTATATATCTATATTTGTGAGGGGTTTTTAAAATTCATAATCCTAATATAAGAATCTCCCACGTTTTTCCAAGACATTGTTTAAACCTTTTACAAAAATGGGGCTATATTTATTTTGCAAGCATCCATATAATATGCACGGGTTAAAAACACTTGATGGTGTAGAAGCAAGAGCTGTGCACGCCAAAGAGCTGCCCCAAAACCCTCTCCAGGAGGCTGGGTGACATTGTCATTTCATAAAATAAATGCTGCAATACCTGTAGCAAAAAGAGGTGGTTAATTTGATGAGAATTCTTGGCCAGGTATGGATTGCAAGATATTTTCTCCTCCTCATCCAAGCCCTGATGGTGAGAACCTGCTGCTTTCTCCCTGCTCACTCATTCCAGGCCAGTACAGCTGCTGCAGGACCCTGTGGATTTTCCTTATCTCAGGTGAAACGTTGCTATTTGGGGGTAAATATTAGGTTCTTGCTAATGGGCTTAAAAATTCATTGCAGGTTTTCCAATTAGCTGTTTCATTTCTTTCCTGAATGCGAAATGCTGCTGCAGAGAGAGGAGCTGTGAGCTGGGGGGTTTCACTCCTGTATTTTGCATTTAAAAACATCAAATAAATGAAAAAAAAAATTGGTTTAGCTCCTTTTTAGGGTCTTAACATCCAGATGTTCTGCTGTGTTGCACCTAGAGAGAGGTCCAAAGGTGTGAATGTGCAAATCCCCTTCACTGATTGAGTTTGACATCAACTGTAGGTGCCCAGAGATGGGCAGAGGTTGGTGCCACCCCTCAATAAAGAGCTTTGTTGTCTTTGAACGTGAAATCCAAGTGTTCAGGGGGTTTATTCTGCAGATAAAAAGAGGAATTAGGGTTCTTTGTTCAGGGATCAGGAAGAAAAAAAAATGTGCTTGTCAGAAAAATGTGCTCACATCTTTATTTTTCATTTGTGCATGGGAAAGGATCAATGAGAACAAATGCTTGGTGCAAACATTAGAGATGATTAATTATCTTGGATATTTCTTTCTGGAAGCATAGGAAGCAAACGAGTAAGACCCAGCAGATAAATATTCCATGTTTCAGGAGAAATCTGAGCACCCTCCTGCAACCCACGGCTCTTCCCCAAGCTAAGAACCACAGAAAAAAAAATATAATTTAAGTTCCTTCATCTGCAGCTGAGAGGTTTACTTCTTAAAACCCGACAAACTGATTTACAAGGTTTCTTCTCTAAAGTCCCTTAAAGTAAATTACCTGTCAGGAGGGTCGTGGGTCCCTGTCTGCATGTTTGAATAAAATGTGTAGCAGATTTATACCATTAATAATGGGGCTGTCTGGGAAAGCTCTCAATTTGCAATAGGGAGAGTGGAGAGATGGCAGGTGGGTTATTTAGCACCCTGCCCGTCTGTCTTCTGAAAGTTCTGAGGAGAACTTGGCTGCTGATTGTCTAAGAGGGTTGATCTTTACTGGAAAGCCTAAAAATCCCATTAACTCACTGGAGAGGCAGCAACTGGCAGAAGTTTGGGTGGATGAGGAGAGAGCTTGGAGGAGTTGAGTGGTCTCATAAAGTGCCTCATCAGTAGATTGTCTTTTTTCTCCATGACCAGGAAGAACGTGCCATGAAAGCTCCATTTTTGGTGCCTATTTTTCTGAACTGAGTAATTTTATCAGGAAAGTGTAAGAGGAGAAATGTTTTGATGAAGCTGATGAGGGGTCTGGAAAATGTGTCTTATGAGGAGCACCTGAGGGAACTGGGATTGTTCAGCTTGGAGAAGAGGCTGAGAGGAGACCTCCTTGCTCTCTACAACTACCTACAAGGAGGTCGTGGTGAGGCTGGGGTTGGGCTCTTCTCCCAAGGAACTAATGATAGGACAAGAGGTGATGGCCTCAAGTTGTGTCAGGGGAGGTTTACATTGAACATCAGGAAGATGTTCTTTACTGCAAGAGTGGTTAGATATTGGCCCAGGCTGCCCAGGGAGGTGCTCGAGTCCCCATCCCTGGAGGGGTTCAACAAATGAGTAGATGTGGTGCTTTGGGACATGGTCTAGAGAGTTCATCTGCCAGTGGTAATCTATACAGAAACTTCTCTATACAGAAAAGTCCTCATGCAATAAAATCCACCAAACATAGGGAGAAAGTAGGAGCAGTCCCATCTTCATCCCTGATGGATTTGATATGAATCCAGAGTATCCTCTTCATCCCAACCATGAAATTCCTTCCATCCTTCCTGGCATCTCCTCCTCTTTGTACACCCTGCTTTCTGATGGGGACCTCCCTGGCCTCAGGTGTCCTCCCACAGGACTTTCCAGCCCTACCTCCCCCAAACCAGGTGTGTCCATAGCTGCCCATGTCCTGGTCCTGAGGAGCTGATGATGCCCAGCAGCTGAGACAAGGATGCCCATTTTCATTTTCTTCCCTGATTCTTCAGCTGACAAAAAAGCTCCTGATCAACCTCCTGATTCAAGCCATGTGGAGAAAATTTCTTACTGCTCCTGCAGAAACAGAGATGATGAAATTGCTGGTTTAGGAGGCTCTCCTTTAATGAAATGCACTGTCAGAGTAGCAGTGCATCCCTGCAGAAATTCATATACTCGTGTGTACCTCTCTGAAATTAGACTGGAGCACTTGAAATAAACCCCTGCACTTGATGAGCAGCTCCAGCTGGGGCCAACTGTAATGATGCTTCTCCCTGAGTGTCACCATAGAACAGAAGGAGCTGCTCTTCCATGCATAGCCAGGCTGTTGTTTGAGGTCAGTGTGTGCTGCAGAGCCCCCGTGACACGGCCCTTGCTGTCTTCCTCGTCTGAGAGGAGTTTACATTTTGTTCTCCTTTAGCTGTAAACAACCCACCTGGCTCCCTGGCAAGTGGGAGATGGATGGAGGCACTGGTGGGGAATTGGATGTGGGTCTGAAACAGGCAGAGCCACTCACATCTACAGTGGTGTTTTTTTTTTTAAATTAAACCAAAAGCATCATTTTTTATTGATGAGTCGTAGAATCGTTACGGTTGGAAAGGATCATCAAGTCCAACCTTCATCCCAACATCTCCCTGACCACTAGACCATAGCCTCAAGTGCTACAGCTACTTGTTTGCTAAACCCCTCCAGGGATGGTGACTTCACCACCTCCCTGGGCAACCAAGCTGGTGAGGGGTCTGGAGAACGTGTTTATGAGGAGTGGCTGAAGAACCTGGAATTGTTTAGAGAAGAGAAGGCTGAGGGGAGACCTCATTGCTTTCTACAGCTACCTGAACGGAGGTAGAGAGATGCTTGTTGGTCTCTTCTCCAAAGCAATTAGCAATAGGACAAGAGGTGATGGCCTCAAGTTGCACCAGGGGAGGTTTAGGTTGGACATTAGGAAGAAGTTCTTGACTGAGAGAGTGGTCAGGGACTGGCCCAGGCTGCCCAGGGAGGTGCTGGAGTCACCATCCCTGGAGGGGTTAAAAAATCATGTAGACATGGCACTTCAGGACATGGGCTGGTGGTCATGGTGGTGTTGGGTTGACAGTTGGACTTGATGATCTTAGAGGTCTTTTCTAACCTTCATGCTTTGTTACCTTGCAGTAATGTAAGGTGAAGTGATAACTGTAGAATGTGGAGCTTGGTTGATGCTTAGATTAATCTCTCATCATTTAAAATCAGACTATTCTAGTCTATCAGAGCCACATGTGGAGCTGCTAATTTAATTTCATTACCTTATTCTTTGTCCATTCCGAGGAGTGTGACACTAATCATGGAACTACAGAGAGAGAGGAAATGAGCAGTGGGATTTGATGAGGTTTTTCTATTGCTCCTTCATTAGATGTTTTCAGGGCTCTGCTGGGTGGAAGGTCTGGGCAGGGGAAATGAGCTCCTTGGGGTCTCAGGAATCAAAGTTGCATTTAACATCTGTAGGGTTTCAGGAGATGCTGAGCAAACCTTCCTGGCTGTTCCCAGACATCTAATATGTGCAGTGTGTTGTAAAGAGGTCAATTGGTCCCTTAATAAGGTGTGATTGGATGAGTTTGATAGAAAAGTGGATTATTTAGGCCTTTGAGTGTCTGACCTGGGAGCATCAAGCAGTAAATGTGTGGTATTCCTGCAAGAAGGACCTTGCCCAAACTTAGGGGCAAGCCTTAATTTTAATAATTTTGCCTAGTTAACAAAATATTACTGATCCCTGCCATATAAATTTGGTGCTGTAGAAATAAACCCATTCTTTATCCCATTTTCCACATGCTGGAGAGGATTTTGAGGTGTTTTCCCTACTTGTGCTGAACCTGGGTGGTAGTTTCCTGCTGTTGCTTTGGAGTTTCACTCCATTTTTCCCTGGTTTGCACTTTTCCAGCCTTTTCTGGGCCCTGCAAGCCCATATCTGGCTTTTTTTGTCTCCTAGAACCTAGAGAGGGTTTTTCCTTCTTTGCTGTGGGTTGAGGAAACCTCCACATCCTTCCCATGGGATGTAAAGCACCGATGCAGCATCACTGTTACTCTCAAATACTATGAGACTTTGGATCCCTTTTTATTATGAAATAATTTTATTCAAAGCTGTGCAATTAGAGAGAAAAAAAAATAAAAGCCCCAAATATGTAATTTACCTACCAAGTAATGTGTAATATTCACTCCTGGATTAGGGGTTTCTCTGTGCTAAATGAAAATAAAGCTGTAATATCCAGCAGGGCATTAGTGCTGAATTGCTGCTTTCCATAGATTGCTGGAATTTAACACTACTCAACAAGCAGAACCAGAAAGTTAGAGGCAGGCTCTGCTTCAGCAGCTAATTAAATCTCAGAGCCTTCAAGTAACCTTGTCGGGGTGTTTTACCAGGAAAATCTTTCATATCTTCCTTCAGCGTCTTGAATTTGTTGCAAAGGGCAGTGAAAACCACAGTGTAATATTTGTAATATGAAATTTATCATTTATCACTGTCGTTGGGATTATCTGCCTCTAATTAGGGGAGGGCAGAGGGTTCTCTCCTTGGTTGACCCACCCCAGCAGAAAGAACTTTCTGCTCCATCCCTGAGCCTCTCTCCTGGCACCTGCAAGATGCCAGTGAGCAGAAATTAATTAAAATGTTGATTATTTATCAAATTTCTGATGCAAATTACCATGAGGTGTGCTTGATCAGTTCAATAAGTGTGGGCAACTCGTTGCTCGAGCTGTGCCAACATCCCCATCCTCCAAAGCCAACATGAGATGTGGTCCCTCCATGGGCTGGGCTCTGCTGAGGTGGAGGTTGCATGAGGTGGTTGTCCTGAGAACAGGAGAAAACCTGCATTGCTGATGTATAAATGGGAATTTGGGGTGATTCCAGCTTGTTGTGGGACAAAAGACAGTGCTCGACCTCAATGGAGGTCCAGCCAACCTGGAGTCACAGGGTGTTGATGCCACTGACTTGCTAAGTAGAGTTAGAAACAGCACATTGCTCCTTCCTACCTGTAATTTATGTAGTTATTTGGGCACAGGAGCTGTTTCTGATTATTTTTCATTGCAGTGAGTGGGGATGCCAATAAGGGCAGGGCCCTCGCTGGGAGCTCATCCCAGGAGCATCTCCTGGTGTCCTGCATTGCAGACCTGCCCTCTGTGGAACAGGAGGAAAAAAGGGTGTTGGAGCCTGGCCCAGGCTGCCCAGAGAGGTTGTGGAGTCTCCTTCTCTGGAGAGATTCCAAACCCACCTGGACACCTCTCCTACAAGGATAGACTGAGAGAGTTGGGGTTGTTCAGGCTGGAGAAGAGAAGGCTCCGAGGGGACCTTCTGGTGGCCTTCCAGGATCTGAAGGGGGCTACAAGAAAGCTGGGGAGGGACTTTTTAGGATGTGGGGTAGTGGTGGGACTGGGGGGAATGGGTCAAAAGTAGAGGTGGGGAGATTGAGATGAGATGTTAGAAGTTGTTGCCCAGGAGGGTGGGGAGACACTGGCCCAGGTTGGGCAGAGAGGTGCTGGAAGCCCCATCCCTGGACATTTGGAAGGCCAGGCTGGCTGGGGCTGTGAGCAACTGATGTAGTGGGAGGTGTCCCTGCCCATGGCAGGGGGATTGGAGCTAGATGATCTTTAAGGTCCCTTCCAACCCTGACAATTCTATGACATGATTCTGGGTGAGCTGCTGGAGGAGGGGGGTTGGACGAGGTGATCTCCAGAGGTCCCTGCTGGACGAGGTGATCTCCAGAGGTCCCTTCCAACCCCACCACGCTGGGATTCTCTGATTCCACGGCTGGATTCCTGCAGATTGAGGCTGGCCACGGTGTTGTCTGGCTCTCCACCAGCTCCTTTGGTGTCGTTGGTAGCGGTGATGACCCCGTGTAGAGGGAGACATGAAGCTTTGTCTCCAGCAGAAAGCAGCAGTGCAGCAGGAGGGGCTGGCCTCGGGTCAGAGCAGGAGTTTGAACAGCTGTTTAAAATAGATGTTATTCCAGAGACTGGGGCAGGAAAAAGCTTTTGGCTCCCATCCAGCAAGGCATTAAAATGCCTGCCTTAAATCCTCCTGTAGTCAGCACGGAGCTGAGCATTTACCTGGGATCAAAACCCAAGCTCCTGCCGTGAGATGTCTGGGTCCAGGGGGAGCAGAGCAGGCTTGAGTGATGCTCAGGTGGGGGCTAGTGTGGGTTTTGAATATTTCCAGAGATTTAAGGGCTTGATTTAAGGATTTGATTTGTTCAGTCTGCATAACCACAAGCAAAAAAAAAAAAAATACCCCAGATGGTGCTTTAGCCAATTGAATGTGTGTTGAATCCCACCATTGGTGAGGTGGGGTGTGAGCCAGGCTTGGACTTCAGTTTGATACCACTCACTGCTGTAGGAGAGGCAGGAGATTGCTCTGATGGGTGTGGGATGAGGAAGACATGGGACCCCCTCTCACCCTGAGCTGCTCCTTGGTGTTGTCCAGATATGTGATGAGGACAGAGAGCCTCACACACACTGCTGAGGGCTTCAGACCTTGCAAAAACCACTTTAACCTCTTCTTTGAGACCCACTTCTTGCTCAAAGGGACCTTCAAGAGCCAAGGAACACTTTGCCAGTTGGGGTTAAACCACAACAGGGTTGGACTAGATGACCTTTGGAGATCCCTTCCAACCCAAACCATTCTATGAGACAAGCAGTGAAACAACCACCACGTGTGGATCCACCACTGCAACGTGGACTGAATAAAAGAGAAACCCAAGAACCCCAGACTGGTTTGAGTGGGAGGCACCTTTCAAGCTCATCTGCTCCAACCCCCCTGCAGTGAACAGGGACATCTGCAGCTAGAGCAGGTTGCTCAGAGCAGGGCTCCTGGAGAAGGTTGTTGGTGGGATGATGCCATCTGGGGTGGAAGGTTTTCTGTTCTATTTTGACACCTGAAATCACCCCAGTATCGATGGGTTGGACTCAGCACTTTAGTGTTTTGCCAGGGTAGGGATTTCATCCAGGGCTGGCCTGAGCTGTAGCAGCAAAGCTCATTTTATGCCCCTATAAATGGCATGAGGACGAGGCAGATTTAACTGGAGGAGCTTATCACTGCTGGACCACTATCAGCAGCCACCTCTCTGCAATTCTTCGTCCCTCAGCCCTCTCTATACCCAGAAGACTTTTGAAAAGTCTTGGAATAACTTGCTGAGGGCCTTTTCTCCAGCACTGCTTTTAAGCAGTTAATATTTAAATACCTTTTAATCATCCTAATATCCTTCTAGTCACCCACACATGCTGTCCCCTGGGGTCCTTATGGATGCCCAGCAGCAAACCACCCTCATACTGGTCCCAATAGGCAGTAGTGGTCTCCCAGTAACAGGCAAAACCTTTAAATCTACCCCTGGGAAGAGGGGGGAGAAAATGCAAAGCAAGATCCACCCAGGGATGAAATATAATTTGTATTTTTCTGGAGCAGCACAGTGAGTTCCATGGCTCTATGAAAATGCCAACGAGGCTCTAGCATTCCGTTAATAACGAGCAGGCAATAAATTATCTGCAGATGACATTTTTTAATTGAATTGCAATCTAATATCCCCGTAATACATTACAATAATAAGAATATTAGGATGATTAAAATATATTTAAAGCCCGAGCCGACTGAAATGCTGAAATCTGGGCTTGGGGGGAAGGCACGTGATGTGTGTATGTCTTGTTGAGGCTCAGAAATGGGCAGGTAATTTGGTGGTGTTTGTCTCTGGGGGGTCATAAAGTTCCTCTCTGAAGCCTGTTTGTTGTCACTTTGAAATGTTTCTTCCCATCAACAGCAGTTCTGGGGGGTACCTTAAGTGCAAGCGTAAGCTGTAAGATATTTTGCATGTGTCTAGCAGAATATATAGGTAGAAAAACCTTAGTTCCTTCCCTCTTGCCTCCTGGGCTCTTGGCATCAGAGCCCAAATCCTCTGGAGCAAGTGAGAAGGTTTCTGTTGGTGCTGAGGAATTAGTTTATATGTTTATACATTCAGGATTGGGGGTTCTCCCTGAGTGACTTATTTAATCCTATAAAGACAGCACGAGATGGATAATTGGGGAGCAGGTTGACTCCAGTGTGATGTAAATGACTCTGGTTTGCCCTGGAGATTTGAGGATTCACTTCAACAGACCCATCCTGCTCTTCCATCTAGCTCATACAATCCCATCACCCATCACATTAATTACTGGTGGATAAAGCATTTAGCTGTGGAAGCTGCAGGTAGGAAAAATATCACCCTGGCCCATAGAAGCTTCTTTGTGGTGGTCACCTTGTCAGCTTGCTCCTGGATAGCAGGAATGCAACAGCCTGAGGACATCAAAAACATATTTTATATATAATTATATATAATATAGAATCATTTAGGTTGGAAAAGTCCTCCAGGATGATCAAGTCCATCCTTTGTCCAACTTATAGAAGTCCTGAAGTGCTGCTGGGCTTCAATAGGAATAAAGGACACAACTTAGGACATCCCTTAGGACAAGCTGCAATATCTCAAGGACAATACACATAGTGTGGTGGATCCCAACCTCTTCCCACCCTCCACCTCCCTCCTTCCCTTTTCCCCTCTGTATCCAACCAGACCATCCTCCATGGAGTACTCCAGGAGAACTGCCCATCCCTCACCTTTCCCAGCCCTACAAGGTTCATTCCTCGGGCTGAGAAGCACAACAACCTTCTGTTGCTGCAATCCATGATAGAATTTATTCCTCTTTAATTGATCTTTAATCGCCCCAGCTTGGTTAGCTCTTATTTATGACCGAGGAACGTGGACTCCAGAACCCACTGAAATAAAACCTCTTCCAGGAAGGAAAGTGCTGACTTGGAGAGACTCCTGTTACCAGCACGGACAGAATCCCATTAGATGGATGCCCAGAAAGAAAAATCAGCTTTCTGTGAAAGGAGAGATAAAATGCAGCCATAATTTAAACTGTTTGATATAGTAAACAGTGAGAAGGATGCTTTGCAAATTCCTTACCATGGGGGTGCTTCACTCCCAGGTCACTCGTTGCTCAAATATCAGGCTTGGCAAAGAAATCATATTTCTTGTGCGTTGCTATTTTGGAATTAAATGGGTTTTGGGGGAAAATGTGGTTTAGGGGTGTTATATAAAGAGGAATTCACACATTTCTATACTGTGGACATCTGAAAAGCTGCTGTAGAAGCTCCCCATAAAGAACTTGAAAAGCATCACGTGCCAGACTTCCAGTGAGGAAGAATTAAAATAAATTGGGTTGCAGATGATGGTAACGACCCCAACCCTCTGGTTCTCAGCAGACCTTGAACCCTCGGGTTTGAGTGGCTGGTGTTGAAGCTGCAAGGGCCATGGGAAGCTGGTGGCACCATAGGGTGGGGTGGTCCAGCTGCCACCTCAGTGATGGCTTTGGTGGAATGAGAGAGGGTTGGTCGTGGAGAGGAGAAGAAGGTTGGTCCCCAAGAAGGGAAGGGATGCAGGGCTGGAGATGGAGGAGAGGACTTCATAGGAGGTGGGTTGTAGGGCCAAGACTTTGGATTAATAACGTGGTTTCAGAAGGAGCCAAGAAAGGGCAAACAAGGCAAGAAAAGAGGAGAGTTTAGGAAAAAAATGGAGTTTTCTGCTCCTGCCCATCCTTGGTGGGGCTCTGGGTGTTGTGTCCCCAGCATAGTGCCCTGGGGCTGCTGCTGGACCCTTTCCAGGGACAGATTTTATTCCCAGTTCCACCTTTGCCAAACCCAATCTGTCTGAGCTGAAATGCTCCGTGCCAGGAACCTGCTGAAAATGAATTTGTCTCTTTTATTTGCTTTCTGGAAAGCGTGGTGAGAATTACTCAGCAGCTTTCCGTAACAAGATTAGAGAACTGTCCAGTGTTTAGTCCATGCTACAGGAAAAAAAAATCTTATTATTGCTACCCCAGTGTGAAGCTTTAATACTGGATGTTTCTCAGTGTTAGATTTAACCCTGGTAGTTGGGCTGCACTTGGAGTCAGGAATTTTTTTTCCTGCATTTGCCATACATGGAAAAAATTAAAAATCTCAGAAAATTGTGAGTCTTTTGATGGTGTTTTGTAGGTGCAGGGCAAGGTGGTCAGTAGGGAGACCTAGTGGGGATCCTGACTGATGGTTATCCCATAATTTCTACAATTGTACAGAATTCTGGGAAGCTTTCTATCATCAGTTTTATAACAATCATGGAACAGGCATGTTTCCTTCTTCCCCTCCCAATTTGTTTATTTTTTTCCACCTAGAATTACATTGATAGTAAATTCCCACCTGCCTTTGGGTGTCTCACTCCAAGAAGGACTTTGGAGCATGTCCAGAGAAGGGCAACGAAGCTGGGGAAGGGTCTAGAGATGGGAGTTGGGCTCTTCTGCCAAGGAACAAGTGATAGGACAAGAGGAAATGGCCTCAAGTTGCACCAAGGGAGGTTTAGGTTGGATATTAGGAAAAATGTCTTCCCCAAAGGTGTTGTCAAGCCCTGGACCAGGCTGGGGTTAGTGATGGAGTCCCCATCCCTGGAGGGGTTTCCAAGACGTGGAGATGTGGTGCTGAGACCCCAGCAGGTCAGGCTGGCTCCTGAGACCCCCTTTCTCCTTCTTCCCAGGGTGTAATAAATAGACTCTACACTCCTTGAGGTGCATATTGCAGCACAAGGAATTTTCTAGGTGCTGCTGGATGGAAATAGTCCAATTTACTGAATTATTTCACTCTATGTTTGAATCAGTGGCTTTGATCTCTGAGAATAAAAACCCACTGGTGGTGGCAGGTTCCAGAGGGAGCCAGGGTGAATCCTTCCATCACCAGAGTGGGGATGGAGGATGGTGTCCAACCATGGCAGTGCCAGCCTGATGAATAATTACACTTTTAAAAATTATGGCTCCATTTAGAGCTAAAAATCCTCCTCATCCTCTACGGGATGTTCCTCAGAACTCACTTTATAATCTCACTTCAGCCTAAAGCTCAAGACTCAGAACCAAGGTGAAGGGGAACCACTTTTGTGCTATTTTCCATAACAAAATATATTCCATCAACCATCCTGCCAGCTCCGAGCCCGACCTTTTAGGGTTCCAATTAACTCCCCCTCCACCCTACCTCGTATTTCTGGTGGGCAGAAAGTTGCAGCACTTTCATTTGTGGGAATCCTGAGGAGCCCAACGGGGAGGAGAGCAGCAGTTGTGGCTTTGCCAGCTGAGGGGGAGGCTGTGACCCTTGTGTCCTAGCAAATTGAGTCCTAAATATATTTTACCTTTATTATAAAATGCCCTTCAGCCAGCACAGGAGTTCCTCATGCCCTGAGTTAATGCATTCAACTCTTTAAGGGGGAGAATGGAACCTTGTTGCCCCTTGACAGAGATGGAATAATAGTGAAATGCAACAGAACAGTTTTGAAATTCTAATACCCAACCACCTGCAACTTAATTTTTATTTTTTTTTTCTTCTCTTATGGCCTTTTTTTTTTTTTTTTTTTTCCATGACATTTCACAGTCCCACAGTCTCAGGAGCTGGGTCTGCACCATAAAAGTGACACGGGAATGATTTAAGGAGGATAGTCAGGCTGAGTGAAACGGATGGAGTGCTTTGAGTGTCAGTTTAGCACCTATTACATAGGGTCAATGTTCATTTTCAATACATCATTAGAGCATCCTGCTAAATCACTCAGAAAATGTTCATGTTCTCCTTTTTTTATTTTTTTTTGTGGAGGCGCCGTGTTAGATTATGGGGATAATGAAGTGGAACTGCACATAAATGGCAGTATTACACAAGCATATTTTATTGTTTTCAGGGCCACTGTTTTAGGTGCTCCTGAATAGGAAACATTAAAAAAAAACCCCCACCATGAAACACTGAGTGCCTCCTTAGGTGATGGTTCCTCCACTTAGGTTTGCAGGCAGCTCCCAGCTCCCATCAAATTTGATATCTCGTGGAGCCATTTTTCCCACTCTATCAGTTTTACAATATACAGTGTTCACTAAACTAATATCAATAAAATCAAAACTGCCCTCAGCCTGGTAGCGAGCTCTTAAATTACATTACAGGAGATGGATTTCTATTATTTGGAGAAGAAGCCAGGGAGCTCAGGTAGTTCAAGAGAAGCCACTTTGCCCAAGGTCACCTCAAGTGCAAAGGGATTTTGCTGGCCCCTGATGCTGTTGGCAGAGCAATTAAAATGTTAATTATCGGGTTAAGGTTCAAAATGAATCCCTCACATTCTGTGGATCAGGACTTAGGAACATGTTAGATATTTAATCTTAATGTTTCCTAAAATATGAGGAAATGTTATATATTAATGTTTCCTAAAATATGAGGAAGTGTTAAATATTTAATAATAATGTTTACTAAAATATGAGGAAGTGTTAAATATTTAATCTAAATGTTTCCTAAAATATGAGGAAGTGTTAAATATTTAATAATAATGTTTCCTAAAATATGAGGAAATATTAAATATTTAATCTAAATGTTTCCTAAAATATGAGGAAATGTTACATGTTAATATTTCCTAAAATATTGTGAAATGTAACATATTAATATTTCCTAAAATATGGGGAAATGTTAAATATTTTAATATTAATATTTCCTAAAATATGGGGAAATGTTAAATATTTTAATATTAATATTTCCTAAAATATGGGGAAATGTTAAATATTGAAATAAACCATTGTAGCCCATCCCTAACGCTGATACCTGCTGGTAACCACTTGGTATGAAGCTGGAGCCTGTGGAGAGCAAATATTAATGCTGAAAATCTGAAGTTCTCTAGTGCTGAGCCAGGGAACACGGGGCTGGTTTCACCTTAGCAGGGAGAGGGAAAAAAAATATGCCAGGTTCCCTCAGGCTTATAAAATATTTATTTTCTTTTATTGAATTCTGTAATGGAAAACATGGCTTTTATTTACAGAAAGGTGATGCAAGGATGTCCCCAGGCTCCCATTCTTCATCCCACCTAATCCAGGACATCTTACCGAGAGGCTTATATTAATACCTTGGTTACTTTGGGGGTTTGCTGCCTTCACCAATCAGACTTTCTCTGTCTTAATTATGGAGGGGATCTCCAAAGTCCTAACTTGTAGACCACACCTGTCAGGAGTCATCTCCCAGGTTGCCCAGAGAGGGGGTGGAGGCCCCATCCCTGGAGACATTCAAGGTCAGGCTTGATGGGGTTCTGAGCAACCTGCCCTAGGTAGAGATGTCCCTGCTTATTGTAGAGGGGTTGGACCAGATGATCTTTGGAGGTCCCTTCCAACCCAAACCATTCTATGATTCTATGATCTACTCTGTTGGTTTGGTTAGTGTCACTTTGGGGTGTTATAAAGGAGAACTTACGAAGGCAGAGTGAGCTGTGATGGAGAGGGTGGGAGAAGAAAGAGCTGAGAAGGGTGGTGCTGGAGGAGGCCCCAAGGAACACCTGTCCCAAGTGATGGCAGCAGCCTTGGACAAGATCAGAAAGACAATTGGGGGCCGTATTTTTAGGAGATTGTTGGTTTGCCCAGTTTTTTCTGGTTGTCTTGGAGCTGCAGTTGTGGGGGTCATACTATTTGCATCCCAAACATCAAGCAGCTGAAGACTCTGTAGGTCTTGACATTGTGGCCACCTAGTTTTCTAACGTTCTCCTTCACTCCAGGTTATTCAGATGTCCTCTTAGCAATGCAGCCAGAAAGGAGCAGCACATGCCAGAGCCATGAGAAGCTTTGGTAGGAATCATGGTGGGGTGGAAGTGGTGCAGCTGAGTGGAGCAGAAGGTGGCACTGGAGCTGGGGAGAGCAGAGGAGCTTTTGAGGCAGCTAATGGTGCAGACACTGCAGGTTTTTTAATGCTTCAGTTGGGAAATTCCTCCCATTAACAAGACGTTTGTCTTAATGACAGGCTTATTTTAGAGAGCGTTCAGAGCTAATAACTATACTCAATAATGATAGTGAACATTATTGAGTTTTCCCCATTCACCTGTAAAGGATGGTAAAAGACTTCTTCTCGACTGCCAGTAAAGTCTTCTGCAGGCTCTAGACTCTGCTGCTCAGCTCCTGGAGACCCTTCTAACCAGGACTTGAAGGGAGGTGTTGCTTGAGAAGGTTTTGGGTCACAAAAGGAGGAGAGCTATGGAAAGAAACACTTAAGTAAAGGCTTTTTCCTGGGCTAAAGATTTCACCCTTGTTTGTGCTGATCATGCAAAACTTGTAGAAGACAGCTCTGGCCTTCTTCATGGTTTGCTCTGCTTCTAGACTTTGACCTTTGTGGTTTTCTGTTGCAGAGAGAAGGGACCATTCTTGTCCCAACCCCAGCGTGGAGTGTGTAGCTCCAAATTTCTCTCCCCTAACACTTCATGGAGGGCTCTCAAAAGGCCAGCACTGGCCATGGCTCATTTCATGGTCTAGGGGTCAGGGAGATGTTGGACAAAGGTTGGGCTTGATGACCCTGGAGGTCTTTTCCAACCAAAATGATTCTATGTTTGTGAAGCCGAGGACCACCTAGGTGGGCACACCAGTTGCAAAACTGGTCAGTAAAGCATCAGGAGCACAGGAGCTCCTGCCATAAATAACAGCCAAAGACTTTCAGCGTTGCCTTGAGGATTTCTCTGCTTGTCTGCCTTAATTCTTCTGGCATTTTACTGACAGGTCAGAGACCAAAGTGGTGCTGTTAAGCACCACTGCACTTGCTGAGGAACGTTGAAGGTTTTTAGAGGATCATTATCCTACCTGTTGTATGCAACCCTACAACCATCATATCCTCAAACACCTCCTCTAAACCTTTGAACCAGGGATTTGTAGGATGGTTTTTGTTGTTTCTATGGCAAACCTTGGCCCATAGTGATGTGAATTAGAAGAAAACATTGTGCCTTATTTAGTAGAAACACCAGGTCCTGAGCAGGGGAGTAATTTGGTTGTAGAAGCTCAGATGTGGTCTGAGGGCTTGGAAAAAATGGTGCTTGTGTCCATGGCTCTTCTTCCAGTGAAACTCATCTATTGGAGCCTGATTCATATACATCCCTGCACCCGAATGTGATGCCACTGTAAAACAAGATACTAGGGGATAAAACTTTAAAGGTTGGCCATAAAAAGGTAATAAATGGGGATATACAATAGGCTGATGGGAAACTTCATTTATTTCCCTGAGTTACGGGTGACCTCATAACTCAGGAGTGGCGGAGCGAGGCGGAGTTATGAAAGTCATGAAAGGTCATCAATAACAAGTGGGAATAAATGAGTTGGTCTATTGTATTTTCTGTTTGCATGCATCGCCTGGTGATGAATGGGACAGCCATGGTGGGATGATGGGCCTGGGAGGGAGCCCAGGAGGGGTGGAGCACTCCAGAGCAGCGCTGCTGGGACCCCAGGACATGGGGCCATCTTCTCCATCACAAAAAGGGGATGAAGAAAAGCTTCTAGCTGAAGTAGAAAAGGGATAAGGAGGGTGCTCACACAGCAGAGGAGGCGACTTGTCCTGGTCCCATAGGCACCATTGCCAGGGGGTAGCACACCCTGTTTTGCTCATGGGAAGGGGTAGCTGGTGCAGGTCTCCAGAACACATGCAAAAGATGAGCAAGGATCCAAAGACTCCAGCAAAACCAGCTCAGGTGACTTGTAGTGTAGCCTAACAACAGCACGAAGGTGTAGAAGGTCTTTTAGTGACATCTAGGGGGGTTGGAACTAGATCTTGAAGGTCCCTTCCAGCTCAAACCTTTCTGTGCTGATTGCTGGTGGTGTTAAGCTGTTAGTTCAGTGGTCACGGGTTGGAAAAGACCTCTAGGATCATCAAGATCATTTTAATGCAGCCTCCAGTCTCCCCTCAAGCTGTTTTTATGGGTTTAATGGTAACTATTCCCACCCTCCCCTTCTGCACACCCTTGAAGGTGAAAACAAGGCATGACGACCACTGGCAACTCAAGCCTTGTTCCCCTTTGGAGTGCTCCAGCTGTGTGTCCGTGGCTATTCCCCCCATAATGGGATTATCAAGTAATCTCAGGGAGGCTGGAAGAGTAACCTTGGGAGGCAAGACATGTGTCTGGTTCTGCTTCAGATGTGGTGTGTAACTGCTGCTAAGCAGCGTCTGTCTCTCCTTCAGCTCACCATCTGTAAAGCAACAATTTTTTTACATTCTTTCCATAAAGGAATATTACTGGGGAGAGGGGGAAAAAAAAACCCCAGATATTCTTGTCCTGGAGAAGCAGCCACAGAGCAGTGCTTGGCTGGAAAGTCACTGGAGGCAAGTAAAAGAGCAGGGATTTGATGAGTCAGTTAAAGAGCCAACACTCTTCCTGCTGACAGGGGATTGAACTTCACAATTTGGTTAGAAGGCACCGTTCTGCTGACAGCACTGTCTTCCAGAGGACATGCAAAATCAACACCTGACCATCTGTAGTCATTTCAGATTCACCCATAAGGGGTTTTTTTTTGTCATAGAAGGGTTGTTGTTAACCTTGACACGCTGGACACACGCCAGCTTCTCCCACTCTGTCGTAGCCATCAAGCAAACTACTGACATCCTCTTCTGTCATGAAATACCCTCTGGTGTTCTTGGAGTTCTGCTGCTTTTCATGCCTCCAGAGCCAAGGGCAGGTTTGAGTTTCCCATTGCAAGTTGCAGCAAAGAAAGACCATGAGGATGATCAGAGGCTGGAGCACCTCTCCTGTGAGGATAGACTGAGAGAGTTGGGGTTGTTCAGGCTGGAGAAGAGAAGGCTCCAGGGAGACCTTATTGTGGCCTTCCAGGATCTAAGGGGGCTACAAGAAAGCTGGGGAGGGACTTTTTAGGCTGTTGGGTAGTGGTAGGACTGGGGGGAATGGGGCAAAACTAGAGGTGGGGAGATTCAGATGAGACGTTAGGAAGAAGTTGTTGCCCAGGAGGGTGGGGAGAGACTGGCCCAGGTTGCCCAGAGAGGTGCTGGCAGCCCCATCCCTGGACATTTGGAAGGCCAGGCTGGCTGGGGCTGTGAGCAACTGCTGGGGTGGGAGGTGTCCCTGCCCATGGTGGGGGGCTGGAACTGGATGATCTTTAAGGTCCCTTCCAACCCTGACAATCCTATGATTCTATGATATGGTCCATGCAGTCCTGGGGGTGAGGCCACTTCAGACCAAAGATCTTTTGCTCACAAGAGACCATCCCATGCAGGTTTGTCCTCTGGTGCACTGGCAGGCATGACAGCCAAGCTTCTCCTCATCTTGAAGATGTGGTCTTCAAGGAGGTACCCGACTGGTGTGCAAACCACTTATGCCATAGATTAATGAGACTAGGAAGGAGGCATCTCCTGACTTTTACCTTCCAACCTCTGTAGGGACACAAACATGCTTTTTCCTTAATTTCCTAAATTTTGATGAGGAATTCATACCCTCAGGTATTGCTGAGTGAAGGAGCTGGGAGAGAATAGTTGAAGCAAGCTTCCCAGAAGATGAATGTGAAATATTTCTGTACCTCCTTGCTTGGAAATATCAGGGAGCTTTACCTGCTTGAGTGTCCTTGGCTTTTCTCCTCCCTTCAATCACTATTATCTGTAACCTGGGAATTAAAGGCTCCATTCAGTCTGAGAGGAGCAGTTCTGCAGTGGTTTATGAATGCTTTGTTTGCTCAAACATCTGAAATATATTACTCTGAGTCATTAAGAGCCTTTATTCACTGGATGGCCCTGACTTCAGTCCTTCATCCTTGACGTTCCCTATATAAGCGTTGCTCTTGATTTATACCCAGAGGTAATGATTTGCAGTGCATGGAGCACAATGAAATAGCCATGATTTAAAACTACAGGCTTAGCTTTAACCTGGGGCAACGTGTGGAGGTGTCTGTGGAAGCCAGTCCTTGGTGCCCACCTTGAGGCACCAGTGATGTTCTTCATGTTCAGGTGCTTGCTGGAGGAGCAGGGTTCATTTTAGGCAGCACATGAATGGTTACAGGACCTTACTTCTGCTCCAACCTATCTAGAAAATCCAACCCAAACCTCACCAGGCATCATGTCTAAATAGTAGCTCCATAAATTACCACTCATTGTTTAGCCAAATTATTATTATTATTATTATTACTATTGCTATTACTATTATATTTATATAGTAATATACTATAATAATGTATAATAGTTATATCTTTATATTAATTTATTTACATTTATATTTTTATATATTGTAGATGATGACGATAATAATAACAAAAATCCAGTTGAGCCAATTAAAAATGCAGGATTTGAGATGCCTTTGAAGGGATGTGAGCCCCAGAGGACTGCACATCAATTAAAGTGCTGCAGAAGGCTTTTCAGTGAATGCCCTGCAGGTGTGTTTTTTATCTTGGTGAATGACTGTCATGTTAGGTTTGTGGGAATCATTTCATTATCAAAGCCAGGATTTACACACTGGATAAAATATAGTGGCCTCCACAAGCCAAGCACTGATTTTATTTATTATTGGCTGCAGGTTTTACATTGGAAATTTTGAATTTGGATGCTGCCTTCCTGAGCAGTAGCTACAATTTAATACTATTTACTGAGGTTTTCCTATTGCAGAGATATTATTTAGGCAGGGGACTAACAAAAGCAATTGAGCCACCAGTGCTGATGTTCTGCAGGAGATGGTGGCTTTTTATGAGGCACTAATTTGTATCTGACCTTGGGTGAGTGGATGGATGAATTTTGGAGGCTGGTTTTGTGTCTGCACAGCTGCAGAACATAGAGGGGGAGGAAGGTGTGGCTGGAGCAGGTGAGGAAGGCTCTTGGTCATGGCTTTAATTTTCTGTGGTGGGGTTGTTGTGATGTGCATGGACCTGCAGGCTGGGAGAATTTCTGGGGGGTTTATGGAATCATAGAATGGGTTGAAGGGATATTTAAAGGGAGCAGGGACAGGTTCAACTATCTCAGGTTGCTCAGAGCCCAACCTCCCCTGCAATGGTTCCAGGGATGGAGCAGCCACCACCTCTCTGGGCAACCTCAACCAGGCTCTCCCCACCCTCAGCACCAAAAATTCCTTCCTTCTCTCTAGTCTAAATCTCCCTCTTTTAGTTTCAAACCGTCCCCCCTTGTCCTGTCCCAACAGACCCTGCTCCAAAGTCTATCCCCATCTTTCTGATGGATCCCTTGAAGTCCTGGAAGGCTGCAATGAGGTCTCTCTGGAGCCTTCTCTTCTCCAGGCTGACCAAGCCCAACTCTTCCAGCCTGGCCTCCCAGCAGAGGGTTTCAGCCCTCCCAGCATTGCTGGGGTCTCCTCTGGACCTGCTCCACCAGCTCCATGTCTCTGCTGTGCTGAGGACTCCAGAGCTGGCCCCAGCCTTGCAGGAGGGTCTCCCCAGCATGGAGTATAACCCCTCACCAGTACTTTCCATCCTACCAGCTTCTTTCTTCCCATTAAAAGTGAATTGTTCCTTGGAAAAACAGAGCATCTGGTTGGTAATATTTGTGATGAGCTAAAGATCTCCAAAAGAAGCCATCCCCAGACTCCTGATGTAGTGAATATTGTTATTTGTGGCACTTGGCATATGGTGGCTACACTGGCAAATAATTTAGCATTTAAACAAGCTTTCATTTGGCCCCCTCGATTTCTGGGCTGCTGTAAATTAAATATGTGCTTAAAGATTGTCTTTAAGTCATAGACTTAACCAGCAATAATTCATTCTATAGAGTGCAATGTGCATTGCTCAAATGTTCAGCTTATTGAGCTCCTTTTAATTTGTGATCATTAAACGTAAACAAGGCACATACCTCCTGCAATCAGGAGAAAAAGTCAATATTTAATAGCCATTATCAAAATGGTGATATCTGAGATTGTTATTTGAGTTAGTACAAGAGAAATGCCTGTGATGGGGTCTGTGGTGGGTGGCCCAGAGCCATTTAGTATCTTGTATCAAGACATAATTGGTGGAAATTGAGATGGGAAATTAGAAACTAGGGAGGGAAAAAAAGATCCTTGTAGAAGAGGAAGAAGGAATGGAATTGTATGTGTTATTTTAAATCCTGTTGGTTGGAATAGATGGTTGAGAACGTGCTGGAGCAGGTTGGGGCGAGGTCTCTAGGGGTAGACCCAGCCCAAGTTGGGCCAAGCTTTAGGATGCAAAGTGAGGTGCAGTTGGCACAGACTCTGAAACACTTCCCAGGTCTTGGCAGAGCAGTTCCTTGGGTGAGTAGCAGTGGAGGCCATCCCTGCAGAGCCTCTTCTGTCTCCATCAGCCTTTGCCACACCTGGGAGGTGTGGAGAGGAGAGATGTTGAACCTGGCGGTGATGGGAAGAGCTCCCATGGGGGCACCAGGACCAGTTCTCCATGGGCTGAGTGGAGGTTGGCAGGGCCAGGAGGAGCTGGGAGCAAGCTGGGGGTGATCAGGAGAGGGCTAAGAAGGACTTTGCACCAAATAATCCCTCTCTGAGGCCTCTCAACTGAACATGTCAGGGGTGCTCAGGAGCGTTTCCGAAGCGGATTTAACGGCGAAGGGTGTTAGAGAAAAATAATCCAGGGAGAAATGACTCATTGCAGCCTTCAGAGCTCCATTTGAATAGCCCAAAATAGGGTTGGGGATATAAGATAAGGAGAAGAACACGTTGAAAAGCTGCTCTCTCAGTAAGCCCAGAATGTTCTGTGCAAAAATAGTGTAGATGGATGGAATTAAGAAGGGGGTGCCTGCGATGCGAGTGATGCTCCTCTCTCCTGAGGTAGCAGTCAGACTGTTCTGCTAATGCCAGGGGGTTTGATGTGACATAAGACTTATAATCCTGAATGATAAAGAGCAGCTCCTATAAATCATTTTGCTCGGCAGATTTAAAAGTTCCAAGGAGCTGACAGGGGCTTGGTACACAAAGTACGGCTGGCCACGTTTGATTTTTGCCAGCAAATCTTGCTTTTTCAATATGTTTTTTAATATGATAGCCTGGATGATTTGTTTTTTCCTGTTACTTTCAAGGGTGCAGCATTTATCATCCCTGTGTTGCTGGGTTTTAAGGTTCTCACAGCAGTGGCTGCAAATCTCCGCTTCAAAGTCTTTCTGTGTAATTAAATTTTGGGTTTATATGTGGATTTTTATCTGTGAGCCTCTGAGGGGTTTTAATGAGGAATCTACAGGCACGACGCATCTGTGGGTGTTTGTGTGGCCACTATTAGAGAAGTCTTTTCAAACCTCTTATTCCTGGAATGACCTGGAGAGAGGAAACTGAGGCAGAGCAGGGGTCACTGTCTGGGCAAAGACTTAAATCTGCTTCTCCTGCCATTCCCACCACTCATCCCCACCTCTGGAGCTTTCTGCAGAGGTTTCCACTCCATTAGAGAAGCTGCTTCAGTGACCACATGAAGCCTTAGACCTTTCCTGCTGCTCTCTTCCCAACCTTCTTGTCCACCCTGCAATTCCCCGTGGAGATTAAACCCACAGAGCTCCAAGCTCTGCCAGCTTTGAAGTGCTGATTCCAAATGTTGTTTCAAAAGCCCCAGCTGCCTGCCAGAGCACTGACGAATCCTCCAGCCCTTTCTGTGCCATTGCTGAAAGGCTCCTACCTGCAGGAGATTCAGCTTTGAAAAGGTTTAACCAGGAGAAAACCTGCCCACAACAATAGATCTGCTGATAGCACGACCCAGGGGATTTTCTTTAGGTACTGTTGTACTCTCTGCTTTCCCTTCACCCTCCTCTCCAGAAAGAAATGTTGTTTAATTACCTTTTTCTTTGCAAATTGCTGCTGCTCATAGGCACATTTCTGATTTTTTCCTAAACTCCAGTGAGGTGGTTTTGGCTACGGGAAGGACGTGGCTGAAAGTGCTGACGCGGAACTTTTTATCAACTAATGTATTTTTTAAAATACAAGATGTTATCTGGAGAAATGTTGCTGCAGAGCAACCTTACAGTAACCTTGCACAGTTCCCCCCAGCTGAATTTGCACCGTCCGTGCCAGCTCCAGATCTAGAAATCACTGCAGCACACTTGACATTGGTCCAGAGCCTCACCCTCCAAGGTAGGACCAGCAGCACCATTGGGATGAGGACAAGTAGCATCCTCAAGATGCAGGCTCAGCTGAGCCCTGGCAGAGATGGAGTCTTTGTGTCCATAAACCTACTTTGCAGCCCAGGAGGCAGCATCTTGAGGGGGTCCAGAGGATGCCCCAGCGATGATGGGAGGGCTGGAAGCCCTCTGCTGGGAGGCCAGGCTGGGAGAGTTGGGCTTGGTCAGCCTGGAGAAGAGAAGGCTCCAGGGAGACCTTCTTGGGGCCTTTCAGGACTTCACGGTGCTTGTCAGAAAGATGAGGACAGACTTTTTAGCAGAGTCTCTTGGGACAGGACAAGGGTTGATGGGTTTAAACTGAAAGAGAGAGATTTAGACTAGAGAGAAGGAAGAAATTTTTGGTTCTGAGGGTGGTGAGAGCCTGTGCCAGGTTGCCCAAAGAGGTGGTTGATGCCCCATCCCTGGAACCATTGTAGGGATGTTCTGAGCAACCTGCTCCAGTTGCAGATGTCCCTGCTCAGTGCAGGGGGGTTGGACCAGATGACCTTTAAATATCCCTTCAACCCAAACCAGTCTGTGATTCTCTGATTTCTGAGTGATATCATGCAAGTCCCACATCCAGCCAGGGGTATGTGCCATAAATATCTGGCTATGCCTTATAGCCACTCACTTTTTATTGCATTGGGGTTTTTTCCCTGCTTATGTAACTATAATTTACAAATGGAATATGCTCTGGTTTTATACTGCTGGCTTGGGACCTGAGGAGCTGTTTGTAAAGAAAATCACCAAAAACCTTAGAGAGGGAGAGGCTGAACTGACTTTAATGAGGCAAAACCCAACTGGGCAGTGGCTGGAGTGGAAAGTGAAGGCAGGGGCTGAAGGAGCTGAAGTTCTTCAGATGGAAAAGCAGAGTCCTTGTGTTTATGAAGCACCCTGAGCGTAACCCCAGTCAGAACAAAATGCAAAGTCCATACAATAGCCACAACTAAATTTGCAGCCATCCATAGAAAGAGCAGTGAAAGCTCCATGAAGAATATTACTAATGCTTATTTACAGCTCCAGAGCTCTGCTGGCACTGATTTGGTTGTTTATGAACGCGGTGAATGTGGGGCTAGGAAAGGAATAAATACACCTGATTTTAAACGCTTGGGGTTTGGGTTGTTGTTTTTTTTTACAAAAGCAGAGTGGGGCTTTTTTTGAGGCTGGTTCATGCATTTTTCAGTGTAGTGCATAATGCTGGCCAGGAATTCAAAGCGAGAGGAGATTGGGGCAGTTCAGTGCAGCCGTTTCTGGTGTCTCGGTGGTTTCCAACGAGACGTGAATGCTTCTTGAACCCCACACACCCCATGGCCTGGCTTGTCTCTATTTTCACAGTAATTTACAGACACATTCCAGCAGTTCCCACAAGTCATGCTGGACTTAATGGCCTGACAGTATTTCCATGATAAACCCTGGGGGTTTATAGAGCAGCCATAAAAATTCACTCCGGGGAGAAGCTCAACGTGCCACAGCCTCCACCAGCAGCGATCTTCTGCTGCCT
Source organism: Brachypteracias leptosomus (assembly GCA_013401335.1). Lineage (NCBI taxonomy): Eukaryota > Metazoa > Chordata > Aves > Coraciiformes > Brachypteraciidae > Brachypteracias > Brachypteracias leptosomus. Next base: position 283,997 of record VYZX01028647.1, on the reverse strand, counting down.
TAAATCAGGTATAAATCAGCTCAGCTGCTGTAACTTAGAGAAGTTACAGAAAAAAAAAAAATACTGAGTGGTTTCATATGTTTTTTTGGTCCTCTGGAACTCTGAAATATGGTAGTTGGGATAGAGAGAGGCTGTTCTTAAAACTTTCATTGCTTTGGAAGAACCTGCCCATGCTCGAGTTCTCCTGTTCCAAGCTAAGGGCTGCAAAAAAAACTTTTAAACTCCTGGAAATGCTGAAATAACCCTTTTTACAAGAGGGAACTCGCTTTCTTTTGGCAGTGAAACAACTAATTATTTCTATCCGTTGCAATAGGGCGGTGTGAGGAACACAGGGAGCAGGTGTAACACCTCCCATCTGGCCAAAAAAACCCCATAATATTCCTTTTTTGTGGGTTCAGAGGGAGATTTNTTTTTATATATATATATTACACAAAAAGTATGTGTACTGTAGTATGTAGCGTATATATAGTACACTAAGACATGGGCTTGACTCTTAAGAAAAAAGAGACAATTTTTTGGTGTTTAACTGGCATGATTAGGGATAACTACATAATTAGGGGAGCCCGTTAGACCAGTAGCAATTTAACTTTTCAGATGAATAATTGGCTGGGAAAATGCATGGCTGAGCTCCAACCCAGGCAGGACACTGTTGACACAACATGGGAATATTTTATCAGGAATTAATCATCTCCACATCGCTCTCAATCTGGGGGAAATAGGAATTTAAAATAAAAACAAATGCATTTATGTAAACGCTCCTCTGAAATAGACTACTTATGCCTATTTACATAATGAATCCATCACTTAGCACCCTCGGGAGATTAGATAATTAAGCACTGAACAACTTATATTTATTCATGTACTTTGAGGAATGAATGAATTATCCCTTTCTGCGCAGACGGAACGTGCTCCTGATTAGTAACAGGAGGGCAGTGATGGGGTTTTATGGGGGGAAACATGTTGCTTGTTTTTCTTTAAAAAAAAAGAAAAATAGAAAAGAAATTGATCTTTATAGATCAAGAAGCTGCGTTGGGTTCAAAGTCAATAGAAGTCATTTTTCAGCAGATTTATTTCTTTATTATGTGGATGTTCTTGATGGGAATTCAGCTGGGCTTTGCTGGCGTGTGTGTGATTTTTTTTTTGAAGGGGTTGGTGTATAATTTAGCTAGAAATTTATGCAGCTGTTGGAGCAGAGTTTGCTCTGCCAGATGTAGAGGTTTCCAATCCAGGTGGCTCTGGTGGAGTTACTCAGCTGCAGGTTCTCTATAGGCAGTGAGAGAAATTGTTGGGAGCAAATTGAAGGTCTGTTCAAAAGGGGTTTTAACGATAGGACCAGGAGTGATGGTTTTAAGCTGAGAAAGGAGAGATTTAGGCTGGAGATTAGAAAAAAGTTCTTTAACATGAGGGTGAGAGATCAGTGGAATGGGCTGCCCAGAGAGGGGGTGGAGGCCCCATCCCTGGAGTCCTTCAAGGTCAGGCTTGATGGGGCTCTGAGCAGCCTGCTCTAGGAAGAGCTGTCCCTGCTGGGGGAGGGAGGTTGGACCAGATGAGCTCTGGAGGTCCCTTCCAGCCTCAAACATTCTCTGATTCTATGAAATCACTCCATGCCATGCTATATGTGGTGACCCAGGGCCCTGCATGGGCTCTGGAGGGGTTTGAGACACCAACTCAAAGGTGGTACCAGCCTCCAGATCTCTTGGAGGTCAGGAGAACTGGAGCTCTCCTTGCAGAGCTGGGAAAGACAGGCTCTTGGTTGCTCGCAAATGCAATAGATGGAGAGGACAATCATCCTCCCTTGAGGGCATTTCTTCCCTCTTCCAGAGGGTTCAGGTGAACATGCAGATGTTTCACAGGAGCTAGGGCAGCTTGGTCTGCAGCTGAAGTCCTAGTCCCTCATAGAATCATAGAACGGTTTGGGTTGGAAGGGACCTCCAAAGGTCATCTAGTCCAACCCCCCTACAATAAGCAGGGACATCTCTACCTAGGGCAGAAGGTGGACCAGACTCTGACATGAGATCTTTTTTCCCCCCTTCAAGTTCAGCTTTGTTTCATTCTGCATATTCTCATTATCTAAATAACTACTTTGACCACCCTGATCTAGTGGAAGGTGTCCCTGCCCATGGCAGGAGGTGGGGCTAGATGATCTGTGAAGGTCCTTTCCAACCCATTGCATCAGCAATAGTGTCTTACAAAAGCACAGAATGTCTCAGTAGCTGGAGAAGAGTCAAAGACATTGTCATTTGGGGTTGGTTTAATAGCTGCTTTTCTCTTGCATTTAATCTAAAAGTCATGGTCACCCGGGCTACAAGAGCTGTTCAACCTGCCGGGGATGAGAGACAGGGGCTTGTCCTCCAGCTCCACACCAGAGCTGGAGATCACTGCTCATTTGCACACATTTATTCTGAATTCCACCACGAGACAGGTTTCAGCTTCCAGGGCAAGGTTGGGACCTACCTCAGGGAGTCGTAGCCTGTGGCCTTCAAGAGTGATGACAGGAGAGGGCTGGAGGTGCTAAATTCTTTCATAGTGCTGGAAATAATGATTATGCCTCTTTATGACTTGGAAAACAGCATTACTAATTTAGGAGAGAATTTACAATCAAATACCTCCTGAAGTAGCACACCCAAGGTCCTGAGGATTTATAAATTACATTAAGACCTTGAATTATGGCAGTTACAAAATAAAAGCTGAGGTATGGACATTTCTGCTTCGCTTTAGGAATCAGTTTATTAGTCACATTAATGAACCTTCCGAGCCTTAGAGGGATGCTACATTGTGGTACCTCATTTGAGGGCAACCAAACTCCTACAGCATCCCTTGGGGACCAGCTGGGCAGTGGTGGGTGACACCAGAGGTGGCCAGAGGCAGAGCCAGCTCTTGATGATGTTTTTTCACAGGTTATAAAGCCCAAAGCTTCACCTGCTCTGAGCTAATGTGGGAGCTGTAGAAAATTCTCTGGGCTAATTAATTGGGAACAACTTTAATCATGTTCATTAACGGCTCTAATGTTGTTAATTAATAACATAAACATTTTTAGTAGCATGGCTGCCTTTCCTGGAGTTCTTCTGGTGTTCAGAAAATGGAGTTTTCTTTAGGAGCTAGAATGGGTTGGGTTGGAAGGGACCTCAAAGATCATCTCATTCCAACCCCCTGCCCTGGCAGGGACACCTCCCACTAGACCAGGTTGCTCCGAGCCCCATCCAACCTGGTCTTGAACACCTCCAGGGGCAGTATTTCTTCTGGAGATAGTCCTAAATGCAGCTGATGTGAGAGGTTTGCAAAGACACCCAAACCCAGGGTGATTTGTGAGCTGAGGGTTTTATTTGGTCTACAGGGTAGGGTAGAAATTAAATCACAGGGAATTTTACAAATACCCTAATGCTAACAGGAGTAATTTATGAGCATATTTTATGTATTCAGACCCACTGTGAACTTGCCCTTCATTTCTTTTAATCTCTCTGTGCAGTGACTAATTAGATGACACCACATCTCATCCCAAGCAGCATCACTGGATGTCCCACCAGAGGGACTCTCCCAAGCAGTGTCACTCTTTGGCTGCCCAAATTTCATGTTTAATTACACGTTTATAAATACATCTCACATGTAACATGGTCAGTTTAAAATCAATTAGCTCCAGTCAGCTCAGATTTAGTGGGTCTAAAATTATTCTGCCTTCTCTATGCGAAGCCAAATACGTCCCATCAAAATTATTGGGGGAAAAAAATAATTATAAAGATTATATCCTGTTTTTTCCTCTCATCCATTAATTATTCTAGTCTCCTTGCCTCAGTTTGCTCCTCACCTAGGAACGTATCCAGCTGGAGAAGACTCTTTGTCTCTAGAAACAAATGCTAAAGTCACCATTGACCTTCGTGCTGCAATGTTGGGCAATAAACAGATTTTGTTGATGCAATGCAGTGCATGAACTGCAGGGCTTGGGGAATTGAGTGGAGGCAAAAGTTGTCTTCCCATTAAATCAACCCTGACTGGAACCATTGCTGAAGAAACACTGAATTTTAGGGCTTCAGTTCACAAACAAAAGGTCTCTTTGCTCAGGAGCATGAATGTGGGGGCAAGAACATGAGACTTGCTTTGAAAGTCATCCTCTCATTGCTTCAAACAAGGCTCTATTTGGATTCATTGTCTGCATGGAGGGCAAAGTATAGGATTAAAAAAACATTGCCTCATCCCCTAAGCAACAGAGGCAGTTGCTGCATATTCTAAGCAATGCAAGATATCTATGAACAAACGTAACCACGATTAAAAGTGGCGCGGATGTACTAAAAAGTATAGATTGAAGGGAAAAGATCTAATTAATGATATTAAAGCCTTCTTTAAAGTGTGAAATCTGCTTCTGCAGGTAGTGTAGCATGAGCAGAGGCAGGCAGGCAACCAGCACTTACCATGTAAATTATCTCCAGGCAGCCCTAAATCAATGAGTTTCCCTCCACCGATGCTCATTCCGGGTTGCTCCCTGTAATGCCCTCAATTATCCACGTCTTCGTTGAGGAATTATGATTGCCTTTGGTGGGCAGAGAAAAGAGATTTCCCTGATAAACCAGCACAACAAGGTGATACCTGCTCGCATTAGCAGCTCCAGCTTGGTGCCTCCAGAAATAAAACTGGAGCAGAGGGGCTCAGGAGAGCGTTCGACAATATCCTGACGTTTTGGACAAGGAAGGAATTAGGGAGACTTTTCAAATGTGTGCCTGTGGGAGCTGGTTTGCAAGGAATTGAACATGAGAACATCAGAATGGCTGCAGCAGGGTCACCAAAGGTCCAGAGAACTCTCGTGGACTGAATACATAACAGAGGAGAGACAGGGCATGATCGTTGCCCTCAGAATCCTCTTGACACGGAGCTCTGGGAGTGATCCCTCACCCTCCTGAACCAGGATGGGAGTGATCCCTCACCCTCCTGAACCAGGATGGGAGTGATCCCTCACCCTCCTGAACCAGGATGGGAGTGATCCCTCACCCTCCTGAACCAGGATGGGAGTGATCCCTCACCCTCCTGAACCAGGATGGGAGTGATCCCTCACCCTCCTGAACCAGGAGACAGGTTTGAAGGTGCCACTGCCCCAGCTTCAGAAGCCACGTGGGTTCCAGGCTCTGAGCTGCTGCCAGCACAGAAGGTGGGTTCACAGTGACCTTAATTCTGTTCTACATTTGGTGCAGCACCTGCTGACCTGCACCTCTGATTCTGAAGGTGATGATGACAAAGGCTTTTTACCCCTGTCTGCAACTATTGAGTCCACAAGGGTGGCATCCCATGTTGATGATCCCACCTCTCTCATGGCAGAGCAGTTGGCAGGAACCTTTTTTAAGCTCCAGCTGGAATAGACTCGAGGAGTTCACCTCTTGACTCCTCTTTCTTCAGCTGAAATCCCCCAGGAGAATCACCAGGTTTGACATGACTTGATAAATCCCATCAGGTAGGATTGAATCTGGAAAGCTCTTTTGCATGCATCATCCTGCAGGATTTCCAAATGAGCATCAAATTGCTGCATTTTAGGACCAAATTCCATTCCAAGCCTGTGCTCTTGGAATATTACCCATTTGTTCTGTTTGGTTTTATGCGGGTGGTAAAAATCCTTTTATCTCCTAAAGGTTTTTTTAAAAAATAAAAGGAGCAGTGTTCAATACTTAATCTGGGGGCTGTACACAAAATCATTATGGTGGCTTGAATAATTGGTGTATATACCCAGCTAGCATCAGTGTCTAGGCTCTATAACTTAAGGACAAGATTCTGAGTGGGTTTTAAGGTTTTTAAAAGCCCAACCCTCTCATCTTCTTAGGGAATCTCTATTTATAGAATCATAGAATCATTTAGGTTGGAAAAGATCTGTAGGATCATCAAGTCCAACCTTCATCCCAACATCTCTAGATCATTTCCTCCCCAATACGACTGGTTGGGTCAGGAAATAGTAATAAAGCAACGACTAAAAGCACACAAAATAATCCTATATTAGTAGAAAAGCTTTTGAATGTTAATAAGATTCCGTGGAAATATTCATGGAATGTCTCCATGGAAGTATTCCATGGAAATACTCCAAACAGGAGTGGTTTGTTGTTAAAATGGTCTGTGCTAATTACAATCTTTAACATAAGAAGTCATCTCTTGGCCTGATGTGGTTCCTCCAAGAATAAGAGCAGTGCAAGGTGTTTCTCAATTAAAAGTTAATGTATTTTTCATTAGTGTGCTGCTCAAACGTAAAAGCAAAGCCTCTTTGGCTGGCCCTTGGTAGATGGGCAGGGAGCTGACAATTCTCCTGCAACAAAACACTCCAGAAATGCTCCTCAAGAGGGAGGTGATGGGAGCCCAGCATGAGCCAGGGAACTCAAGGCAGTGTGAGATAAAAAAGCAATTCTCTCCTAAATGAATGGCCCTCTATTTCATTTCTCCTCAAGAAAAGATGTCCTCGTTAGTCCCACTCCGTGCTACAAATTATTGTAATTATCAGTTCTTCATCCTGTCAAGTGCTCTCCAAATATTTTATTCATAAAAAGGAGCTCTCTCTGATGCAGAAAATAACTGTGGTGTTAGTCACTCTGTGCTGTTTACGTGCTCTGGGCAGCTGGGTGAGGGTGGTGGGATGGGACATCACCACTCTTATGGGCCACTGTCACTGGTCCTGCACGGCCAGGCCTCTGCTTTGCTCCCCCAGCTAGAATCATAGGATCATTTGGGATGGAAGAGACCTTTAAGATCATCAAGTCCAACCATTAACCCATCCCTGCCAGGGCACCACTAACCCATGTCCCTCAGCACCACATCTCCACAGCTTGGAATGGGGACTCCACCACTGCTCTGGGCAGCATCATCCAGGCCTTGACAGCCCTTTTGGGGAAGAAGTTGTTCCTCATGGCCAACTTAAACCTCCCCTGGCACAACTTGAGGCTGTTTCCTCTTGTCCTATCACTTGTTGCTTCAGAGAAGAGACCAACCCCCATTTTACTCCAACCTCCTGTCAGGGAGTTGTGCAGAGCCAGAAGGTCTCCCCTGAGCCTCCTTTTCTCCAGGCTCAACCCCTCCAGCTCCCTCAGCTGCTCCTCACCACACTCCTGCTCTAGACCCTTCCCCACCTTCATTGCCCTTCTCTGGACACGCTCCAGCCCCTCAAGGTCTTTCTTGGTGGTCCTTCCACTTAGGTGGAAGAATCAGGAGGAGAAAGGATGCAGAGCTGGCTGGATGAGCAAATTCTGCTCTCAATGTTCCCAATCAGTTGCTAGAGTCCTTCAAGGCTTCCCAAGGCTACTGAAGTACCCTGAATATTTTAGTGAACAGGTTTAACAGATTTGCTACTTGAGATGTTTAAGCAATTTTTCAATTAGAGGGTTTGTGAAGAGATGGAGAATGATGCTTGCAAAAGTAGATACTGGAGTTGTTCATTTTTATTCATTACATTTCCATACTACGAGCCCCATAAATGAGTGCAAGGTTTTGCCACCAAAGCTGTTAACTTTTAAGGCAAAAATCACATCTTAAGCTGTGAAGTGACATGAGGAAAATGAGTGTTTGGATTCACTGAAGTCGGTGCTTCTGCAAGAGGGTGGAGGAAAGTGCACAGAGCATTTAGATCTTACCAAGGCAGACGTGCTGTAGGTGGCACACAGACCTTGTGTGGGTCCTGATGAGAGATGAGAAGCAAGCAAAGCAAGGTGAGGAGTCATTCTGCCAGCTGGTGGGACTAACCTGCCTCTGAGGGGACCTTCTTGTGGCCTTCCAGGATCTGAAGGGGGCTACAAGAAAGCTGGGGAGGGACTTTTGAGGCTGTTGGGTAGTGGTAGGATGGGGGGAATGGGTCAAAACTAGAGGTGGGGAGATTCAGATGAGATGTTAGGAAGAAGTTCTTGCCCAGGAGGGTGGGGAGACACTGGCCCAGGTTGCCCAGAGAGGTGCTGGAAGCCCCATCCCTGGAGATGTTGAAGGCCAGGCTGGCTGGGGCTGTGAGCAACTGATGGAGTGGGAGGTGTCCCTGCCCATGGCAGGGGGGTTGGAATGAGATGATCTTTAAGGTCCCTTCCAACCCTGACAATTCTATGATTCTAT